>SRLM01000292.1:156411-189819 GCA_015708895.1 Populus ilicifolia | reverse complement strand
CGGTAATGGCATTGTAATACTCAGAGTATGAAGACAAATATGGATCAACCTTTTATGGGCTGCCCCCATGGTTAAAGGTAGAAAGCTACCTAGACTCTTGAGACTAAGAGTAGGAGACTCATGGAGAAGTAAGACGTGGTTTCTAGGGTGAAACAGAGGGCAGGCGCAACTCCTGGATGAGTAAACTCTTAGAAGAGTGGTGAGCTTGTGATCATATTGAGATACTCAGATAATGACTGTCGCACTTGAAATATCCATTTGAGGGGGTGTTGTAAGCCTTGATGTGAGGCTTCATGAATCATTCAGACCGAGCATGGTTGGAGGGGAATGTTGTTCCAGAGACAAGCGTTAACACTATTCAGATGTGATGTGGCAGACCATCTGGTTATAGTGATCCTTTTGTGTGAGAAAAGGTGTGCTTTGGTTACTCTGATGATTGAAAGGTTTGGCGAGTACCTATAAACTTGGTCAAAGATGCTCTTAAAATGGAAAGCTTGGAAGAGCTGCAAGATGCAAGCTTGTATTGAAGAAGAAAGAAGACAGTTGCCCCACATGAATGGCAAAGGGGGTGATTGTTAGGTTGGTTTCCATTTCATGTGCAACAAATGGATGGCACCAACCATTGACTATTGATAGCCACCATTGTTGAATGAGCTAGAGTTGGTGGCCACCATTGTTGAATGAGTTAGAGTTGGTAGCCACCATTGTTGACAACAAACCAAGAATAGCTTCCATGAATGCCTATAAATAGAGGCATATGTTAGAGAGCAAAATGTGAGTAGTAGAGAAGAGAATTGTGAGAATGTGAAGAGAGTAGAGAGGAAGAGAGAGCTGCAATGGCAGCAGCCTTGCTGCCATTGCAGCAGCTGCAAGTGCAGCAAAGAGAGGTGAGAGTTGAGTATGAGAGGGTGTAATCCTCCTCCTCCATGTATTTGTTTTGTATTCTTTCTCTATCTCTAAATATATTGACTTCTCCCGTGGATGTAGGCGGTTTTGCCGAACCACGTTAAATATTATGTCAGTGTGCTTGGCCTCCTATGAGCAAATATCAGTACATCACCGGTCGGATTCCCCAACAGAAGGTGGTGTAGTAAGAGTGTGTTGTGTGCGCATGTAATTTTAGCCTCTCTTTGATCCCGTCCAAAGTTGATCTATGTTTAGTGAAACCTGGTATATTATACACCTAGTTAGAAATTCTTCAAGAAGAAAGAAAATCGTGTCATTGAAAAATAAGAGGGCTCTTCGATTGATGCGAGCTGCCATATATTCTGTTTCTGATATGTAATTGTAGGAGAAGTTAGTGTACCGATACAATAGGGTATATTTATCTATATTGATCTAACAGGAGGCATAACAGGAAAATAACTACTGATGATGAAATACAATGCCCTTTCTACAAATCTTGTGTGTGCAAGATAAAAAAGAAAGAAAGTTTGCTATACATAAAATAATAAAATTATAATTCACAAAATAATACATAGAAATGGGTGTCATGTAGCTTTTTTCTTTTTCAAAAAAAAGAAGAAGAGGAAAGCGAGATGATCGCGGGTCAAACGATCCACGAGACGAGATCAGGTCGACGGTGTGGACTTGGTCACCCAAGAGTTGGGATCAGGAAAAAGAAATGACACGAAGTGAAAAAGAAATCCAGTAGAACAGGCTGCAGCAAAGTCTGTGCATGCCACTCCACAGTCATCTCCTCACCATTCTTAAATCATCCTCACACTCCTACCAATCACTCTTGGTCCACTTCCATTTGGGAATCCAATGCTGCTACGCGCGCACCATTTTCTCCCCGCAAACCAATATTCACAAAAACATACATATATGTTATAGCGAACAAAAGAAATACAACCGCCATTCCAGTCCAGTGGACCCTTTTATTTTAAGATGGAAATCACTGTGACATTACTTCGGTGCCAGCAGGGAGAATTTGTAGCCTAGACTCATCCCTAAACGGCGGCGCATTCTCAGGAAATTGTCTTGAATAAGTGGGCCGACTACACACTGTCTTGAATATTCAGGACTTCACTCTGTCTGGCCCGGCTCAAGTCGGGGCCCAATTTTTAGGTCAAAACTTCTGCCGCCTGTTTGATGCGATTTCGCATCCTAAATATTCAGATATATTTTAAGCAAGCGGCAGACCTGTCAGCTCCTGTTTAATGCGATTTCGCATCCTAAATATTTTCATGCCCGTAAAAAGATTTCTGTTCATTGCATGTTATTTTCCTCCTCGAGCTTTCTTGTTCCAATGTACAATATTTGTGGGACTTTCCTACTTGATTTATTGGATTAATGAAACATTTTAATTAAAAAAGATGGATAATGAATTCAAATTAAAAACCCGTGAGCATCTGTTCGTTCACGGCTTGGTTTCGTTTTTATCGCAACAAGTAATAGTGTAATCATCATAGAACAGATTCTCCCATCAAAATTACAAAACAGATGCAAATCATTAGCAAGATTTCCAAAGTTTAAACAATATGCCATCACAATTTGACATGACCACCACATTCAGGAAACCAACCTAAACAATTTCTGTCACTAATTCTACGTTCACGAATTTCAAACATGGGAGAGATTAAAAAGGAAAAAAGAAAAGAAGGGAGTGATGGGATGGAGAAGGTGATAAGCCGTAAAGAATCCAAACATACCAGCTTCATATTGTATCGATCTTGGAGCTCCAAGCCAAATAACATAAATGAGCAAGAGAGTGAGAACAATTCGACTGCACTTTCATGATCTGTAGTTATATTATGGAAAGAAAATGTAATGGATACAAACAAGCCCGGCGTTTCTATTGCTTGACATTCAGTGAGTTTTCAATGCGTTGGATGAGCTGATCTTTAGTCAAAGCACCCTCCTGCAAAAATCAGAACCAAGATCGCTATAAAACTCAAACCAACAAACGGTTAACAGTATGTGGCCATAGAACAAGAAGCATTAGAACTACAAAAACTGAAAACAATGTACATTATAAAGTCGAGGGAGGTGAATCCCTCCCCTCTAATGGACGCAGGCCTCGTGGACAACATGCAAATCTTAATGCTCTCTTTGATTCTAGTAGTGCAGTTAACATGTAAGGAATATCCTAAAGATCTCAATTGACTTAATAATTCAAAACCAAGTTATGAAACAGACGCATGTTCCTAGGCAGAGGAGAGTAAAGGACCTGACTTCCTTTATTGTCTGACAAACAAGATCCATGCATTTCAGTAGCATCCAAGAAGAAAAAATTGTTTCCAAAATCTAGGATAAACCTAAACAATTTGAAAACGTTCACTGCAGTTTTCTATTAGGAAAACACCACACTTGAACATAAAATCCATTTTCACTAGTTCGAAAATAAAATAAAAATAAAATGCACTTGTCCCCTCTGCGGCAATATTTAATGGCCCTAATTCAACAACTGAATAGGTCTCGGGGCATAAAGCTACTTTAACTTGAGAACAAACAAAAACTACTTCAACTTACAAAACGATCATAAGGCTTTCCATCCTTGAAAATGATAAAAGTAGGCAAGGCCTCTATTCTGTATTTATCAGCAATGCTAGGATATTTCTCAGTGTCGATTTTCACCACCTGGACTGTGTCTTGCAGGACAGCACTGACTTCATTTAGAATTGGAGCCATAAATTGACAGGGACCACACCTGCACACCACAAGTTAGCTTCACTTCTATCAACTGAGATTCCAAATCATTCCAAAACGGTAAACATATGCTAATCTTAAAAGATCCTTATCTATCACCAAGCTACTCAGTAGCCTAAAATTCATAACCTTATCAATCAGAAGGTTAATCCCAGCTAAAAATACATGCAAGAAAACTTCTCCTAAGACTAGCTTATTAACTCCACTTATATGATTCTATATGCATAAATAAAATGGTGGATAAGCAAAGTATCAGTTTTGGAGTTTAGATAACTATACAGAACCTTCACTTATGACATCATAATGCAATGGGATAATACAACGAGAAATCTAAAAAGAAGAGAAAATAAAGTAAATTACCAGGTCGCATAAAAGTCAACCAAAACAGGTTTGTCAGACTTTTCTAGCAACTCATCGAAGGTGGAAAAAGTTTGCTTCCTTGCTGCAACCTGCAATTATCATTCGAAAAAAAATAAATCATTACATTAGGAATAAATAGCAGTTTCGACTTGATAGCTCAGCCACACAACAAAAGCATCACATAAAGCCAGTGTCAACAATTCAATCAAAGTCAGAATGACTGTTCTTGTCTTGCTTACTTTATAACAAACACAATTAAATAGTAAAAAATACAGACAAATATTGGGGAGAACCAAAATATAAAAAAGGATTGAATCTCGTGGTTGTTAATGAAACCTACAGCCATAGCATTATCACATGCATCTGAGCAATGACAGTTACCCCCTAATGAACATGCATCAAATATCTTACCAGTTTCTCTCAAACATCCGAGCTCTAAAAAATTTGAATATGAGCTACTCTATCACCCACAATATGTTTAACTCAAAATGACCCACTTTAGTCTCTGTTTAAAAAATCATGGTAAAAGGATAACGGGAATGACAGTTAAACCATTGGAGATAGCAACCAAAACAGATAAAGTTATCATTGTTACAATCATCAGGAGATAACTAACCATTAGAGAATTTCATAACAATGACTACCAAAACTATCAGTAACAATAGAAACTGAGAACAGAGATGTCAAAGGTAGAAGGAAAGCCCTAAATGTCTAGTCATTTCTTCTCAGAATTAATTCAGTTCCACGTCAGGGAAATAAACTAAATGGGACACAATTTCAGCCACCATAGCAACATCATCCAAATCTCATTCATTCTGTTTTTTCACAGACGCTAAATATTTAAGGATAATTTCTAAACTTACAAGAAATCAAAGGGCCAATTTCTATCTCTTCAAATCGACCTAACCCAACAAGCAAACTTGAAGAGAGGGATTTTCTCAGAAAAATGACAAGAAGGATGCTAGCATCACCCAGCCATTTGGATGTAGCTAGTTCAAACATATTCCGTACCATGTGAATATGTTATTCACAAAACCAGTCAAGAGTAACATATAATCACATCTGAATATCGACATGGGAACTGTAATTTCTGACTCACCACATTTCCTATCACCAGTAATTTTGCTCATCCTCTCCTCAGAATGAGGCGCTCTTGCCTCATAACCTACTTCTAATGCATTTGTATTTATTCTTTCTGTCATTCCTTGTGAGATTACACTTAGGCAAACAAAAATCTTCAAATTATAGGGGAAATTTGATAGTGTTATGTTAGAATATGTGCTTTTGTGGTAAATCAGGTTACCAAGCAGCAACAGGAAACATTGTACAAGTGGAAAGGAAAGTGAAGCAAGATAAACACTCACCTAAGTGGAGAAAAAAGATGACGATTTGCCCTCCAAACATGCAAGAAGAATGGTTGGGGGATTTTATATAAAAGAGGTGGAGAAAGTAAAGGAAAAAGAAGCTAAAGTCGAAATAAGTTTTTTACGGAGAAAAATATTCTGGAAAAACTTGAGTTTCCTGAACATGTGAGAATGCTATGGCTAAAATGATTTTGAGTTTGCTTGGACGAGTGTGGCTAGAATAAGTTGCATGCCTATTAATGATGAATAAATCTTGATTTTTGAATTATGGAGGGCGTTGCATTTGAAATTTGAAGGGAAACATACATGCTCTTCTCACTGATCACTTGAGTGAAGCTCAACAGTGCTTTTTCATGTAAGCATCCATTTCTTCCACTTTGTTATTTTATCTGTCTTCTTCATTTCTCATGCATGAATTTTTTTTTCAGGCCTTCAAAATGCATGCCACGTCTGTAAATAGGTGGAAAGTTGAGAAAGAGAATATACATATGCATATATCCCTTACTAAGAAGGAACAAGGAACTTGAGGAGTCTAGAAAGGTTTGTGTAGAATTGCAAAGCCGGCTTCGTGAATTGGAATTATCATACCACACAACAGTAAATGATAGAGATACTAAATTTCCTCGAGTAATGGCATGTGTGAAGAAATGATAGGGGTTTGAGAAGAACTTGCATCCATTAAAAGGAAGACCATACTACATTGACTACCCTCAGGCTGAACTTACTTTTGTTCATGAACAACTATCTAAGTTACGGTAGATTCGGAGCAACCCCAAGGAGTTTTGTGCCTTTTATATCATGACAATGTAGATGATGAGCTGTTGCTTCTGATAGGAAATGTCCACTTTGACAATACTGTTAAGAGGAACACCATGGACTTCTTAAGTGCATTTTATACTGGTGTTGTTCCTGGCTATGACGGGCTGAAGTCGCAGCCTGCAGGGAATACCTTCCACGTGGAGGAAATTAGCTTCTAGCTTCTCTTGCTTGTATCTAGTTTCATTGATGTTGTTGTTTTCTCCCCATTGCATGTGGTTGTGGTGCTTGTATTCTAATTTTCCAATGTACTTTTTTTTTAAATAAAAAACTTTGTATCATTTTGTCTTGAATTTGATATTGTTGGAGTGTAAAATGGAGATAAACACCTAAAAATCAATCACTACTCATAGAGAATCTACCAGAATAATCATGGAAATGTGGAGACCTATACCAATCATAAAGACAAACTTGAAGACTATGGAGAAAATTTGGAATTAAAATAGCAGTAATAAGATAGATAGCTTGGGGCATAATGGTGAGAAAAGAGAGGTGAAATCTCTTAGATTGAGTATAAAATGAGTAGAACTAGTGTGTGTGTGTGTGTGTGTGTGTGTGTGTATAATGGATAAAAACTGGTTGGAGAAATTTCTTCATCACAACAAGAAGAAATAAAAAGACCTGGAGTTTGATGTGTTTAGTGAAAGTATATCTTAAGGTGGTCAGACTGCCACACATGAAAGAGTTTTTTCCTTCCCTGTCCTGTAGATGTTAGGTGTTAGCATTTCTTCTTAATAAGCCATCTTATTTTAAAGCCAACTTTTCTTTTCCTTCAGCACTCCTTGTTGCCCTTAGTTTCCTCAATGCACTACTCCTTGTTGCCCTTAGTTTCCTCAATGCACTATCTCCTACTTTGAAAAGTTTTCTTCACTCTAGTGTGATAGCATTGAATAGCTCGTCTAAAAGTCTCATTTTTTACTATCGTATTGAGTTGACTTCTTCCACCAAGTCTAAATTCCCAATCATTTGTATCAGCAGGGAAGTATAACACTCTATAAATAGGCATCCTATTTCTGCATGAATTATAGCCTCAGTACCGTAGGTTAACAAAAAAGGTGTCTTGCTTGTGGATGTCTTTTGTGTGGTTCTGTTGGCCTATAAAATATTGTCAAGGAGTTCAACCCACTCATTTTTGGCTTCTTCTATCTTTTTTTCCCGCTCATTCAATAACAGCTTGTTAGTGAGCTTTGCCTATCTGTTTATTTGTGAATGTGACACTGAAGAGAACTTGTGGTCCTACATCTTATTATTGAATTGGGTGTCATTATATATGATCAACACCTGAAAGAGCCCAAACATGCTAATAATATTTTTCCATAAAAAATAGGTAACTTTGCTAGTGGTTATTTCTACCATGGCTTTTGATTCCATCCATTTTGTAAAATACTCAACATCTAACAAAATGAATTGTCTTCTTCCAAGGGGCTTGGAGAATGGTCAAAATATATCCATTCCCTATTGAGAGAGACCATGGCGATGCAATTGTAGTCATCTCTACTAATGGCTAACAAGGTCCCGGAGCAAATCTCTAGTATTTATCACACTTTCTCAGTAAGTCAACGAAGTATGGAACCTAGTTAGAGGTTGTGATACCAGGCTCGAGCACATCCTTGAAAAGTCATGGTTAAAATTTTACTCATGACGCTGATGTCCTAAATTACTAATTCAAAACTACTTTTAACATTTTGGATGTGCTTCCTAGGATCAGATAAGACATCGTAGTCCGGGTTCATCTTTACAACTTCAAAATCTATAAGGAGATGTGTATTTAACACATTTTGACATAATGGAGAATCTCATATTTAACTTGCAACATTTCTGTCATTTTTTTCCTCGTCACTCTGTTGCTTTTTTGGCTCTGGACTACTAAAATGCAATTATGATGGAGAATGGTGTTGTTGTGAAGGCTATGGCATGTGACCTTTCCTTTTGATATATGGAGATCTTGTTTAGGCCAACTGCATGGGAATGTTCTTCGTGATAACATGACTTGCTCTTTGGAATGATAGGAGTGTGGTATCTAATTTCTTCTGCTTTATTTTTTTCAGTTTCTTATGAGAAAAGGGGCTGCCTATGCACAGGGCATGCTATTGAAAACTGGAGACATATTTTGTGGATGAACGGGGAGAGTCTCAAGAGTTGTTGTTGTTGGGTAGCTAAAACAGCTTCTATGAGTGCTATCATTTACTGACCAAGTTGTTGGAGGTTAATTGGAGTTGATAAGGACAGTGAAAGGTCTGTGACTCTTTATGTTTCCATGTTATCAACCATGAAAGATTTCAAATCAGGTACCAATGAAGGATGAGAAATGTTTGGATAAAAAATGAACACAGGTTTAGTTCAATTCCCACAGACGACAATACTAATGAAATCGAGAAAAATCTCAATATATCTCTGAGTTTATTCATGGCTGATAATGAACTGGGTTGCACTTGTGGATTGGTGTTACTTGTAGAACAAACTATTTAATGCTTAAGTCAGTTTTTAATTTGATCATTTGAGCAATAAGCAGGTAAAAGATTCTAAAAAATAAACAGGATGTTTTGCTGTTTTTTGTGGAGAAATCAATCTCCTGATCTGTTGGTTTCGATTGAAGTCTTATAAAAACTTACTCCATGCTTACATTTTCCAAGGTGAAGAACAGGCATAAGGGCAACAACGTTATTCATAGCTCACCCTACAAGGGTGCCCACGCTGATGAACGGTTGAAGATTTTTATCTTGTGAAATAAAAGAGTTTCATTGGCTGTGAAAAAGGTAACATAATTAGCCGAGTTGCTATTCAATAAAGCTGTTGGGTTGAGAATATATTTATTGAATGTTGGACATATTTTATAAAAACAATAGGATTGTGTCAAAGTAAAGGGAGAAAAAAATTACGAAGTGAGAGAAAGACCAGGCTGGGCTCGAGCGACCTGAATTGTTTTGCCTAGGCTAGCCCATAGGGTTGCTAGCCCCTCCCCAAGAGCAAGCTGAAGGTCACACCTAACTTGCCCTTGTCAACCTAGGCGAGTTCGATGCTTACCTTAGGAAAAATAAGCATGAAACAAGTTTTTATAAGACTTCAATTGAAACCAATATCTCTCCACGACACATAACAAAAACATCTCTTTCATTTTCATGAATCTTTTACCTTCTCATTGGTTGAATAATCGAATTCAAAAACTAACTTAAGCATCATAGAGTTTATTTTATAGCAGCACCAATACACGAGTGCAACTGGTCCATTATCAGTCGTTAAAAGACCCAGAGATTTATTGAAGTTTTTCTCAACTTCATCACACACTCTACACAATTTTAGCTATTATGATAACAGCATTTCATTTCTAACTATTGAGCCACTCAGACCTGACAACTTCCAAGTTTCAATCAACATTAATAGTTTTTTTTTTTTAATAGCAAATAAAACAGACCAGTCAGTATAGCAGTCCCAAATATAGAACACTAAATCTCACCAATTCCAAGAAAATACGTTAAAAAAATTGCAGAGTTGAGTGAAAACTAGTTACCAGTGGCAAAATTGGGGGTCTGGAAGGAGAGGTAATCCATCTCTTTCGAAACTTGAGTCGACGAAGCTGTACTGGAAACTGGAGAGAAGAAAATGAAGATATTTTGGAGGAGTAATTAGAAGTGGAGTTGGGAGTATTCAAAGAAGGAATTGTTGATGCCGAGAGAGAAGAAATCTCCATTCTTTTGGATATAGTAATCGGAGGGGAAAAATATCTGCTCGGTAAAAGGCAGACGTTCTATTTTTGTCCGGCCTGCCTTTGCTGAGAGACGGAGATCAGAGGCTTACAGAATCATCAATCATCTATACATGCTTTCGAAAGGGAATTTTATCGTATTCTTGATACAGGATAGTTTCAAGGTTCGGTGGATTCTGATTGATTGGATGGTGGGGATGTTTGGTTCGAAGGGTTTATCGGGTCCCATCTTTTGGGGAGAAGCCACCTCATTTTATAAGACAAGGCCTGTCTGTTTGCAGAAAATGGAGAAGTGAGAGCATGGGAGAACTGTCCTTTACTCCCAGTCCAGCGGTGCGTGGGGGCATAACAATGGATGTTTTTTATTTGAAAAAAAAATATAAAAAAAATATTTTTTTTATTTTTTTATATAACATATTAAAATAATTTAAAAAATATAAAAAATAAATTTAAAATTTTATAAAACATCATTCCTATCATAAAAACACTATATGTTGAAATTTATATTGGGCTTAAAGGATCGATTCACCTGATAAAGAACTTAAATTCAATCGTCTTTCTTTCAAAACCATTTATGTAGTTGGCCCGAGTGTTTCGGTAAACAATTTTTTTTCGTGAAAAAAACTTTGTTTTTTTTTATTTTTTTCGTAATAATTTTTTTAACATTATTTTTAAAAACAATTGACCATAGCCTACCCAAGTTTAAAAAACATGTTAAAAAGAGAGACTGTGTGGTAAAAAAAGAGAGAAAAATGGAGTTAAGGAGAGAGCAGCAATGATTTTTGTTTTGGCGAAGGAAAGAGGAGGGAGAGGCTAAGGAAGCTTGCGTTTTATGATGAATGATAGCGGGTGTGTAGCTTCTTGTTTATGGTAATTGGATTCATGGTGAAATATCCGAAATTCTCGAGAAAAAAAATAAAGATTTTTAGTGCTTCAATGTTGACAGTGAAATTGAAAGGAAAAGAGAAGCACTTCGGGTATAAACAAATTGAATTGATGATAGCAAGTAACGGTGAATTGATGGAATAACAAATTAAAAAATATAATGAATATTTATATAGTTTTTCTAACTAAAGAAATTAACTAATTAATTTTTCTAAAACCACATGGACTATCTTATAATCTACTAGCAGGAAACACTCCTTTTGTTTTTGATTGATTGATTGAATGTTGGCCGGCTAGGGAAAAGTTCTGGTAATCCAGACAGCCCTCGGCTACTTTAATTGAATCATATATATGAATTATTTTACAAATTTAGGAAAATAAAATAACATAAAAATAAAATCATATGGATTTAATATTACACATCACTTGATCCGTTTATCAAATGCATGGACCAGCGATGTTTGAAGTATTGGGATTTCTCCGAAAACAATTTCACTTGTTATGGCGTGTAACAAGAAATGCTCGACTCTTGAAATCTCATCATCATAAAAAGCAAGCATCCGATGGTAAATGGAACACAGTACTGAGTCATGAGAAAGATCTATGAAGCCTAATACAATGTTCTATCTAAATTTCGACAGCCTACCACCTTCATTCTTGTATGGACGTGTAAGAACCTGCTGCTTTCATCATCTCTTCTGGGGATTGTTTTCTTGACACAATTACATGAATTCCCAAAAACTATCCCTGTTAAATAGTCAGTTCTGAGACAAAAACAACAAAAACAAAATTTGATACAGGCGTGGAATTACACTGTTGAAGCCTTCATAACCATGAGAGTAAAGGGTGTCAGAAAAATCAACCGTCGCTTGTCCAAGTGAAAGCTAGGAGGACAACTGTTAGCGCTAAGAAAATGGTCGCACAAGAAAACAACCACAAATACCTGCTGTGGCCTTTGTGCTGGCTCTCTTGACTGCGCAACTCAACCTCCTTCAGAAGCTCCCTCACTTCGTCCATGTCTGAATCTTTTGCAGCTTGGATTAATCTACCTTGAATTCTCTCAAGTTTTGCGAGTCTTCTACTTCTCATTGAATCCTTGGCTGGCCAGATAAAACCAGTCATCTTCCAGAGAAGGATGCCGACATAAATGGCCACAATGCAGTCTACAGTGTAATGGTGGCGTTCCCGAATTTCTCTCTGGGCACTGTGCATTACAAGCAGCCATATGAAAGCGGAGCTAAAGCCTCCATATGCTTCCTACCACCATATGCCAAAAAAATTGAGTTTAAACTTCACAGCAATGGCCATTAGAGGATGAGACAACACAGTTTCAAAGTTCATTAGTACAAGATTACCGTCCAAGCCATAGCTGTCAGCACAGCTACAAGCATGTGGCCACTGTATAGGAGGTCATTGCAGCCACCTCCAGCTCTCTTCAGAAGACTAAACCATGAAGCTCCTTCTGCAGGAGTGGGTCGTAAGAAATTTACAAGGAAGTTCATGGAACCCCAATCTGGATGGTAATCACCATGGTATTCCCCAGTATCAGCTGGAAAATTAAAAGAAAAGAAAACGTGAACATAAATTTCCATTCAAAAGTTTACATCTGCCATAATTTAAGATAGATTCGCAATGAAGAAAACAGCACAGCTCATACAGCGACCACACTGAGCTTCATCATATTTCTCAGTTATGAAATCCATCTGGTAGAGAACAGGCCTACCTTTGTCTACACTAAAAATAAGGAAGACCATCTAAAGAGATAAAATTAATCAGATTGACCATCAAAACTTCCAATTCTTCTTAGAATTACTATAACCCATTTGTTTTACTGCCAGTGGAAGACACAAAAACAATTGAACATCTCATTCTGTTAAAAGTATATAGAAATGAATCCCTCCGGACATTTGAAAGAAAATATTTGATGGTTATGAGCTAAAGTGAATTGAAGAAAATGAACAATGCGATTCACCTACTCAGTGAACCAAGTAGCAGGTTCAAATAGAAGTGTAACATAGAGTGTATTTTTTCCAAATAGATCCATAAAAGCTTACAAGCTTCATGTGGGCAATGCAAAAGGCACTATGGAAATGCTTTCTAGAGACTGCGGTTCTGATAAAAAAATAAAAACACAATATTAACGACAGCAAACAAATAATGCAATTCAAGTTCAACACAGAACATACCATAAGCTATATCCCGATTTATTATCTGACGAATAGCATCAGCATCTGAAGCATAAGGAACATAATATTTTTGAGCCCAGTGGTGAGGGTATGCAGGGACTCTAAACCGAGCTGCAGCACACCAAGGCCGGGCTGATGGTAGAATTGTAGATACAAAAGTTATAGCCCGAAGAAGACGACCAATTGCCATAGTGAACATGTATCTTGCACCAAGACCGAGACCAGGAGCTTCTACAGAGTCAAATAGCACAGAGAAAGCCAGCATCATAAACAACATCAGGAAATGGTGAAGTCTGATAATACGAGCTCTTAGAATCTCAACTAATGGTCCAGGAAGCTTTTCATTCAGTGAAAGGAGTAACCACTGACCAGTGTCAGGTAGAGGAGGTGTTTCACTGCTCAAAATCACCAAGCCAATCATGAATCCAATACATTATGGCTATCTTTTAAAAACTAAATAGTTGAGGAGATGCAAGCTATCGTTTTGGCAGGAAACTGTCAGGATAAATAAAAACTTCAACAAATACAAGTCATGCCAAATTAAATCATCATTTAATGGACCAAGAACTTCATTTTGAAATTAGTAAACTATTAAATAACGCCCACTTTGCAATAAGTCCAACTTTCTAATTCTTCAGGGTCTACAGAATTTTTCCTGAGGGAATAATAAATCTAACCATACTCTCAAGTATTTAGTCAGCAAGGTTAAATTGATGTTGTAGTGGATCTTAATATTGAAGTAGAGGCCTCAAACATTGACATCCAGCTAAATTTAGATTTTGCTCTTCATTGAGAATGCAATATGTAATGGATTAAGTGCCAGGATGAAAAAAATCTTGAAAAACTTCTGTAGCTTATCAACTAGCACAACTAAATGCACATGTCAATTTCAAGTTTTTTAACACCTACAGATGTGCTAATTTTCTTTCTTAACCCTTATCAAAATTTCCATATATGGGACTGGTAAGGTTCTCAAATAAACTCACTGACATTTTCTATAATCTAAATATAGAAAAGCTAACATTTAATGGTAAATGCGGCAATCTTTGCAATTGCAATACCTAAAGGCCTAAATGCAGCGTGAGTGTCATCATTTTGCAAAACCTCAAAAACAGGCAGCTATCATTTCGAGCAAAAAACTGGACAAAATCGCCAGACTTCATTCTGATTCCTACACTAAAGCAATTACCATTCACCCGGGCCGTTGGCTGATCAGATTAGAAAGAAATAACAAAAACATCCCAACCCAGAACACCTGAATCAAAATTTAGATCCTCTCACCAATCAGAATCTACTAAAGTAGCAACCTCCGTTAATATAGATTCAGTTCCGTAACTTCATTAATTAGATCGTTTGATATTCAAAGTCAAATCCAGATCAGATTCAGTGCTAATTCAATATCTTTCCAAATCAGTAACCTTAACAGTTAATATAATACAGAAGAAACCATAACAAAAAAGAAGAGAAACAAAATCCAAGCTAGTTCCAAAGATCATTACTATTGAAAACCAAAAACACAGCATAAAAACAGAAAAGCAACAATGCAACTACCTGTGCCAATCAAGGCCAAGAACAGCAGTGACAAAGCGCACAGAGAGAGCCTCTAAGAGAAAACAAGCGACCATAAACAGCATAGAAGCAACAAAGGGAATGGCAGCTCTAAACTCAGACGACCAGTGCTTGTAGAAAGGGACACGAGAGATGGCGATTAGGGCGAGTATTGACCATAGTGCTGGCTGGAGACGCTCGTGCCACGCTGGGGACAGGTGGCGCAAATAGTCCACCGCCACATAAGAAATTGCCGCCAGTCCTAAACCGCAGGTGATTTTAGGCGGTGAGAACCCCCACCTCATGGTGGCAGTGGTGATGGTGGTGACAATGGTAGGAAAAAAGCGAGTACGGTGTAAGAAAAGTCGGAGATTCGAGGTCTGCTCAGGGATTGGATTTTTTACTGCGAGCTGCTTACAGTGCTTGTAAAAATAAGGTAATTATGCTTTTTTAAAAGTGATATTGATTATTTTTTAAAAAACGTTTTTTTTATAAATATATTAAAATAATATTTTTAAAAATTTATTATTAATATTAGTAAGTAAAGCAATATAAAAGCATTAAATAAAGATTAATTTAAAATGATTAATCTAAAAGTCATATTAATTTGTGCATGTTAAAGTGATTAACATTTTACCTTTGGGCATTAATGTGAAAATCCTGGTGTCATTAATACTTTATGCCATATTAGGGTCCGTGTAAAATCCAAGAGGTTAATTAACAGAGTAAAGGCTAAAATATCGAACAATTAGATGGCACCCACTGCTCGTCAAAATCTTCTAGCTTGTAGATTTCTATTTTGTTCCGGGTGAAAAGAACTAGATAAGGGAAATTATGTAATATCAAAGCATCAATGGCGTGAACAATTTCTTGGCTTCCAGTCAGGAGTTGAGATGGAATTAAATTCATCTTGGGTAAGATGCTTTCTATGGTGATATACCATAATAAAATGCAACTGGGCAGTTTTATTCTAGAAAGTTGTCATTTTTTTAAATAATGGATCATAAGAGACATATGAGAGCTCTTCCATTCGATTGCAAGAAAACACAAGCCATGCAAAAATCTTCCCAAGTTGATTTCGAATTAATTGTAGCTCCCGCTTGCCATAAGTTTCATGATATAAATACCTGCCTTGAGAATCATAAAGCTCACACACCATCTTAGAGAGAGTTTAGTTATCCACATTAAGGAGGAGAAGTGAAAAGGAGAAGAGAAAAATGGAAGGATTCCATTGCTGTCTGCTTCTCATTTTGGCTCTCGTGGGCTCGCTGGAAAACCTCAATCTTGTATGCAGTGCTGCTGACCCTACAGATGGTTTCACCCCGGTGCCACTAACAGAAGCAAATTTTGAGTTGCAGAAACCATATAATATACCGCTAAATGAGCGATACAGCTATGAAGATGGAATCCGCCATATGTGGGTCTATGCTACTGACAAGCCTCACGACCCCAATAGTCGCACCCAACCGAGAACTGAAGTTCGCATGAAAGTAACCAGGCCCCCTTCATCTTACCCTTCTTATCTACGCAAAATAGATAGGCACAGTTACATTACCAAGTGTCTCGTTGGTTAATTTATCTTGTTTTTGCAGGGTCTTGACTATACATCAGGAGTATGGCAATTTGAAGGCTATGGTTTCGTGCCAAATGGAACATCGGGGGTGACAGTAGCACAGATACACGGAGCAGCTGAGGACGCAAGCACTCTGATTCTGCGGATATATGATGGCAATTTGAGATATTACAGCGGGGATTTAGTAGCTACTGGTCTTTATGACAGGTGGTTCAGGCTAAACATAATCCACGATGTGGATGGAGATTGGGTGACTGTATACGTTGATGGCGAGCAAAAGTATTCCACTAAGGGTCGAGGGCCAGGCGACTTCTATTTCAAATGCGGAGTTTATGCTGCTCCTCGTAACATTGCCTATTACATGGAATCATGGTGGAGAGACATCAAAATATACAAGAAGTGATAGTGTATCATATATTTGATTATTACTTAAATACGTGCTGCTGAATTAAGCTTACTATGGCAAGAAAAATATTATAATCAAGAAGAAAATTTATTCACATCTCTGTTCCTGCTAGCTCTGTTCTCTGTTAGAGCCTGCTATAAAAATAGTTTCCGAGTAGCTGATATGATCAATGAATACTGATGCCTCCTAGAGTACTACAGCGCGGGTCAAAGTGAAGGGCCAAAAAACCTTGTTATTAGGATCAAGGTATAGGTTTAACCATTATTATATAATCCATTATAAAAATTAATTAGAGGCAACTCGACATAAATTAAAAACTAGTTTAATTAATTAGGCTTAAAATTTGTTTTTAAAATTTATCAGACTCAAAGTTACTAAAAACTTATATATTATTAATTTTAAAATTTATAAAATTAATTGATATGTGTTTAAATTGATCTGAATATTTATATTAATATAAAAAATTTATTACTCTTGAAATTTTAAAAATAATTTAATTAATTAAATTTCAAATTTAATTTTTAATAATTATAAATTTCAATTTTACCATGCACTCATCTTTCTCAAATTTATATATTTATTAATTTTAAAATTTATAAAATTAGGTAAGAAAAACGTATGAACTTGTCCAAGGCATTCATTAATGATTATATTAAAAAAAAATGTAACTCTTGAAAACCATCAAATCAATAGTAGATTTCTATTTTGTCTAGTTGATGACTAGATTAGTTACAACAATCGCATCATCATTAACTAGGAAAACGAGGTAAGATCGATGTGGTAATAGCATTTTCAATGGAGCTGTTAAATGAAAAGTTAAAAATAAAAAAATAATATTTTTATTTTTTATTAATCAAACAAAATATTAAATTATTTTTTATTTTTCAAAAATATTATTTACATATATCTTTAAAAAAAAAATCAAAACTAATAAAATAAAACAAACAAACAAGATAAATCAATTAAATATAGCCATATAAAAAAATAACATTAAAATTACTACGAAAAAATAAAATATTTATTTATTTCACTTTAATAAAATTAAATTCTTAAATAAATTTTTTCCATTAAAATATACATAATAAAAAAATTATATTTATATTATTTAAAATACTATTTTATTAATTTACCTCTTTAAAATAGCTTCGTTCATTAAAGATGCTCCAACGATGGAATCGAAGTTGAAATATGGCTTCTCGTGCACCGTAAGAAATGAAAGGAGGAGCCCAGAAGAGAGACAGCTGCTTCCAACCTGACTGCATGAGTAATGATGGTAAGGTAAAATTAAGAGACGTGTCATTATACAGAAATCATAGATATAAAGTAACCAACCAAAAAATGCCACTGTACGTATCTGTGGAGGTCATGATAATTTAAAATAATAATAATAATATTTACCCTTCAATAACTGCTGATTTGCTAGGCAGCTCATCTTCGACGAGAAAGTTTTTTCATTTTCGGCTTTAGTTCAAAAAACTATTCAATTGCAAGAAAAGACATCCACGCGAGTACAATGTTCAATTCTTAGTTACCAAATTTATTACAAAATAACAATGCTCTTGCTTGTTTCATGACTTACAAATATTTGTGTCATAAATGGCTATGAATAATATATTTTATATTTAATAATTTTAAATTAAATTGATTTTTTAATATAATTTTATAGGTATACAAACCTCATTACCTATACTTTCATTAATAAAATTAAATATAAGATATTTAATAACTAAATAATTACAAGTTTAAATTTTACATAAAAAAATAAATCAATCTTCTTCACTTTTGCTTCTCCCATTCAAGTACTTATATTATAAAAAAATTTAAATAATATAAGTTATATCTTTAAATCATAAATTTAAATTTTAATATTTCATTTAATTTGTAAAATTTTATTAAACACGATGCATTATAAACCTATATGGTTTATACAAGTTTCAGATGGAAAAAAATTTTCTTCTACCAAACTTTCTTTTAACAAGATTTATTATAAAATAATATAAAATTATTCTTGAATTAAAATGGTTATAAGATAATTAACATTATATAACACCACTGAGACGAGGTCCATTGTCCAACTGTTTTTGCTTTGTTAATTTGTAGGGTCTTGACAATTCATCAGGAGTTTGGCAATTTTAAGGCTATGGTTTTGGGATAAATGGAACATCAGGTGCGACAGTAGCAAGGGTGCATGGTGCATCTCATGGATCAACCACTTTCATCAGTTCTTGGGAAGGATAGACGATGGCAACATGAGGTACAATAGTGGAGACTTGGTGGCTACTGATCTTTATGACAGGTGGTTCTGGCGGAATATAACCCATGATATGGATGAAGGGTGACTCTGTTCATTGATGATGAAGAAAAATATTCAACCCATGATCAAGGACCAGGATAAATATCCAGTTCAATACCATTATTAACGTAAGGCCTTGCCTTTGCTTTCAAACACAGGAAAACAAACAGTAAACCAGTTTGAGTTGTGTGTCACTCCCTGATTTTCATATTACTATTACAAATGTAAAGAGACGACGATCAAAATAAATGTAACAAAAAGCTAATACTGTTACGCAAAAGGGAAAAAAAAATATAACCTGATACTGCCTTCTACTATCCCTCAATACTATAAAGGCCAAGAATGGAATGAATGAAATGTCAAAACAAATCATAAGATATCTAAGATCAAAAGAAAACGAAAACCCAAAAAAGCATATCTACACAACACGAAAAGACACCAGGAGAAGCTTACGAACAAGGTAGGCAGCACCACTTTTCAATTTGAATAAAGAACCATTGCAGGGGGTTTGGCTGGTCATTGTCCTCTGATGACGAAGTAGGCAAGGGTAGCTCAGGGGGTAAATGCCGGTGAAATGCATCAACTGCAGCTGCAACGCCATCTTCATTTTCTATCAACTTAGCCAATTCCATAGCTCGAGATTTAACCTGGCCATGTTAAAAAGTCCTCTTAGGAATTGAAAAGTCATCCTTATAAAAGTAGTGCATAGGAAGATTGACCCTAGAACTACCCATTTCATGTTGCATTTTGGTGTTAGGCTAACATGATGGTTGATATGCAAACATAGTAGAAGAAGAATTCAAAAATGGTTAATCGTGTAAAATTATGCTCAAATTAGAACCTAAATTCAGTAAGTTTCCATAAATATTGTCTTCTTGAGCGTATTAAATCGTTCTGTAACTTGAAAACACCTTTGATGTGGATTTTTATAACAGTCAGTAGGTGCCACCCGATTCAGAGAAAATTAGATGGGAGTAAGCCACAACAAAAAAATTGCAGTTTCCAAATATATTTTGCATCATTAAGAATCTATTTTCTTTCTTGAAAACATAATTTGAGAATTATTACGAAAATAGTGGATGGGTCTATGACTTCTCTGTTTATAATTCTTCCCTGCCAGTTCATGTTTTTTTTCCAGAAAATGTAAGTGCATCCTTCATACTTATGTTCAATAAAACATCAAAATTTCACTTGTATTTGTTTTGATCTGTATTTAACTCCCTCATAGAATAAAGAGAAAATCTGAAGTTCCTTGCAAACTCCAGACAGGTGCGAGGAAGTTTATGCAGCAGAAACACTGTTGCAGCTTGATTGATAGAATTCTATGTCTTAAAAGATGACTGAAATGATCAGCTTATAAGAAATCTATCCAAGAAAGGAACTAGCAAGATTTTCCGATCTAAAAAATTTACTATTGCAACTACAAACAAACACTAATGAGATGATAAAATCATATCAGTGAAATCTAACATATTTGTGATATTCTATGAAAAGACTCTTCTATGAATTGGGAGGCCATGCACAACATATTGCTTACCTCAGGCTCTAGCATGAACCTTATTGCATCTGAAAGGTTCTCAGCACTGAGCTTAGCTATCGGTATTGGTACAGGCCCCAGCCCTTTTTGATGCACTCGATCACCCCAGAAGAACTGGTCGCCAAAGAATGGCACTATAGTTGTTGGGCACTGTAATTAACATTTTTGAAGGAGACAAGGTCAGCATGTAAAAAGTGAACTTGGTTCTAATAAACAATTGAGTTGCATAACTTGAATAGGCTACAAACTCTCTTAATGCCATTTCCAAGCATGAATTTGAATTCATTCACAAGATAATCTTCAGGACAGAATAATCTTAATGAAATTGATTTATTTAGATGAAACATTCTCAAATGAATTCAAGAAAATATTAAGCTATCTAAAAGAAGCATTTACCCCAGCTCTTAGCCCAGTAGCCGTGGTGCCAGCACCACCGTGATGAACCTGCATATTGTTGTAAAAAGCTTCCAATCAATCATCCAGTTACAAATGTAACCAACATACACGAGTAACACAACATTCTACTGGAGGTGTGTATTGCTAATAGCAAGCCATCTCTGTCATTCATCCATATCAATAAATCTAGGCAACAGCAGAGATCCCAGTGTTGTTTATGATTGTCTAATAGGGTGGGTAGAAGGAGAAGGAAAAGGCGAAGGCCATACTGGCCAACTGCACAAAGGTTTAACTTGCAACATAATCATAATCTTAAAATATCACTCACCACAGCCGCACATTGAGGAAACAACCAATCATGAGGACAATCCTTCAAAAGGAAGACGCTGTCAGGTACTTCCATGACTGCAAGAACAGTTTCCATCAGAAGAGAAACCATGCATATTTCACAATTTAGTATATGTGGTTTCATTTAAAAATCAAAAGCCATACAATGGAAAGAAATTTCAAACTATTATAGTGACTGATGACAAATCAGCAACAATACATGAGGAATTCAACAATGTATCATCAAACATGTTATGGCAGTTTATGGATGGGATAGAAGAAAAATGCATTAATAAAAGAAAAAAGGGAACGGGAAGGCAAAATTCAAGCTCAGAAGGCAGCTAGATCCCGCTACATATCAGCCAGGGAAGTAATAACATATGGACATTAGTACATTTATTTGGTATCCAGGGAAGTGCCACACTCTAGTTGAGTAGATATCTGTACAGCTAAATAAAGCATATTCATTTAGAAGCTTCAGTTATGCCACTGCAAAGCATTTCTTTCAACTATTGTTGAAGAAACTGCAAAATCGCTCACCAGAACCAGGTAAAATGACAGAAAAGAATGGTAGAGATTCACTAGTCAAGAAGCCCTATGTAAACAGATATTAATTTCAACACTGATGCAACTCAGAACTCTACAATTATGTGACTTTCTGAACAAATGATCGACATCTGTAAGCAGGCATAGGAAAAGAAAGGAAAATGCTTACAATTTCCGAGATCTCCCCAACCTCGATCAACTATTCCTCTCTGTCCAGTATCTTTCAAAGCCTCCAATATTATGTCCATTGTATTCTTGGGATCTTCAAGAGGCTTCACAAGCAGCAAATAATTGTTTCAATTATAGCCTCTAAAAATAAATAAATGAAGAAAACAAGATTATGTTGGCCAACTATATAATTTAAAATAAAATGAAAAGAAGACAGAAGGGTTGATAGACATTTAATTTTCAGGTATACGAAAAAAACAGAGAAAAATAATATGTCATAACAGCACAAGCCCACTGATGCATACTTACAACTATTGCAAAATTTATTTATAGACATAAATCTTCATTGGAGTTTAGACCATGCAAAAATCAATAAAAGTACAGAGAACCATATACCCAAAGAACTAACAATATGTTATAAGAGAATAGGAATTTAGCAGAGGACAAAGCTGTAATTGAGAAGATTTGGTCCAAAATATCAAAGAGCTAATTTAGCTCAAGTTAATTAATCCATCCTTCATTGCTTCAACATATAATAGACCAATCTAAAAAATCAGTAAGTAAAGAGATTTTTTTTCCTCAAAGAGGCCTTTTCAGAGAAGCACAATTTTAAAAGTGAACTTTGTGATCCCACGAGTTACTATGTCCATATATCATTGGTTTGTCACTAACACTAAGAAATCATAGGAAAATAATTTAAATTACAACCAAGCTCCAACATATACAATCCCCAAATCTTCCTGCCTTCATTCATTCATCAATAGTAAAGGCTGTTCTGGTTCACAATCTAGCATACACCCATGAGATTCACAGAAAAAATCATAGTATGCACGTATTGAAAGGACAGCTACTACATAAAACCTAGAGAAAAAAATGTTGCAATGCGAAGTGCATCAACCAACAAACAGAAGAAACAAACAAAAAATCCATGAAAATGCAATTATAACAGCTTAAGGGAAATCACCATACCATGCTCCCAAATCCAATATATATGGGTTCCTTTCCTTTCTGAATCCATTGCACGAACTCTTCTTTAGGTTCATATTTTGATCCAAGGTTCAAGAAAGAATAACCAACAACATCTACTAAGGGTCCCCAGTCTGCAGATTAGTTAACAAAGTTGATTTTAGATATGAAGCACAAACATTTAAACTCAACTATTTAAAAAGATTATAACAAGGATTATACAACAAAACAAAGAAAACACCCTAAATGTCACCAAAGGAACCACCAGAGGGGGGGGGGGATCAAAGCTGATAAAGAGTTCCAAATAGCATTAGTGGATTTCCAGCTTTTTAGTACTCAACCTAGAATAAATGATGAGCTTGTGGCTCTTTTAACCATGTAAATAACTAAGCTGTTCTTCAGCAATAGAAACATGAAAAGTGCTTGCAGAAGGAATAACCTCAAAAGTATTTTCATCATAATTCGGTAAGTAAAAAACCAATCCTAGGCGCATGCCAGTAATTCAAAACAGAAACATTTTTATATGAACCTTGCTGCTGAATAAGTTTTTCACGTCCAATAATTTCTTTTTACCATATTCAACAGTTGCCTCTTCCAAAAAAAAAAAAAANTCTTGGCTTTGGCACAAGATGGGGGCTCCACATATAACCTGTTGGCAGATGAGATATTGATCCATGGTACATACTTAAGTAGGCGAATGGATTTTGTTTGAGAAATAGAGGAATATAATTTGGAGAAAGGAGCATCTTAGAGCACTGTGACAAAGTGTTACCGATTAAAGGTACTATAGGGAAGACAACAACATAGACATTGGAGCTTGAGAATGATGAACAACAGTATAACTAATGGAATCCAAACCTCTTGGCTTTGGCACAAGATGGGGGCTCCACATATAACCTGTTGGCAGATGAGATATTGATCCATGGTACATACTTAAGTAGGCGATCGGTGGAAGCTTCAACTTTCTTTTCCTGAATTCATTAATATATCCTCTTATTCCCCACCATATCAGTAAATCCACAACTATGTATGAAAGCTGGATCCATGCAAACAGTTTGTGGTCAAATTAGTCCAATGATTCACAGGTAAAAAAGAAATCATAGTGAGATGTGGCAAAGAAAGAACATACCCAATAACCAGCACTTTGAGGTACACGTGCTAAAGGATGAGGAAATTCATATGTTGGCCTGCCTATTGAAGATGGAAGTGAGAAGGCAGAGCCTCGAGTAAAAAACTAACAGATAAACAAACAAACAAAAAATAAATTATCATTCACTAAATATAACATGGTTTAAAATTCAATAACCTTCTCCTCTAATTTCCATTTCAATTAATACCAGTCTCTAAACCTTCTTTTTCCTGTTTTATTAATCATGACCAAAATACTAGGACTTGTATAAGCTTGAAACTTTCAGTATCCCCTGCTCCCTTGCAGACACCATTGATTTGCAGGATCCATCTAATTCTTCTTACTCAGAAAACCATGTTCACTTATGAAGAATGCATGAAAAATTTCCAGGTCATGTATGTGTGCATCAAAATAACTGGCACAAAACTCAAGCACTCATGTGAACTACTTTGGGTTAAACTAGTGTTAAAAAAGCATGTCCATTGAATTTGAAAAGAAGTAAAAAAAAACTGCCGTCCTCAATGCTTTTGTTTTCTAGGAAACATAAGAAAAACCATAATTTTCCATAGCAAGTAACAAAGGATTTACATCAAAACAAATGTTACTCAAATTGATGATTCAAGTGTTGCTAGTAATGTTAGTGTCAGATTACAAGCGAGTGATCACTTGATACTCACGTCCAAGGCATTGTGAAGAAAATGTGGATCGGTACACCAAGAGCTTCAGCTACATGTGCATGTCCTGCAACATAGGGGCAAGTTAGAGTTTGATGTATGCCATTATGTCTTTATTATATCCTTAAGACAGTGACTCTGATGTGGAAATTTCAAATTCTGTTTGTTCACCATATGCTGGAGGGTTGGCAATAATTGCCTGGGCTTTGAAAGGCACACCAGTTTCCATATCTGGTTCTGTGCATGCTGCAAGAAGAGACTCAATAATGGCCTTCAGTTGTTTCCTCTGTATGGATATTTCTCCAGGCGCGGATGGGATGAAACCTTTGTTTCTGGCCATATCTGAAATCAAGTCCTCACATTTAGCATAACACAAACAAATCGAGGAAAACAGCAAAATTGGAATAAATTTTTTTGACCATATAGGACAGTATAAAACAGGCCAAGTATCTAAGGGGAGTTTTTAAGGACAACATATCTTAAGTTGCAGCAAATAGAAAATTGTAAAGAATAAGGAGTTCTCACATCCTGCCAGCACCCGAGGATCACCGCCCAAAGGATAGAAATCTACACCAGCCGATCTTACAAAGTCGCTGAAGTTAGCATGAGTGGCTAGCCTAACACGATGACCAAATTCCTGCTAGAAAAAAAAATTGGATCACTGCAAATCAGATTATAAAACATGCAATGATAGAATAAAGATTAAGGAACACTTGACACTGACAATGGGGTTTTACCGGTGAGCCATAGGCAAAATTGCCATTGATTTTTGCAAATAACAAAGACATAATACAAAATCCAGGACTCTTTCTTAACTAAAAAAAGAAAAAAGAAAAAACAGGCATGAATAATATAATAAATGGAATACATATGCAGGACATACAAGAGGTTAGAACTGGGATATAGAGCATAAATGTCATTGCAAAAACAGAACAGCAAGCAGTAAACTACTATTAACATGCCTGAAGTCTTTTTGCAATGGCTAGAAAGGGCTGTACATCTCCTCTTGTTCCAACCACAAGCATGGCAACTTTCAATCTTGGGATTGATTTATTGCAACCAGAAATGCTTTCATTGACATAAAAGGATGCCCCTTCAACTGAGTGAAGCTCTAACAACTCCGAAGCAACAGGAGCATTTTCATCTATATCAACTTCAACTGTTCCATCGTTTTGGATCTTGACTAGCTCTATGATTAGTTTCTTCTGAAAAGTATAAAAAGATTCATAAACAATAGAAAGAAATAATACTCAATCATGAAAAAGTTAGTGGTTGAGAGAAAGGTGGATGAGACAAACATCTCGCTTGATAACTGATCATCAGATTGCCACAATAAACTAGCAATAAATGTCATAGAGCAAATAAAACTTTCATGTCAGAAACCTTGTTAATGGGGAAAGAGAGGCAGGCTATCAGATACTCCAGCAGTCATAGATGTTGGTTTATGAGCATCGTAACACAAATAATATGTCATTTGAGTTAAAATAAAACAGGAAAATTCTCAAAAGAGATAAGAAATCAGAGTGGAGATGCAGCATGAGTTGGAAATCATATACAATCAGACAAGGGTACATGTATAGTGCACAAAAAGCATTTCTGGCCTTTTTGCATAGGTTCCAAGCACTGCATATGATCACGCATGAAGAAACTTGCAGTTAGACCCATGTATTAGATCATGCTAATTACCTTTTCACGCTCTGACAGTCTGTCCAATTTTAGCTCATGCCTTAAAGCCCTGTTCTCCGTCATGGATCTATGGAATGTAATATTATCATCATCATTGAACAGCGGGTGTCTACGAGTTTCAACAGGTGTGGTGATGCTGCGATTCATGCCTTCAAGATCAGATGTTTTAACATCAGGAAAACAGGAAAACAATCCTAACCATGTAGTATTAAATGTAAGATAAATCTTCGAACAGAAAATCAGTATTCAGTTTCCAATATGCAAATTATGAAAGAACAGCACATAAATACTTCGCGCAACGAGTTTTTCAAAAACAGAACTGGATTAGGATTATTGCTTTCTCAAGTATAGAAAAATATTCAAGATGAAGACTCTTAGGAATAAATTCAGCACATGTAGTGAAGTTTCATTCAGACAATGATGTATAAAGCAAAAGAAATGATGACTTATTAGGCTGCCAAGTAACCAGATACTAACCTTTTCGAGGTGAAGGAGAAAAATTCAATTCTTTTGATTTGAAAATCTCTAGAGTTGATGACTGCTTCCCTGACTTTGCCTTTTGCTTCTCGGCTTCCTGAAGAGGACCCGCTTCAGACTGTTCCTCTGAGGACGCATAATCAACTGTTACCGATTCACCACCACCACTGATCTGATCAATTCTCCTTTTCAGCTTATAGTTGCTTTCAAGTCCTTCCTCTTCTGAATTTTTTAATGGATGATCAAATGCATTGCTACCCATTTCATCTAATTAGCAGCCTCAACCACTGAACCTCACTTGATCAGCAACTCCAACAATCTCTTATTTCAGTTTCCAACCAGCCACGCAGTCTCAAAATGCGAAAGAACAGAACCAGCAAGTAAATCTTCACTCGACCCACCTCCACAACAGTAAAAACCTTAAAGCAATTTTTTGGTTTTCCAACTCTAAAACCCGCTATTATAAAACTAAACTCGTCAAGTCGATCTTACAATACCCCCAAATCTTAAACCCTTCACCAGCAGTTCCCACCAAGCAAACCCTCGCTTCTATTCAAGAATTTGAGCTTAAAACACCCACAAATAATCGAATCTAAACCCTTCAACAACTCCAAGAAACCCAAACACGCAAACCACTCCGAAACTACAGCTAACCACCCTACCAGGAAGCACAGTCAACAATAACCAGAAGTCCAATAGCCTTCAAGCACATGACACCATTTTGAAATTCTAACTACAAACAGAAACTAAATGTGAACAAGGAAGCAAAACAAGGTGGGTATGCGCCAAAAGACCAAAGATAGTCTAGTATTTAGGCTTTTTAAATACTATTATAAGAAATACACTAAAGCGAGAAAACAAACAGACTACCACAACAACCAGTCAATTGGAAAAACAAAGAACGTTAAGTAAGGCGGTTGCGAGGGGGTTTAAAACTTTAAACCGCCATAAAAGGCAAGAATTAAGCTCAATAGAATTCACCTTTAACACAAGTTATGGAGATTAAAATATTTAAAAGAAAAAATACCTGAAAGACACAACCCTACAGAAACATGAATTATACATATCCAAGACTATAACTTTTCCATCTACGCAGAGAAGATGAGGGCTGTTTTTATACTCATTGATAGTTCAAAGATCACGTACTTCGCCAATCACGACGATCACTTGATTAAAGGGGGCCAAAAAAAAAACACATAAAAATATTGGGTTTTCTTTTTCTGAAAGATGGAGAGCTCGAGATTTTTGAGACCAAGCGGCAAGTTAAGGAGATGGACATGAGGACGATCGGTTGATTGTGAGTGAGCAAGTCTCCTTTAAATTATATATAAAATACTCTTTTCGAAGGCGGACCGTCGAAGATGTCGTGACCAGTGGTAATAAAATGTATCGATTTTCCACTCGAGGCTGGTCGTTAACTTGATGCTCATGGGATTAGTGTTATTGTGTAAAAACTAGCCTGAACACCACAATAATCTAAAAAAATAGATCGATTTCGCAACTGAGGTCCAGTGGTGAGAGGTACCTATTTCTTTCCTCAGCACATGAATTTAAATGTTATAATGTATGGAAACTGGTCCGGTGAATAAAAAAAAATCGATTTTGACGAACGAGAAAAAAAGTTAAATTTGAATTTTAAAACAAAAGGAAAAAAAAGAGGTGAAATTAAAATATAAACATTAAATTATATATAAAATAACAATATTTTCTGCCTTTGAGGTTTGGCAGGAAGCCGGAAGGTGGCTATAAAGAAGTTAGGCAAATTAATTATGAACGTGCTTTGATTTACTTCAACCTGAATTAAAATTGAAGATGGAATTTAATTTTGATATAAAAAGAGTATATGTGCTGAGAATTAAAATAAAAAATAGCAAGGGTACTTTTTTATAAGAAAAATAATATTTTTTTTCTTTTTTAAAACAGCCTAAATTATTTACAAATCTTCTCATTAAGAAGTCTAGAACTTATTAGGGGTTTTTTTAATTAAGAGTTTGTTTAGCAATGTATTTATAATTATTTTTCAAATAATTTTATGTAGTAAAAATGTTTAAATATATATTTTGTTTTTTTAGAGCTTGTAATATTATCAGCTTAAAAAAATAGTTCCTAATATTTAATTACAATATTTACATTTATTTATTTATCCAGCTTTGAAGAAAGTTATAAGTCTGGGAAGGAAAAAAATATCCATTTGACCCCGAAAAGGTCCTTTTTATAATAAAAATAATGGGAAGTGGAAATAAAATAATTATTTATCAGTACATTGTTTGAAATGCAAACATTTTTTTTTCAAGAATTAATGGTATCCTCGAATTAATTTACTTGGAAAATAAAACTAAAAACATACTTTTAAAATTATATAAAAAGTGTTTTCTATTTTAATTTGTTTATGCATGAGAAAAAAATATTTTAAATATTATTTAAAGATTCGAACCCATCAGGAAGAAGGAAACTTCTTGAAGCAAGTCGAGGCTACAGGGGGCGAGAAAAGGAAAAGGAAACTCCTGGATCCATCTCACGAAGCATGAAAAGGAGTTTTTTTTGTCGTTTGTATAAATAAACAAGGAAACAGGTCTTTGATTCGTCGGCTAAACTGACGGGACTTCTAATTTAATTATATAGACGTTATTGTAAAATTAATCCTTTTTTTTTTACGGTGGGAAAATAAATAAAAAATTAAATTCTTTTACAATTACAAGTACTTATGGATCTGCAAGCAAGAGTGCGCTTAGTCTTGAAAACAGGAGGTGTTTCACGAAGTCAGCAGCCTTGTCATCGAATTGCTGAAAGAAAGAAGTCAGTACATGAGTCTGTTTCACTCAACGTATGAGCAAGATGGACCTCCTTGTCCCTTGAGAGAAGCTCCTTGATATTCATAGTAACCAGCCCCAAGCATATGAAAAGTGAAGTTTCTCGCATGAACAAATCCCAAGGCATTCAGGATTTAGAATTGTAGATGATCCCCGTAAAGCCTTGATTTCAAGCAAGAGCTGGTCCATGTTTAATAACCGGAAGTTATGGAGGCAGGTTAGTGTCAATACCACCAAACCTGGTAAAACCTACTGGTCACTTCCCTCTATTATTTCTAATGAAGCCTCCGAAACCAATCTCCTTAGAATTACCTTTCGAGCTCCCGTCAAAATCTAATTTCACAAACCCCTTATTGTGTCCACACCAAGAAATAGTAATTTCATGTTTATGGTTGATATTAGGCATGGCGAAAGCATAACAAAGATTATCCTTCCTGCCTCAGAATCCAACTCTCACCTGCATAATTATCAACATATGCAATAATGTTTTTGCGCCTTCAGATCCATTATATACCCGAAAGAAAAATGAAAGAATCATTAGAAAAACTCGCTTCTCTACATCATTTCACCATATCAAAGTTCCAAAAATCACGAGTATTAACAAGATCCAACTTTGTCTACCTATCCCTGGCAAAGAAACAGTCCCACAAGCAATACAAAGTAGTCTCCTCCTCCTGGTTGCGTCAACCATAAATAGGAGAGTTGGCAATGTTCCTTTTATATCTAAGCAGTTTCGTGGGAAGACTGTCATGGACAATTTGTCGTAGTATCATGCGTAAATTATCAGAAGCCTTTAGTTTCCAAACCCGAGGCCAAATAGAATTAACAAGCAGCGTATTTGATTTGTTTAGTAGCAAAAGAAATGATGATTTAGAGGTATAGACACATGTATCATTCATTCCCCAAATCACCATGTCAGTTGGACGAGGAATAGAGGGAATAATGACTGCCATAATAAGGTGTTCCACAAAGTCAGGCAGCACTGCCAACAAGTTGCTGAAATTCCAAGTACTAGCAAGCCACAAATCTTTGATTCTTAAGTTTGAGTCACTGCTGTGTGCCATATCAATTTTCCCATCAATAGGGCCAGTATCTAGCCATTTGTCAAACCAAAAGGAGAGCTCCCTATACCAATCTTATATGAGAACCCGTCACGTAATAGAATGAAGGCTTTATGAATAGCTCTCCACATGATAAATGCATTAATTTTCTTAAAAGTGCTTTTTGAACCTGGTGTCAAACGCCGCTTATATGTGTTTGATATTGTGGTCTAATTTATCTTTTGAAGTCTTTTTTAAATTATTTTTTAATTTTAATGTTTTGATATAAAAATAATATTTTAATATATTTTTAATTAAAATTTACTTTTAAGAAATATGTTAAACAAACATACAAAGCTTTTAAAAGTTTTCTTTTTCTTGAAAAAAAAAAGAAAAGGAAAGGGAATGGTGTGCACTGACCAAAATGAAGAAAGCATGCCCTCCAAGAAAAAGGCAATGAACGAAAACACCCTTTTCGTTTTATTTTTCACGATGTGGACTGCCATCACTCTGTAATTCCGACAGACTATTTTATTTTTTTTTCTATTTCGTATCGTAATAGAATTGCCTTTTTTCTATACAAAATGCTAAAAATATACAGATGAAAAAATAAAATAAAAGAATAATAAAACTATTCTAAGAGATCAGACCAGATTACTATCTATATATTTCAACTCGATAATCATGACAGTACGAATGAGAAGCCCGAACTGAAAACCCTTCAGGAGGAGGAAAACACCGAGTTAGCTGAGCTATTACCACCGTGAAAGCAACTATCCGGTGAAAAATTGACAAACGGGGAAGAACTCCCGTTAACTTTGCCGAACTTATCCCAAACAATAATCGTAACCTTAATCTCTAGCCAAAAACCAATCTTCCATTCTCTCTCTCTCGGCAAGCAACCATTCAATTCTCGAACAAGAGAAGAACACGCTGCATTGTTCCACAAAAATGAATTAACCAAGCAGAAGAGTGATTCTTTTCCTTTTTTCTATCCAGGGATACCTCTAAAGCAGAGAGCATGTGACCTATCAGTAGTTTCCTGTGCTCTTACTGAAATATTAGTGGTTAGATATCGTCTCCTTCACTTCACCATTAACAGAAATCGCATCATTTTTATATAAAACTTACATTAAATCACTTGGTTATTGCTGCACCGGCTTATGCTTTGCGAGTTTCCATGAATCGAAGAATCTCCCCTCTTCGTCTCGTTGACTTGGGAAAAGCGATATTCTTCCAACGTGAAGTACAGGAAAGGAATCTCAGTTTCTCTGGCTGATACCCTGTCAAGACTTGGGAATTATCACCATAGACTGCAGAGCCGTGCAAATAAATATACATAGCCTGTCAACTTTGATTCTCTCAGACCAGTCTCTGGTTATACTAGTTCCTGTATTTTATTTCCTAAATCTTCTTCATTAAATAATTCTATAAATTATATGTTATAAATTTGATTTAAAATTTTAAATTATTAAATTGATATAATTTTTTATATAATATAAAAATTTTAATAATTAAATAATTACAAGTTTAAATTTTATTAATCTTACTTATCAAAATTAAACACTAATGTAAATCTATGCAAGTTTTAAATTAAAAAAATATTAAAAAAATATATTATATAATTATATGAATTATATTTTCAAATCTTATCTAGATAAAATCCTTGAACACTAAACAACTGAGATTTAATTTTAAATAATTCGCTACTGTTTTAGATAATTAGCCGGTGATGTATTAATTAAAAATAATTAATCATATCACTAATTAATTTCTCGAGAACGTGCAGAAACGCATACGGAAAGAAGTGGCATGATAATTCAAAGTGAAGATCATACAGAAATTATTATGGATGCGTTTTGAGAAAAAAAAAATATGAATGGGAAAAAGTCTAGCAACTTCAAAAAAAAAATAAAAAGGGAAGGTTGATCAACTACTAGTCTACTACAGCGTTTTCATATGATATGTCGAAATAAAACCATTGTTCCACGTATTTTTGTACATGACATGTGAACTATCGAACTAGCTGTTATAAGTTTCTTAATTCTCACTCTCTTGATTCTAACATTAAATTATTCCCAAGTTCATAATTTCCAAAAATTTGATGACCTCATCCGTCCTAATCAGGTCAATATCCGACTCAATGACATCGGAGACAACGACCGAATTTTTAAGCTGTCAGATAGGTTTTTTTAAAAGAAAATTCTCGTTATCTCTTTGTTACATGAAGCAGTTTATTAGGTTAAAGACAGATTGTTTTTAAAAATATTTTTATTTATAAATATGTTAAAATAATATTTTTTATTTTTAAAAATGTATTTTAGACATGAGCACATTAAAAATAATTTAAAATTAAAATAAATATTCTCAGAAATATTTTTTAAACACAAAAATAAGCATAATATTCGCCATCTATATTTAAACCAACCTAATTTACTTTCATTCACGACGTGCACCTTTGACAACATGTTGTGCTGGAAATGTGCATGGATGCCGGATAGTGATGAATCCAGGCATAACAGCCTCAAGCCCAGCTCATCAAACCCAGATGTAGGTATGAGCCTAGCATTGGGCTAAAAAACGTCTCACCCCCTGCACACATATTGCGCACGTTTTACAGACCACACATCTTGTTTACTTGTCATGCTAACATTAAAAAAAAAAACATTAAATAAAAAAATTAAAAAATGAGAGAAATTTACTTCGTAACATCATTTATTATAATATTTTTTAATATATATATATATATATTATTTAATATTAATTTTATATGAGGTTAAACTGCATGATTTATTTTAATTTATTTTTTATTAAATTATTTCATATTCATGATTTAAACTATAAATTTGAAGAGTTTACTCAATTGA
>SRLM01000292.1:76040-156255 GCA_015708895.1 Populus ilicifolia | reverse complement strand
AGATGAAAAATTTAACTCTAAATCACATAGATAATTTTAAATTTTTTAAAATTATTTTTATATAATTTTATTTTTTAATATTAATTTTATACAGGCATCAGTTCTGGCTCAACCCGCCGTGTGTCACATGATAAAAATCTTAAAAGAATTCTCATTCGAGGCAATGAATTGGAACCGATTGAACCGGTCCCTTATGATTTTCATTTCCGTTCAAAGGCATTGATGGCGCCAGGCTGGCTAGTACACTTCAAAATCGCAATATGGGTTATAATGGTCCCCACTTCCATACACCCGTACTTTGGTGTCCCAAGAATTATTAAAATAATAATAAAAAAAAAATGTATGTGCTGGAGCCTATGGGTATAATCATCATAAGATTCAAAACCAGACGAAACCAGTTGATTCCATCTGTCATAGTTGTAAGCCGCCAGTGAACATGACCTGAGATGTAAAAATCAGTCACGTGCAAAGAAAATTAATCCAGATAAACTTTTATTTTAAAAAATAAAATAACAATATTTTAATAAAAACATATATAAAAAAGTCAAATAATTTAAAATCAAATTTTAATTAGGTCAAATTTAAATTGATTAGATTGATATGTTAATTTAAATTTTTAACTGAATTAATTGAGTTTTTCCCTACTTCTATTTTTTTATCTGAATAATTTAAATTATTTTAGATTGATTAAATTTTAAGTCAATTTAAAATTTTATGTTTATGAAAATCACACATTAGACTGGATCAATTCAAAAGTATGGATTATCTGTATAATTGATAAGGTAATAACTAGTTAGAACTAGAATGAACTTGGCTAGGAACTGGTTTGAACAAAATTGAACCAATTAAGAACTAGGTTTTATAAGTTCTAGTTCAACCCGGCATGTGTTCCATGACAAAAATCTTAAAAGAAAGTTCATTCTAGGCATTGAATTGGAACTGACTGAACCGGTGAACCATTGAACCGACACATTCAATGATTCAAGCTCTGGTTGGATTCTAATAGCACTATCCATGAGTTTCTATAAGCAAAATTATCAGTCTGAACAATTTAAAAAAGCCCTCCCTCGAGAAAGAAAACTTTTTGAGAGTCTGATATATTAACAGGAATTAAGTAAAAAATTACTATCAAATCAATCTCTCTGTATAAATAAATTTGTCACAGATCATCAATCTTAAACAATTAAACTATTAGATGACTGAAAAAAGCAGCTCATTTTAAAAAAGATTGGCCTTGCCCCTCTCTCGACGTGTGACCAAGTAACTTGGTAGCTTAGTATTCTTTCAGTCAATAACAACCTCAATTTACAGAAAAAATGGTCGAATCTCTCTCCAGAAAATCAACTGTATAGTATATAAAACCGTAGAGGTCTTCAGACATATTAGGAAGAACATCACATGTAAGTCCTGATGTAAAAAAAATCGTGTTACCCTGTGCAAATTAAGTATTGCTGTAGCTTCTACTTCAAATGTTCGATGCTAGATGCTGTGATTTCCTCGATGACTAATGCTCTTGCTCGATTAATCGTTAGCAGGCAGAGATACAAATGCTCTTCAAGCTCCTCTACCTGCTTCCTAAACCCCATATCACTCTTCTTAAGCTCCTTTATCACTTGTAAAGAAAACTTATCCTCAATTCTCTCCAAACAGAACTGTATCATTGCCTTGTCGTGCTCAACTTCATCTTGAAGCCTGGATACAAGACTGCTTATTGTGTCAAAATCCCTATTCAATATGTAAGTTCCCTTGGCTGCCACATCAAGTTGCTGCCCAACTTTCCTCAGGAATCCACTTCTCAGAAACTTGAAGCTCGTGAGCTGTTTCTTGAAGTGCTTTACTGGGAGGCTGAAAATGGCTGGGCCCATAACCAGTGCAGTAAGAGTATGTGCTGCTAGAACAATAGTTGTGATTGCAAGTAAGCTACAAGCTGCAGCTATGCAAATTCCTGTAGCCTTATGGATACATGCAATGAGCTTCATCTTCCTAGCCACCTTGTTTCTTTTGGATTTTAGGTGGTTTGAAACCAGTAAGTACCTGTCGTTAATTAACCTGAAGTCATGCTTGTTAGGGGTTGATAACGGATTGCTTTGGATAATGAATGAGTTCAGCTCCGAGACAATCAATTTCACTCTCTCAGGTGAGTAATCGTCGATACTATTTAGCACTCTTTGAAGGAACACGTAACTAGATTGGATTTGGTTTATGTTTTTTAGCAGGTGGCTGCATATATTTGAAGCCTCAGCACTTACGTCAAAGTAATTGAGCATAAGCCCTTTGAGCTCAGGTACTCTTGAAAGAAGAGCTGATTCGAGAATTACAGGTATGGATTCTTGACCTGGTTCCAGGAGAATTTCAGAAAATTTGCGATGGCATTGAGTTGGAAAAGATGGCCCGTTTACAAGTGATTGAGCCTTGGTGAAAAAATCAGCAAAGGATTGGGTTCGTAAAGCGCTAAGGTACTCTTCGTTGACATTCAAGCTTTTACAGGCATCGCTGAATTCCTTCCCATCTGAAATACCGTAGCACCCAATTCAGTGTTAATTAATAAAGAGGCGTGTACGTGTTAATTTCTTTGATTTAAAAGGTAATCTCAAATTTTCAGCTTGTAGATCGATCAATTCAAACATTTAATTATTAATTTCTTTTTATTTAATTAAAAGGCACTAAATTTCAGCTCGTGGAAAGCTATAAGATCGAGCACTGATTTTTATTTGATAAGCCGATAACAGAATTACAATTAGAACACCGAAGTTTGACAAAAGAGGCAACTCGAGGACGGGGAGAAAACAATGGACAGAAGAAGCTATAAGAGCACTATTGATTTAGCTACCCAGTTATCTTTGTCTATTGAGTTAGTGAATCTTAATCTAAAATAAAGTATAAAGACATTAATGTAGCATACCTTTTCTGTTCTTTGAAGCTCTAAATTTGGCCCACATCGTATGATTATATATCTTAGTCTGATCAGTACGTAGAAGGGGTAGCTTTCGAACACTTTCGAGGAGGAGACCTGAATAAAATCTTTTGCGCGCCCAATTTGGGCTTCTCTATATATAAAATCTTGTACTCTTCTGAATAATGAAGGGTTTTAATGTGCTATCTAGCATACCGACTATGCATGCATCTTTGCCTTATAAAGCCTCTAAAAGACATTTGAAAGTGTTGTGTTTCACGTCTTCTTTTTTTGACACCAATCTTATCTAAGAGAGAGAGATCTACTTCTCCAACTCATTTGCAAGCTTTAAGGCTAAATTTGCTGAAGAGTCCTCTCCTCTCCAGGAAACTTTATTGCAGGTGTAGGCTCCTTTCCCTCTGTTTGCCTGAGCAGCATTTCTTGTCTTAACACTTCTTTACACGTCTGTAATCTTGTCCTGATGCTGTCATGTATGGTTTGTCACTATGCATAAGATTATATACAAACATCATGGACGAGGACAATGGATGCGCTTGAAATAATCTTCTTATACAAGTAACCATGCTGTGAACTTAAATGCGGCTAGCTAGTAATAGTTAGCACCTATATAATAACAATAATAACAATAATAATCAAGGCTTAATTGAACCCAATAATTGAACTTTGCTGATAAAACAAAAGCAATAAGCCTTGATTATCACCCAATAATTGAACTTCATCTTCAAATTGTGGGAGGCTTGTAGCTGTAAGCATCACAAGTATTTCTTGCCTTTAATTATTTGACTGATACGGTAAGATCTTGAACCGCTCGCCTAAGTAACTTGCTTTTTATTAGTCGACGCATCTTTTCCAATCATTTATCTTCAAGTTAACCTCAAAAATCAATGAAGCAGTCCTAGAGGCCTGCATGATTTCCCTTAATTTCATATCCAAAATACCATATTATCTACATGATATTGATGAAGTAGTTCGATAGGCGTGCATGATTTCCCAGGATTAATGACTAGTAATGTCACTAGTGATCAAGGGAATGATGAATGACGATTCAAGCAATAAAATACCAAACATTTTTTCTGGCTCTTTTTAAGTCAGGCAACCAAATTCCCAACCCGCAGCGCACCCCACCCACTAAACAAGAGAGGCGCACACACCGAAAGCGAGTTAAAAAGGTACAACGAACTCCCTCGATTCCAAATAGATTTATCCACCTTCTGCATTTTATGATATTGATTACCGCGTAAACTGTCCATAAACCAAAGGTCTGATATTGATTCATCCACGCAGAAGCATGTTGATTTATGAAATTAAGATCATTCTTCGTTTTCAAATCCATATACACAAGATGCTCAACCCAGCCCACCCCGTTCGAGAGAGATAAATATTACGTACGCGTTAAAGTTCAGTTTCTGATGAGGATGGATCATGTATATATCTCATTGCCGTCCCTTTTCACATGTTTAATGTGAACAATCTGCTGCTAATCCATCGCTTTGCTTGTTTTCCCCCACGAAATGCTCCCATCCTCTCTAACTAGCTAGCTAGTGGTATCGATTACCGCGTCTTAGGTATAATTGTGTGTTAGGGTGGCAACTAACATGTAACAGGAAAATATTTTATTGATATTATACGGATAAGAAATGGACTGCATCAAATATTCTCTCGTGCGTCATCAAATTCATGTCTAACCCAACCACTGTCCCTCTTTAAAGAAAAGACAAAAGTCACTCGAAATATCATTAATTTAATTAACTAAGAGTATCTTGGTATAAATTGATTGAAAGAAGGAAAAAAAATTATTTCTGTGTGAAGAAATCTACTCTCTTATAATTAATTTCTATAAAGAGAAGAATTGTGAGCACCATCACTTATAATTAATTTCTATAAAGAGAAGAATTGTGAGCACCATCACGACAACAAAGTGTCATGAGCATGTAGCATTAATTTGCTGTCTCTAGCTAGCGTATAATATATGATCACAATCGCATTATTTTTTAAATTGCCATCATCTCAGGACTTTAGAGGTGAAAAGAAACGTGAACAGGATCAAGTAACGCATGCAGGAAATAGCTAGGTTAGAATGCGTCATTGGTAAATTGTCGGAGACGATACAGCCTTTTAATAGCTTTACATTATTACAAGAAACCCTAAACAAAAAGAAAAAAAAACTAGGTGGGTTGTGATGCTTGAAAAAACCAAAGTTGATCAGCTGTTACGCTATGGTTACAGGTTTCATGCATGTTTATCGCTGTAACGTCTGAGAATCTTCTTATACATTCATCCCAAACTCCTGTTACGAATTGGCTTCTCTTTCTGGCTTTATCCGATTTCTGGGCCACGTTGATCTTCATGTAAAAGCATACACATCGCATCAGTCTCGAATCGAAAATTTCACGAATTTGAATGATTTATGGTTAAGTATTTTACATTGAAAGATCTTAAAGTTTATTTAATTTAGAATTAATTATCGGAATCGGCTTCTTAATTTCATGTTTCTAGCAGCTTCAACCACGAAATCAACCACGTTCGTGAAGCCCAAGTCGTTAAAAGGTATTTTAAAAAAAATAAAAAAATTATTTTTTATTTTAAATTAATATTATTTTAGGGTTTTCAAAATATTTTGATGTCAAAAATAATTTTTTAAAATAAAAATATATTATTTTAATGTATTTCTAAGTAAAAATTATTTTAAAAAATAATTATAATCATATTTTTAAACACCCTTAAAATATTTTAAGTAACCAATCCATTATATTTACAATTAAAAATAAAAATAAAATGATAGGAATGAAATTGAGTTTTATTCCTATTACGCGGTTGNTGGCTTAATTTGACCCTTCAATTTTGCTTCATTTGTGGGCAACTTCGGCAATCATTCAATAATCTTTTGGCTGCCAACTAACACCACCTAACTACCTATTAATGTGATTGTCAACTACCCCTCATAAATAATACTATTATAAGTGTTTCGCATTTGTTTCCTTTCCCGACATTTTTATCATATTTATTATTTTTATTTTTATAATTAATATTATTTATTATTATCTTAACTAATATTATTTATTATTGGATAATTTACATATAACTCAACTAATTTTATAGATATTAAAATTAATAATTATATAAATTTTTAATAATTTTAAATTTTTAAAAATTTAAACTAGTAATTTATAGAAATCAAACTCAAAACTTGAAGAATTAAATTATATCTTTTATAATTAATCAAAAAATATTATTATTATATGTAATATCTAAAGGAGAAACTTGGTACATAGTTAAATTGCTTTCAGGCCTGAGAGTGCAACATTAAGTTGATCTGTTTATCCTCGTTGTTAAGAAAAAAAATATTTTTTATTGCATAAAGGTTCACTAACTTTTCATTTTATCTTATTCAGTCTTTTCATGATTTTTTGATGTGATCAAATTCCTGGTAGAACTCAGTAAACTTGACAAGTCGATGCATGACTCAGGTAAAACTTAGGCAAGAATTTTTTTAAAATATGATTTTTTTTATTTTTTAGTTGGTTATTAATACTTTTTAAAATTTATTATATGAATATTAAAAAAATATTTTATTTTTTTAATATGAAATTTAAAACCCTTTAGTATATATACTCTGTATTTACAGAGAAAAAAACTATTTTTTCGATGTGGAATTTAAAGCTCTTTTTTGTATATACTATATATTCACAAGAAAAAAGTTATATTTTTTTAATATAGTATAATGTTTTTTTTTATCTAAGTATTTCAACTTAAAAGGATAACACAATATATTTTTAATATGAAATTCAAAGCTCTTTAGTAATATTATTTTAAAACTTATTTTTAAACATGTATATCATATTTTTATATGGATTTTTAAAAATATATATATAAAATATTAAAACTTTAAATATTTTTAAAATTTTTTCAAGTTGATTCATGAAACTCGGAACCCGACTTCTTGACCGAGTCAACTCCTAAATCGGATTTGATAACTACAATGGTAAGGTGATGTAGTATTGATGTAGCATTCCATGCTATCCAAGGGGATATCTATTTTTCAAAAAATAATAATTAAAGAATGCCCATTTTAAATATTTTACTAAAATAAAAGAAACTTATTAAACAAGTTTTTTTAAAATATTTATAAAAAAATAATAAAAATTGGAATGTGAATAAAATATTATTGAAAAAAAAAACATAATGTCAAATTTACTGGATGTCAATAGTTTTTTGCTTGCATTGTCACGTCACAGTTTGGATAAAAAAAATTATGGATTTAAAAATAATGTTCATTTATGAAAAACTACTTGAAACTATTATTAAATTCAACGTAGCAAGTTCACCTTGAATTTTCCCGATCTTACTTTTTGTTTAATCCTAGTTTAAAATTAACCTCGTGAGAATTGTTTCGATATAATTTAGTTGATTTAATAGATTTTAAAAAAACTTGAATGATTGATTAAAAACATGGTTTGACTTAAAAAAAATCAAGATAATTTTTTTTTACTATTAAAATAACGACATACTAGATTGATCCGGATTTCACCACTTAACCCACCAAACTTGTATTCTAGATGATGAACTACACTAGGTTTAACAACTTTATTTTCTTGAACTATTTTCAACTTAATGATACTATAACAAAAACAAACTTTTATAAAATTAAGCATTGGGATATTTGTTTTAGATTGAGATAACCTAGTATAAAGCCGAGCAAAGTAAATAATAAAAACTGATTTAAAATCAACTAAATATTAAAATATGGAATTAATTTTAAAAAACTACTCAACTAAAAAAATAAAAAAGAAAATTTAAAAAGAAAACAAGAATATTTGATAGTGTTGTAACCACACCCAACAAATCAATAATAAAACCTTTTGATTCAACTATTGCTTGGCTCAAATTTGAAATCAACCTGTACGTTGGTTGACTTTACATGACCCGACTAACTTAGCAAGACTAGAGATGACCTGGTTAAATTGTAAAAGCTTGGTTTGATTTAAAAAAATAAAAAATATATTATTTTTTTTTAATATTGAAAAAGCAATATATTAGATTAACCTAAATTTCACAGTTTAATTTATAAAACTCATGATTCAGTTCATAAACTTTATTAAGTTTTAAATATTTATTTTTAAAATTATTTTCTATTTAATAATATAATAACAAAAATAGATAATTGTAAAAATTGAGTATAAACTAATTTTTAAAATGTTTATCTAAGACTACAATAATCTTATAAAAAAACTGAAATAAACTATGATTAAAAATTTAAAAATTAAAAAAATTAAATAATAAAATTTTAAAATAAACATAAAAAATGAAAAAAAAAAGAAAAGTAAAAAAAATTAAGAGTACTATGATTTTTTCTGAGTAATCAGTATTATTTAAGACAATGGGCTCAAGTAAGTTGTTAAATTCCAAGACCGTGACGAAAGCGCAGCGTAGAAGACGTGGACCAGACCAGGCAACAATGCAAACAACAAGAAGCCCAAATCGATCCAGCTCCACAATCCATGGTGTCGGACAAGAGACAGTGATTCTACCGTCACCGGGCCAATCACTAAAAATCATCACCAGAGCAAACGATATTCAGATTCCAGAGTCCTTAACAACCATCACGGCCGTCTTTCACTGCACGTAATAAAAAAAAAAGTTAGAAAAAACCCAGTCAAAAGAATCCAACAACCCCACCAACGCTAATCGGCAACCCCACCTGTGCCGTCAAAGCATCACGAGCTTGCACACGCCTTCATTCTCTCCTTCGAGTGAGTCTCCCTGTTCCCAGCACCCAACAGAATTACAAACCCAAGATCCCAGAACCGACCAGAAACAAAAACCAAACCAAAACAAATCCCCAAATTCAAAATATAAATAAAAACTAAAGCGAAGCTGAAAAATCGGAAGGAGAAAAACATAAAAGTCTCACCTGAAATGGCGTCGTCGAAGGTGATGGCGTCGTCGAAACCTAGAAATTCGGATCCATCTTCAACAACTTCATCTCGATCGAGACGCGCTTCTTCTTCTTCTTCTGCTACTAATTCTACAGCAAAACCAGCTTATCAATCTACTGACCGATTATTTCAAAAGGAATCAACAATGACAGTTGACGGCATCCTACGTAGCGTGTACGCGTCTCCATCAACCGAATCGACTCTTCTTGACGCACAAGTAACCCTAATGGAATCCCCTGACCATCTCCCTCATCCACAAATCGAAACAGATGATACCGATGATCAAGATATGAGTGATGTAATTCCACAAGAGAATAAGACTGCGGATGATATTTGGAGAGAAATTGTTGTGGGGAGAAAGGAAATGAAGGATGAGCCGGACGAGATGATGACTTTGGAGGATTTTTTAGCGAAGGCAGGGGCGGTGGATGTGGTTGGAGAGGATGGGGATGAGGTCAAGATGCCGCCGCCTGAGAGGTTGAGTGGCGGATTGTATGCGTTTGATCCTCTGCCACCGAGTTCATTTCAGGTGTTGGATAAGGAGGAAGGGTCGATTGTTGGCTTTGGGAATGGAGTGGAGGTGGAGCTTGTTGCTGGTAGTGGTGGTGGTGGTGGTGGAGGAGGTGGAGGAAGAGGGAAGAGAGGAAGGGGTGTGGCAATGGAACCCTTGGATAAGGCGGCACAGCAGAGGCAGAGGAGGATGATTAAGAATCGGGAGTCTGCTGCTCGCTCCAGAGAGAGGAAGCAGGTTAGATTTTTTTTTTAATTTTTTTTTCACGTTGTTTTGATTAATTGGTGATATTGGATTCAAGATTTGTGAGTGTTTGTTTGTTTGATTTAAAATGTGGGTGTTTTATTTGGGTTTTAGGCTTATCAAGTGGAATTGGAGTCTTTGGCAGTGAGGTTAGAGGAGGAGAATGAGCAGCTGCTTAAAGAGAAGGCAATTCATTTCATGTTATTTTCAGCGTAATTTTGGAATTATGAATTTAGTATTTGATTTCTTTATATATCTTCCCTTGTGAGTATAACCTTATTAAGCTCTGCCTTGCTATTCGGGACTCTTTTTACAATCTGTTAGTCTGTGTTTGTAGCTTTGTGGTCATGGAGATAGTGGTTACTACACTTTCTTCTTGCTGTTCCATTATTATCTTCATCCTTTTCCTGGTCATACTATGCTGTGTGAGTTACAAATAGCAACACAGAAACGTATGGTGGTGATCTATTTTTTTTTTTATCTAGCCAAGAAATGAATTGAATTTGGACTTTCCAAATCTCAGTAGCAATGGGAAGAAAAATGGAATCAACAATGCAAAAACCAAATAGTTATTTAAACCCGGTGGCATAGGTCTGGCTGCAGGGATCAACAATTCTTTCTTTACCCCCTAAACAAATTAGTGTTATGCTTGTAATGGAGGTATATTGCTTCTCGTGTCCTGATTATTTGTTGCCATGTCTGATGGACCAATTTTGAGAGTGTGTTAGAAATCCATTGATGTTCTCAAAACCTTTCAGAATGGCTTAAGACAAATGAAAAGGATAGAAATAAAAATCCTTAGGAATTTTACATGTCAGATCTGTTGCCCTTTAATATGCTGAATTTTACATGTCAGATCTGTTGCCCTTTAATATGCTGGATGGCTCTGCAGCAACTAAACATATGTGAATTCAGACTTGTAGATTTAGATAGTATAAAACAAGTTCGACAATATGCAGCCTAGTTCCACATTATGGTTGCATTGGCTTGCTTCTGTTTTTTTCACAAGCATGATACAATGGAAGATCTTTGCTCCTTTTTTCTTCTTTAATTTTTTTTATGATCTTAATATTCTATTTACACATCTATCTGTGCTCACTGCTTATTCTGTAGTTGTTTTGATTATTCCTTACTGTGACCTTTTCATGTCTTCTCCTCGGTCTCAAACACATGAACATCTCATAATGCATTTTCCCAGGCTTTATTACAAAAAAATGCTATTTTCTTCCTACCTAGCGCAGTGCGCCCCCCCTCCCAATAAAATGGGCACATGATGGCACATTTAGAGTTTATCGTCTTTGTTTGCATGCAATTAATGGTTAGCATTAATTTTAACTATAACAATCATTGTTATGCTTTGAAGTTACATGCAGCAAGTATAAATTGTTTTGCATTTGAAGTTACATGTCTGATATGCCAGTATGTATGTAATAGATTTTTTTTCTTTTTTATTATAAAATATCTCAATGTCTTTGTTTTTTCTCAGACATATTGATGATCTACTTATGCTGCATGCCAAAATTTATCGATGTGTTTTCTCTGGTCTAACAAAAGCTGTTCTTTGTGCAGGAAGAGAGGACTAAGGAAAGGTTTAAGCAGGTACTGATTCTATTCCTTGACTATTTTTCTTCTGACACACTGAAAACATCGAACTCTGGTATAACACTCAACGATGTTAGCAAGTGAAATGAATTAAGCATATAAAAAATGAAGCGAACCAATAGAGGAAGAGACATTATCAAATGTAACTACTAAAAGAAGCTGTTTTCACTTGGATTTCCCGTCTGTGGTGATAGGTGCTTTAGATACATGTTCTTTTAAAGGTGTACTTGTCTTTGGTTTCAAAAACTGTCCAGAGCAGAAAAACAAGTAGGTTTCAGGTGTTTTTGGTTCTGAGATTAATGTTAAAAAGGCAGCTACCAGACACTTTTGAGTTTTGCAAACCGTGGTTTTGAGTTGAAAACTATCCCCTTGCCATGGTATGGAACAGAGTGGAACTTGTGTGACTTTGCTTAGGACTTCAGTGGTGTGGGTGTAAGTTTGTGCATGTATTCTTGCAGTATGAATACATCCATATAATTGGTATTTTAATGAGCTATACTTGAGCTGAAAGGGAGAACTAGATCTGGTTGACACAGCAATCCTCATTATCATTCTGAGTGATGTCTCATTCCACTGAATAGGGTTCTTAGAGGGAATTTATTATATAAATGGATACTGGGTTTGAAAGCAAGCCTATGTTCAGAGGTTTTGTAGCATTAGTGGCTTCAAGAACTCCTGAAGCCTAAGAGGCCGGGGACTTTTACAATCAAGGAAAGTGGAAAACGACAGCATCCAAAATTTTAAATGGGGAAAACTGAAAATTGTTGAGAACTGCTTACCAAATTGTTGCAGAGCCAAATTACCCTATGGACTACAAAACTAAAATGTTGGCTGCATTACGAGATTCTTTATAAATGCGTGAAATGGAGAAGATAAAGTAATTCATGGACATGAAAGGAAATTTTTGTATTAGAGGTCTCAATACTTTAATTATTCTTGCACATCCATTTTGGAATTGCTGTAAACAGCCTCTTTTTAAGTGTTTTTGAAAGACAAAGATGAAATGGGTTACAGCTAGTATTCATTCCAGTTATTCTTAATTGTTTAAACTAACCTTTTGAGATAGAGGGCAGAATGAAGATATGTGATCGAGGGTTTTCAGGTTTTAGAATACTGTTATATCAATTGTCTGAGAGACACCAATTGTGAAATTTTATTTGAGCATTCAATATAGTTACACTATATAATAGCTAAGTAGACTACTCTATATAGCAGCACAAACTTTGCTAGTAGAGGCATTTATTCTTATATAATTCTAGTTTTGAGTGCTCAGGGCTTCATTAACTATATATATTATAATCAGCTGAGATGCTGAGGATGTTAGGGAGATACTGGACAAGTAAAGTCTAGCAATCATTGAATTGTTGACTAATTTATTTTCTTTTACTTCGACAGCTTATGGAAAAAGTAGTTCCTGTGGTTGAGAAGCGAAGGCCACGACATGCACTTCGGAGAGTCAACTCCTTGCAGTGGTAGATTGTCTGTGCCTGATTTGATAATTCATGCGGTTCTCTTACATAGAGGAAAAGGAAAAGCAGCATCCTTTTGAAAATTCATTTTCTAGTGGATTAGATTTTGAACCCGATCATCATTTAGAGCAGTCGTGGTTTTTGTGTCATTGAGAGATGGAAAAAAGAGAGAGAGAAGGAATGATAACCTGAATCATAAAGTAATTTCCTTAAAAATGAATTAGGAGGCTTCAATCCAGGGTAGATAGATGGTATAAAAGGTCTTAGCTATTTATGTAGTTGGGGGGTGTTGCTATGCAATGCGGTGCTTTGTTACCCCCAGTTGTGGTGTGGGGGTGCAGAGTGCTGGATTAGTATACTGTATTTATGTGTTGGAAAGTTATGTTGGTTGGCAGAATATAGAGTGGTGCTGGCATCTATTTATTGCAGCAGACCTTCTGTGATTATTTTGCTCCAAAATATTTGCAGTCGTGTTTAAAATTCACAGCTTGGAGCGCTGACCGTATAATGATGCAGGTCCTTGAGGGCATTCGGAAGTCTTGTTTTCTTTCTATTTCTGATGCACGGCCTCCGGGGAATGAAAACGTAAAACTCAATTCATTTTAGAAATACAAGGGCCAGTTATGACTTTCGGCAACTTCGGCCCTTGGATGTTAAATGGACATGGAACATCAAACGATGCTAGCAAGGGAAGGAAATGATGGATAAATATAAGGTGTTACCCAGTTAGTGTAGTGTTGGAACATTTTATCAATGGTGAATTCACTCTGTTCTTTTTCAGGGGAAATGATGAATTACTTTTTATATCAATTATTCCTGGACGCTAGTCCGTGCCCTTCCCATTGATTCCATATAATTGTGCTGGCAAGCAACATAATTACAAGTTAATTTTGGAAGTACGAAGAATCAAACGCAGATAGGATGTCGATTTCATAAGCACAAGCCAGTAAGAGAGGGTGCGTGGGTGGAAGTTCACCACCTGCATGATTGTTGATTTTTTTCCGTTGGGCTTGGCATTAGAGTAAGTGGTCCTCGTCTCGTGCAAGATCAGGAACTCGAGAGTTGCGAAGCGATCTATCCTATTCCTTGTGTACAATTGCCTCCATTTTTTCGTCTTCGAGGAGACTGAGCTTTTTGGAATTGAAAGTACTTTTGCTACTGTTTTTTTGTCTTTTAGCCCTTGTCATTGCATGTTTCAGTCCTTTCGTTGTCGACAGAACTCGGGCAGCATCGAAAATTACAATAATTAACAAGTGTCCGCAAGCGGCTTTGCATTTCAAGGGCTCGATTCACAAGATCTAAGCCCTTAAAACGGATGCGGTTTTTCTCTCTCCCTCCTTTTCAACTGTTTGCCGAACGGGTAATTCTGCCGCATCCCTAAATCCAATCTCATCCTCCACAACTGGAGCCTGAAACCTCCAGTTAGGAACGAGGTGGAGAGGGTCAATTTTAAAGAAGGAAGAAGTTATGAAACTGTTCTGCGCGTACAATTTACAGGGCAACAATTTTCTTTAAAAGAAGGAAGAACTAAACTGTTTTATTATCGTCAACTCTTTAACCAGTCTTCTTCTCTTTTTTGACCTGCCAGTAACTCCCTATTTGGAAATTACTTAATACGTGAAAAAGAAGGAAAAAGAAAACAGTGGGTTGCATACACTCGACTTCCTTGTAAAGTACCTTGGACTTGGGATCCAAGCATGCAAGGCTCTCGCTACAGACAAGAGACTCAATTGTCGCTATGCTTTCATGTTTGGACATACCCTGGCTGTCTGTACATATCTAGAGAAGAACAAAAGAGATGGGCCCTTACAGAGCCTGCATGCCAGAAAATTAAACTGAGCAGGGAGCAGGGACCCTGCATTCTTTGATTCAACGTATTTGACAGATCTGAAAGGCGTGCCTTACCAAAACCATCTTTTGCGTTTCTTTTTCCCTACCTTATCTTGAATCAATCTGTCATCCTAGCACTATTAATATAACCGAGATATCTTGCAACGTTGCGAAATTAACAGAAGGTAACCAGGGAGAGAACAACATTGTTTATTACGAAAGGGTTCCCTCTTCATTAAAACAATATAATGACTCCCCTGTAAAAAAATCATCAAGAGTAACTAAATTAGCCTTTAAAAGGAAAACTTATTTAACTGGTGTACATGTTTTTTTTTTATCCTGTTTTTTTAGTATTTATCCAGTTGACTAATAAATACTTTGATATTTTAATAATTATAATATAATTTAAAAATTAAAATTAACTCATGATCTTTCAATAATACATATAGTTTCTCAATGTCCAAACTATAACTTATAGCACTGTATTGGAAGCATCAAAAGAGTTTTTTTTTGTGTGGGGTGGCGTACCTTGTTGTTGTTTATTCGACAAAGTATTGATAATGTTGTTTATAACTCTAAATATTTAAAATTTTAGAATTATATTGTTATTTACTAATAATTTAACTTATATTTTTATTTTGTATTACAATTCTTGATCATTTTATCAAATTTCAATTTGTTTTGAATTTCATCCTTACATTTATGCTTATGATTTATTGTTTTTTTCAAATATAATCCTTATTCTTTTGATTTTGATTTTGAATCCTTTTGTAAATTTAATTTTTCTTTTCAATTTTCACCTTCAATTCAAAATTTCAAGTTGTTCTCTTATTTATTTTTATTTTAAATTTGTTCATCATTCTCTCAATTGTTGTTTTTTATTTTTCTATATAATTTTTTTTTAATTTCATCCTTTAAACATTAATTTTTCAGGAGTTGAGCTTTGTAGTTTTTCAAATAGGATACTTTATGTTTAATACTTGGATCATATATTTAAAAAATTAACACAATTTGATTTTTTAAAACCTTTTTTTATTTCATCGTTTGATGTTGTTTATCTTGATAAATGAGCTTCATGATTTTTTTCTAGTTTCCTTTCAATTGAGTTTATTTCGATGTGATGACTTGGGCTATATATTTGATAAGTTAATTTGAGTATTTTTTGGAGTTGCTTTTTTATATCTTTTTTTTTGTTTTTTCCTTTAAAATTGTTTTTTTTTTAAATTAAGCTTTGCCATCTTTCTTATTTTTTTTTCTATTAGGTTATCATATTCGCATGATCCATTTTGTGAGATTTGACAGCTTTACCAAAGTTTACAAATGTTTTATTTTTCTGGGTTTTTTTTTTGTTGATTGATTTTTTTTATTTCATCCTTTTACATTTAAAATGATAGGAATTGGCTATTGTTATTTTTTTTTTTAATTTGCTTTCCATGACATTGGCCTAACATCATGACTCAAGTTGCAAGTTTTCTATGCTAGTTTGAGTTTACTCCAAATATTTTATTCTTTTTGATTTTTTTATTTAACATTTAATTATCTTGAAATCTAGCTTTGTATTTTTTTTCTCCCTTTTAACAAGTATTTCTTTTTTCTAGTTATAGTTATCACCTTTTCTTTTAAAATTTGATTCATTTATTGTCATTCTTTTTTCTATCATATAATTAAATGCAACCATCATTAGAACCCAGTAAGGTATATGACTTAAGTCATGTGTTTGTTTCCTTCTTCAAAACACTTGGCCGTGCTTGAACACTAACTTTTTTAAGTTATAAACGAATTAGCCTAGCCCGCGGTAAAATATAACTATTTATGTAGTGATTTTACTAAAAAAATTAGTCTCCGAGGAAGTAGAACATCTCTTGATGTTTTTTTATTTTTTTTTACAAAAGTATTTTAAGACGAGGGTTGCTGGAAAGCAGGATTGTTTAGCAAGTACCTCCATGGTTTAGCATAAGTTATGAAAGATAATCTTTAATTTTAAGTCATAATTTAAAAATTATTTCTTTATATAAATAATTTATAACATAAATGATTAAAGTTAGAAATGTATTTGACAAAAAAATAATATATTATAAATTTATGACATGAATGATTAAAGTTAGAAGCGTATTTGACAAAAAAATAATATCGAAAGTAGCACAAGTTAAAATCAACAGTTAGGACTTAGAATAATTTATGTAAAGGCAAAATCCTGACTATATTCAGTAATATTTGCCTGATTAAAATAAAATATTTATAACTTTATTTAAACTAAAAATCAATAAAAAAGATAGAAATTTGAATCAATGCTTTAACAACCAGAATTCCCCCCTCTCGATCGGTATTCTTCACGAATTATCGTTATCGGTAGGCTGTACAAGTTAAGATTTTTTATTTTATTTTGAAATGGTATCAAGAAAAGTGAAGGGTTTTTATAGAAGAAAGTAAAAAAGATTCCTCACCTCCCAAGAAAAGAAAATACTTCTACCTTGATGAAGTGATTATAGGGTTCTGCAGTGCTGTGCGGAGGCTTATCATCACGGTGCTAATCATTTTAGAATAATAATCTCCATCATTTTCTAGCAGTTCCTCTCTCCTATGCTATATTATTCACTCCCTCAACTTTTCCTTTTACATGGTTTCGAGGCAAGTTTTTCCACCAACAAAATCATTCAACCTTTTACTGTATAAAGCAGTAATAATAATAACAATAATAAGGACACAATCTCCAGTATCTGTCCGTCGTCCATGCAGAAAACTCGGGGACATCAAAAGCCAAACGCATCTGACATTTTAGCAGTCTCCCCCACTCTCTCTCTGGCAGACACGCTCACATTTTTCTAAAATCTCTCTTTTGTTGTTTGATGAACCAGATAGATCAGGGCTAAAGAGCTGCAGAGACAAGGCTTAAAACCCTTGTAAATCTGAGTCCTCTTAGGATAATTGCCTCTCGGACAAACAAGAGTTGCGGCAAATGAAGATTTCCTCCACGCTTCTCCTTCTGTTATCTCTTCTCTCTCTACTATCGCAACCTTCTTGCTCCACAACAGTACTAGTGGATGGCGTTTCAGAGTGGAAAGACCCCAATGTTTATATAGGAGATTCCATCAGTAAGTACTAGAAAACCCACCGTTTCTTGCTTCCAATCTTCTTCTCTTATTACCGTTTTGGGCTAATTGATAACATTTCTTTGTATTTTTATTGGCTTCTCTCAGTTTTCAAACACAAGTATCACTACAGCTTGTACATTTTCCAGAACCAAAGAGCTTTTAATATCTGCAACTTCACTCAAGCTACACTTCTCACCAAGCCCAACTCCACCTCCTACACGGTATCTCTTCTCCCTCTCTTTCATTTGGAATTTCAACAATGTACAAATCACATGTTTGTCTCTCCATATTTACATGCTTAAAGGCTGCTACAAAAATGTCAAAATCTTGGCTCACAATTCTTGGGTCCTGAAGACAATAATTATCAATTTGTTTGTACAATGCCAATTATAACTCCAAAAGTTAAAATCTTTTTCCATTTTTCTGTTGCTCCTCCGAGCTATGACTATAAAATGTGCTAACAATTTTTCATGTATAAATTGCAAATAACTGAAGTGGCATCCATCACGCCCTGGTTTCTTCTACTTCACATTCAACAATGGCTCCCTAAAATCCTGCGATCAAGACTCACAAAAACTCTCCATAAAGGTCTCTCCAGCAGCAGCAGCACCACCACCACCACCGGCACAACTCCCTCCAACGGCATCACCTCCAGTTCGAGCACAAATTCCAGGCGACATTGTGTCATCATCTCCGGCGTACCAGTGGCCATCCCGTCCTCGTGATGAAACAGCCTTTTCCCCTGCTCCTGAACCTGGTGGTAGTGCTGCAAGCTCTCCAATGGCGACAGTGCCAACATTGATGCCAGATAAAGGTGGTGGTCGCGGTATTCCTTTTATTAATAGCAACCCTGCTGTTCCTCTGCCTACTGGTGAAATTGATTCTGCCACTATTAGGCCCTTGCCCACCTCCGGCCATCATAAACTGGTATATACAGTTCATCTCTCTTTTTATGTCTACTTGTTGCTACTATGTTTTGATGAACTGAACAAAGAAAAGTTAAAAACGAAAGGTTTTCAGAGTTTTTCTTCTCAGATTTTTTTTAAAAAAACAGCACAGTTTCTGCGTTAGGCAATGCCCATGTGTGTATATACTGAACCAGTAAAGTGTCTTTCAATTTATCAGAAAAATATAGAAAAAATATCGCGTATTGTATATTATGCTGGACCGGTCCTGATAGGGGTGTTTAACTGTGGGGTGCTGCTTTTGGTTTTGGGTGGAAATGCAGGTGGCAGTGGGGTTCCTTGGATTTCACATGCCTCTAGTTTGTGTGGTTTTACTGCTGCCGCTGCTGTAAAATGGAGGAGAGACAAAGCAATTCGCTGCAATTTGTGTAAAAAAATCGGTTTTGGTAGGCTATAATATGCACCATGTACTACTGTAGTTGATGGGTCTAAAGTAGCTTTAGCAGAGATAATGATGATGGTTGTGAATGCCATCGATTGTGATGCCCTTCTCGGACCCTCCTATGGAATCGTTGCCACTTTTGGTCTTCTGTTTTTTTGACATGCAATCGATTGCCACTCCCTTTCCCTCTCCTCTTTAGCTCTGCTTTCACCCCCTCAAATTGTTTATTTGAACAGAATTTGAATTTCCAACGCCAGCAGGCTTTCGGGTAAAGTTTTGCCCTTTCGAAAAAGAATTATTCTTCATGGTACATGCTAATCTCAGAGTTACACTCTGTTTGGGAGGTTGGAAAATGAAGAGGGGGTGAATGAGAATGAAGAAAACGAGAGATTGTGGTAATGAAGAGAAGAAAATAATTCGAGCAGTGTAAAAGGGAGATTGACGAGATATTAAATAATAAAAATAAATATTTACCCTTGTATCTCACGAACACGTTATTCTCAGCAACAATTCGGCCGAAAAACAGTAATTTTTTTAATTTTTTTTTTGTATATAATTTGAAAGTATCATGAAATTATTGGGAGAAAACGAGAAAGTGAGGTAACAAATAGATCGAAATATTTATGAAGCATAATAGCAGATGTTCTTAAGATTTCGTTTGTTTACGAGGCCATGAAAAGCATGTATTTCATGCTTGATATATTTTATAATCCTAGCGAAAGCAGTAATAACTACCACCATAAAAGATAAGTAGACACAGAAATAAAAGAAAAATAAGAGAGAAAATTAAATAAATAATAATAAAAAAGATTTTTTTATCTTTTCTTTTTATATGCTGTGATTATCATAAAATCTTCCCATCTCTAGTAAACATCCATCCATCTCTTAAAATTCATGCATTTGAATAAGTTTTAGGTACTTATCTCTTGTTTTTTTTTATGATTTTTAAATATTTTTCTTGAACCATTCTTTTTATTTTTTTTATTACAGTGTTGTTTTGTAATTTATCTTGATTACGATGCTTCCAGTAATATAATAAGTTTTGGTATTTTAATAATTTTTATTTTTTATCTAATTACAAAGAAAAAATCATTTGCTTAATTAAATAATTTTTATTTTTTGCACTGAGCTCACATATAATTACTTTTTAAATCTTGAAGCTAAATCAATGGTGAAATGTTTTTTTACCCCATGAATAACTCATATATATCAAGCTTATCAAAACAAACCATAAACCATAAAGGTAAATCTTGAATAAAATCATTGTAAAATGATTAAATTAAAAGAATAACTACATGGATATGAATTAGAAAAAAAATTTACACTATGGGAATTCACTATGGGATTGAAGGGGGAGCAACATCATTTGAAACAATTAATTGCTTAGCTTTTTATACTGTTTGAAATCTTATGAATAGAATTGAATTCACGATGATTAAATCAATTTTCGTGTTTGGAATTTATTGATTTGAAATTCAAATCATAAAAAATATGCAAAAATCAAGAGGAAGATCCTGTAATTTGATAGGGTAATTTCAAATAAAAAATAATTTTCTAAAATACCCCAATATTTCTTTCCTTCCAAAAACCCTAGAAAGTAACAATCTCATCAATTTCTATTTCACATCTTCTTTGACCAGTGCTGTCTTCAACAAAAGTTTTGATTTTTTGGCCCTAGAAATTGCCCGAAGTGGGAGAAAGTATTGGAAAGACTGTCCAAAGCTGCCTACTGGTTAGTAATTCCTTCTAGCTCTCTTTGTTATTAATCTAGTAAATGGTATAAAAAAAATTTTGAGAATTGATGACATGTATGCTAAATGAATAGAGATTACACATATATTGTCAAACATCTCAATGAATTAATTATAAAATAAGCTTTTAAACCTCCGCAGGAGGACTTGCTTGAAACTTTTTTCCCGACGCCAGACAAGTCAGTTTGTCAAAAAGAGCCGTTAGCTTCCCGCCAAGGTGAAAACATACATCAAAAGCAACCGACTTTTAACCAGTTTATACACTGTTTATAACAATTCAAGATTAAGAAGCAATGAATATGTGCTTTTCTTATGCACATGCATCAAAGCCACCTTGTCATTTCTTCTCTTGCTTCGTTAAAATGCATCTCATGTCTCATCCTTGACTAACAAATCTATCTCATTTTTTACATATTTATATATAAATTTGTACCGAGCCATGGAGCTTGAACTGGGGCTCAAAATCACCCGCACTAGAGATGATATCAGCTCCTTCACCGACCTTCGGATTGCTAAAGATCATGCCGGTCCTCTTTTCTCTTCTAGAGAAACCGAGACCATGTTCACCCTTATTGGATATCTCAAAGGTAATAACTAATGTTCATACTTCAAGTTCCTGTTGTTGTTAATATTGTTGTTTTGATCATGCTGGATATTTTGAAAAAAGTGCAGGTTTTAGAAAGGAGAATATTGACATCAAGATTAATGAAGATGGTGATCGGATCTCAATTAGTGGGAAGAAGCCAGTTCAGGAGATGGTGTTGATAGGGTGGATTATGCACAAAAAAGAGGTTGAGTTACGGTCATTCCGGAAGGCCTTCCGAATGCCTGATGGGGTCGTTCTGGATAAAATCAAGGCAAGATTCAATGATGAAGAATCGACTTCGACAATTATTCTTCCGAAATTGGTGAAAGGAATTCGTGATGTTGAGCTAGAGGAAGTTAAGGGAGAGGAGGTTGATAAAGGGAAACGTGAAGCTGCACAAGCTGTAGCCGATAGTCATCTGAAGTAGAGAGTAGGGAGCCAGAGTTGAAGACGGTGGAACAAAGTGACCAAGCTTTGCAAAATAAAAATGTTGTTGAGCAAAAGGCTGATGCAGCTGAAATAGTGCCTGAAAGAGTTGTAGATACAACGTTAAAAAAGAAACTAGAGCCCAAGGATCAAAGCGAATTAGAAGAAGCCACTCCTGAAAAGGCAGAACCTCCTCCTACTACCACCGCCGCTACATATCAGGAAACAGTAATCAAGAAACCTAAGCTAGTTTTGCCTGAGAAAGAGATCGAACACCAAGGGTCAAAAGAGGCCGCTCCAGCTGAAGAAACTAGAAGCGAGGAGCTTCCCGGTTTGAAAGAGCAGGGGAAGAAACAGCAAACCCCAGAGGCCAAGAGCACTCGTGAAGAAACGTTGGAAGAACACCCTTATGGACCAGAGCGCAATCAATTGACAGAAGCTGTCATGGATCAAGAGACTAAACCACCAGAAGTGTCAAACCAACCATCAGCGCAAGCTGATCATGGACATACAGAAGAAGCAAATCACTTAGTCAAGACTGAAATATCACACGAATCAGAAAAGCTAGAAACAGAAACAAATGTTCAAGAACCAACGATGCCCGAACCTGATGAAGAAAAAGAGCTGGCTGAAACTCCACATCCTGCAGACAAGTCAAGAAACAATGAAGCCCAAGGAAGTAAAGAAAGCCATGGAATAAGGAAATGATATCAAAGAAGCAGCAACGAATAGAAAGAATCCTGTTTCAAGAAGAACCAAGCTATGTCCTCCTCTTGTTTTTGCAGGTTCGGCCATTCTCGTCTCTATCGGAGTGCTTGTCATTGATTGGATTAGAGCTAAGAAAAGATGAATTATACGTAAGACTCTGGCTTTAATTGCATTTTTTTTGCTGAAAACAATATAATCTAGTGCATCAGATTAGCTAATTGATATAGAACGATCTACTTGATGTTCACAAGCGTAAACATGATTCAAAGATATTGATACTGAAATAGAATGAAGGGGTGATATTTTGTTAGGACTAGAATACCTAGGGTCCAACCGCTACGCAACATTCTCGGTTGCAAAGAACATAGGTTGTTGCTGTGATTGCGATTCATTCTTACAAGAGGTAAATTCCTTAAGTTCGTGTCCAAGATATAGCAATCACATCATGTTCCTGCAACAAATTTAGGGAAATAAGATTTCTTAGAACATATAGCTAGCCGGCTGAATCTTAAAACTTAATGATCAATTAACCATGTTTGCCTAGTAAGATAGCTTCAATAGATCCTTGTTTTCAGCTGTCAACCAAGCATGAAATAAAAGTTCAGTTCTATGAACTGGATAAGTAAAGGACGTAATTTGCCACTAGCTTGACAACCTTTTACACATTCACCAGTGTTTCTGTGGTTTCCAGTTTTTATTTCCCGAATTCCTGCTCTTCATCGCATCCCCTAGTGCTTGGAGTCTTTTTGGAGTGTATTGATACTGTATTCATCGCAGCTGATTAACAGAACTTCACTATCATTTATCAATGGATGGTAATAAATGGCCAAATAACGAACAACCATTTTACATACCGATTTATCAGCTAAAGAAATGAGAATAAAATTCAACTAAATCTCCCTGTTGATTATTAATTAGGAGACCCCTCACTTTTCCGGTGAATACTGAAAAAGCATACGACTCGACAGAAACAATCCACCAAGGGCCAAGTGCTAGAAATTTCTTGTGTGGTGTCTCTGTATTGGTGGGTATTAGGTCCATGCAGAGCCCAGACACGTGCATCACAAGGTGCCATGTTCTAAACTGCATGAGAGTTAAAGAGGGGCCACTATTAGTTGAATGACTTGAAAAAGATCGCCACCCTTTTGTGCCGTTAAAGGGGCCCATCTTTCTTGAAGCCTTGCAGCTAGAGAGCTGTCGAAAGCTGAAGAAGGTTGAACGAAAAAGCTCCGATAAGATAGCCCCCATGGCGTGGTTTGCATTTACATACAGGGTGTTCGTTATCGCGGTTTAATCAAAGATTTAATTTGAAGAAATAATAAAGAATATTATTTTTATAAATTTCTAACAAACAATATTTTAAAAATTAATCTTTAAAACACACAAGGAGAAATTGTACCGAGAACTGTGACATGTCATTTCAGATTTTCATCCTCGAACTTCTTGTGTATTTTAAATGGTATTAAGGCTAAGAAGAGAGGAGATTTTCCTTTTGAAACTCGACAAATTTAGGTCACTATAGTAGTGAAGTAGACTGATCATTCAGAAACCAAAGTTTTTTACAACTGCAAAATATGGATTTCAGCCCTACCAAGGAAGGACAAAAATAGCTTTTAGAAATTAAACCTCAAGAGTTATGACAACCACCAACCTGTAAGGAGGACCAGCATCGTGGTGGCCACTCTGCTATTTTCACTAGTTGGTAGTCCAATCTGCTGTGTTCAGGATGTAGAATTTCACCAACCATGCCTGAGGTATAAATGGCAAGGTAGTGTGGGTTGTTAAAGAAATTTCCTTTTAGAAAACATCGATGAAGAAATTTAGTGCAGAGGAATGACAAGATTTAAGGCTTCAGCAATCTATTAGATTGGGCTAGAGCCAGCTGTTTACAGTAGAGAAGAAATGGCAATCAGATGTGCACAGTTGAATCAAGTAAATTATCAATGCCCAGAATTAAGCCACGATTGATAGGTTTCACAACCATAACTGATCCTCTCAAAATTCTGCCACGTTTCCCCAAGGTTATACATGGGCTAACCAGATTGGTGGATCAATTATTTTGCCGACAAATACCTAACACCTGACACGCTACGTGTGGCTAGAAATTCAAGTGCTTGAAGCAGCGAGCGCAAGTCGTGAATGTCACTAAAATTTGAGCCCATGGGCTAGTAAAATAGAGTACACAACTGCTCTAGTTTATCAGGGAGATATGGAGTAGCTGTAAATAAAGCAGAACAAGGTATAAATGGCATTCCAGAGATCCGGTAAAGTTATTTTCTCTTGAACATGGAGCTGTGACCTTTTGCATTCTTGCTCTGTAATATTTGCTGGAAAGAAGATCGATTTCTCATGCAAAGGGAAGGACAGGATGGGGAAAAAAGATGCAAATCAGAGAGCGAATATAGAACACAGGAAGGGATCAGAGGTGGGGCAGGAAAGAATAAGACGTGTGGTGGGAACTTTCGCTTCGCAGTACAAAGATTCAGGAACTCTTAACGATGAAGCAAAGCATCAACAAGGTAATGGTTGTATCATAGAGACGGGTGTTTTTTCAGGAGAGGTGAATTACAGTCTTGCAGCTATGAAACAAAGCATTGGATTGCATTTGCTGTGCTCACAACGCATCGCAATTCAACACTGGTTTCTGCACATAAAAAATCGACTCCATGTCCAATTGTATATCCATTAATAGGCTAACTAAAAATGTAATCTCATCACAGTCCCATTAGGTGCTGTGGCTACCCTCTTATTGATTGTTCATATGGTTTGATCAAGAATGTAATATTTCTCTGTTTCCTAGATCAATTAGGGTAAACAGTAAAATGCTGATTATGAAACAGAAACAAGCATATCTTGGAAACTTGGCTCGTGTGGTCTTCGTTTCTGACACTCCAAAGAATAAAAATACGAAGAATATACTGTCCTCATCAAAAGAACCAAAAAAAAAATAGAGCTCTAGAAAGTCTTAAAATGCTTTGTATTCTAGAGAGAAATTGCTGAAATTCTATTCTAGATGCAAAATGTTCGTGGGTCAAAATGCCAGAGCTTTCAAGGACTCGAAAATAAGACTGAATCAAAGTCAACTACAACAGCGGATGCCACCAAGATATTAAAGTACTTTTTTAAAAAAAAAAAGATATTAAACTATTTTTGCAAATTGCAACGCTATAAAAATAGCCTGAGAAGAAGTTCATATGGAAGCAAATCAAAGTCAAGCGAACCTTCTAACTAACATAAAACTTGGATCTTGACCTGTTATACGTAAGACCCACCTCGGTGATAATGCAAGCGGAAACTCGAGTTCCTGCAGTAATTTATTGGTGGTCGGAGATTAACTAGGTCAGAAGAAAATTTCAAGAAGGAATTCTCTAGTCTTTATTTGCTAAAAGAACTATGAAAAAGATAAGGATACAGAAAACGGAGGATAAACAAGATCTATCCCCGTCCTCGTCCACGGAGACAATAACTTCCAGTTGAGATGTGAACAAATGCTGTCATATTTGATGGATGTTCAACCAGGTAATCAATAGATGCAACATTCCCCAGTTGAATCCTTGACAGAAAGTCGGGTGAGGAACAGGCTAGAGCCAACTGCCCATATTACTACGTCAGGTCACGAGATCACCAATTTTGTGCAAGATAGTGAAAGGAGAAAAAAAATACTACCTGCAAGCTCAACAAATCTTAGATATGAAAGAGAAGATATCATAACACTAATAAACACAAGTGCAATATTTGTTTCTATCAACCCAGCAACATACATTCTCCAAGGATGTGACTATGAGATAAATACAATTATTGTTAGCTTGTAGGAGTATCGAAAGCCATCAGACTTAATAACCAAAGATCATAACTTGAGCAATTAATTCTCTCCTTTTCCAATACACAAAAGAGTATATGTTATACCATTAACAAAAAGAAGATCAAAACGAGAACACAAAATCAGCTACAACAGCAAGATGCGATTTTTACTCGAGAAAATTTCGATTATACAATAGCAAGGAAAGCTGGAGATCAGCAGCCATGTACTGCAAGCACTCCCCCAATTTCCATATCCTACATTTCTTTACACAACATGTATTTTCCGAAAAATCTCCTTTCCTTACCCATTTATTTTCAAACCATGACTTAGATCAGAATCATTCTCCATATTTTCATCTCCCAAAACACAAATGGCCCATCACTCAAAACATTACACATGATTAGGCCTTCCCAAAGAATCAAGCCCTTCAGTCCGGCTATGAACGATCCTATGGAACACCTCTCTAACTTGCCTTTCCAAGGGATCCAATCCCTCCTTTAAAACCTCACAAACATTTGCCAATTCATTCACTCTTTGCCTCATCTCACCTTCCTTTTCCTCTGTTAACGGAAACTGAACCCAATCCATCAAATCGCCCATAACCCTTGCACACTTATCCATCTGATAAAGCTCTCTCAATAACCCAGGTGCATTCCTCCTATCCCTTTTCCGTGACTCCTCCAAAATCCTCTCGTGCAACAACACCACCGGCTGCGCCCACGGAAACTGCCTAGGAATCGAAAAATGGACCTGCAACCCTCTATCCTGGCATGGAATCGCAGCCACGAGTGCCCACATTACGAGAAGCAAAATCGTATTCATAGTATAAACAGCCACCGCAATTCCATTAGTGGCCACGACTTCATTCCCTCGCGGCGCAACCAAATTATTCCCTATTGCCTGGAGCTGCCTAGCAGCAGACCAAGACCGCGACACGCTCCACGACAACGATCTAAAATGCCCAAGATTCCTATGATGCTGGTCTCTTGACGAAGCTTGTTGTCTTCCAAAAGATCGGTTTCTATAAGCCAAAGCCGATGATGCGTTCGAATCCTTCTCATCAAGCATAGAAATCGACAAATCAATCAAAGCTTTTTTAGCTCGGCGAAAATGACCCTCACCAAACATTCTTTGATTATGCAAAGCACACAAAACAATCTCCAAAAGCTTCTTCCACTCTCTGATCTGCTCAATCCCATCACGAATCGCGTTACAAACATCCAATCCCTTGACAGTCCTTTCAAAATAATCCTGAACAAACCGGTCCAAAGGCGGTCTGTGGACCAACGACTTGTGATTGAACAGAATGACTCTAAACTCCTCCTGGCAACATAAGAAAGAATCGAGGAGTTTCTGGATCCAAGCCAACGAAAGCAAGCGATCAGGTCCGGCCGATGATAACTCAAGAAATCGCTCGGTGACTTGTCTCTGAAAAGCTTCGAGCTCGAGCTCGAGAGCTGCGGTGCTTTGTTGAGAGTCCATGGAATGGACGGGGTCGCGTCGGAGACTTAAAATAGAATGTCTGAGGGATGCCGACGAACCTTGATAGTCCGTGGCAGGCATTATCGCATTAAAGCAATATGATTGAGAAGAGAGAGAGGTGGAGAGTGATTTTAGAGCGAGAAGAGGCTGGTCTGAGAGGTAATGGCTGTGCGTGACTGTGAGAGAGAAACCCCAAGAGGGATAGGGATTTTATTAGGGCAGAAATGGACCCCGCGTTTCATGGTGGTTGGCTGGAATTGGAAAGGTCTAATTAAAACAATTATGATTTTTTCTTAATTACAATCAATAATTAAAGACGCTCTAAATTTCAGGAGTTCTTCACGATTTTAGTTTCTTATCAAGTAGGAGCGACGGTTTTCGGTGATTATTTGATGGTTAAATGGCTTTTGTTTTGGTGTTTTAAAAATATTTTAAAATTAAAAAATTTTATTTTATATATGAAGTTAAAAATAATTTAAAAAAATAAAAAATAGGTATTGTTTTAATATAATTTTAAACAAAAATCAATCACTAACACACTCTTTAACACCCCTAATAATATAAAATTAATTGAAAATAAATATGAGAAAAATATATTTTATCTCAGTAAAAAAGTAAAAGGTGATAAAATCTTATTTTCTATTATAAAAATATTTTATTTTTATTCTCTCTCTCTCTCTATAGGATAATTACAGGGTCAGTAGCATACAATTCCCAGGCGTGGGTGAGTACTTTCTTACACAAACCAAACACGCAGTGAACACGCCTTGAGTCAGCTTGGTAAGTGTTTGGCAATGGAAGAATATTCTTTTGTACGCGTGGGATTTGGGCCGTTTGATTAGCTTATGATAAGGGAGGTCGCTTGTGTAGACGTGGTTGTGATTTAAGAAGGGTGTGATGTCTGCCACGTGGTGGGTGAGGGTGAAGGAGTGGAGAAGACAGGGTCATTTGAGATAGAGAGGGGATTGTACACGTGGACGGTACAGCTGGGTCTTCGTTGGCTCGTAATAGAGGATAGCGAGAGAGAGCGAGGGTCTAGGTCCCGCGCTGCTTTCTAGAAGGGAGTGACTGACGTGTACAGTTTTCAGCACCTATTTGTCGAAATTACCCCTGTCATTATCAGCAAGTTTTGCTTTTGTTTAGATGGATATTCGTCAGGGATTACAGTTAATAGATCCATCCACCAATCATATGGCATGGCAGTGGGCTCGTATAAATAATGAAAAAGTACATGATGGAAAATAAATAAATGAGATGAGATGATGGAGACTGGTCTAGAATTTAAAATAAAATAAAATAATATATATATACGTGGATGTGAAAGATGATTGGAAAGTGGGGTGTACGAGGCTCCAAGGGAGGGAAAGAATAATATTATACAGCTGGGAAGAGAAGGATAAAAGGAAAGGTACATTAAATATGAGTTCCAGGGCTCCCCCAGAATGAGAGTCCCTCGTTATGTACTTCCATTCAATGCTTCGTAATGTCACCCTCTTGGGAGGCTTTTAATGCCTCCGTAAATGTGATTTATTAGTTTAAGCTCGAGATAATGGGGGGCAAAAAGAGGATAAAATGGGTTCTTCGGAGAGGAGGGGGGAGGATTTTTGGAAACCGGAAAGGAGAGTGAACCGAAATCTTCTGGGGTCTTTCTTAAAGAATACAAAAGAGTCCGAGACGCCAAGTTCATAGGACATTATTAAGAGGAATTAAGACGGAGGGAGGTGTGATAATCCAATTTTCTATTTTATATTTTCAATCAAATTTATGTTTTGGCAAATGAAAAGAAAGAAAAAAGAGTTTAGGGAGTGAAATAAAAAAGAGAAAACAAGGGATTACAAAGAGTAGGGACTTAAAAAAATAGTAAGGAGAGATTACGCAACACACACACACGCATATATATTGGAGAATCCACGGGCGAAAAAGGAAATAATATATCAAGAAAAAACAATTAATTAATTGAAAATCCATTGTCAAAACAAATTAATATAATTGACTCATAATCTTTTTTTATTTAGTTTTTTATTTTTTATTTTGTAGAGATCTCATACAATTTAAATAGAGGAGTGGCACAATATATGAGATTAAAAAAAAAAAAAACCTCTCTTTTGTTCCCAAAAATCAATCCCCAGAAAAACATCTCTGTCATCTTTTTCCCCAGTTTCACCGAGCAAGAACCTTCCCCCCATCTCCACCCTCTCTCACCTTGCACCGCCATTGACCCGACACTTCTTGCCTCACAACAACCCAACGCTTTTAAAACGACCGCCCAAGAAAATCACGACAACCCCTCCATCTTCATCACGCAACACAATTCATCTCCTCCATATATTGCCTCATCTCCCTCACCATAAATGAATCCAAGCTATGCTCCATCTTCCGTAATCTTCTGTGTCAGTGCTCACATCCATATTATAGGATAACCGTTCTTTTTAAACCATACTCATTTCATTGTATGCCAATAAAAAATCCAAGATTGCATCTTAACACTTAGTGAAATATTTTTGACTCATTATCAAAAAAATCAAATTTTTTTAATGTGTATAAATGATCATCACAATCATTAGCATTTCTAACTTGGTTGAAAAACACACGAGATACAAATATACATAAAATGATATACAACAAAATCTTTTCATTTGGCTAAGTTCACATATATAGTTCTTGATTAAAAAAAAAGATAATAATAATGATATATATCTCACGATGGCTACAATAAAATATTAACATGACTAGATCAAAGGGAGGAAATTCTCTCCTTTAAAAAAAAATCCATAATAATAATAAATAAATAATGATTCGTAGAACTCTATTACAAATACAAAAGATAATATGGCTTTTTTTAATAAAAAATGAGCAAAGATAAATAGATAATCTTCAGGCTGCACATCATGCTAATCTTAGAGTTAAATAACTTCTTAAACACAAAAACCTACTACCAGACGACAATGTAAAGTATAGAAAATTTTATAACAAAATTACTTACCCGTAAATAAATCAACTTTTTAATGGTATTTTTATGAAGTCTCGGGTGTTTAGGAGCATGGTTATGATTATTTTTTAAAATATTTTTTATTTAAAAATGTATATTAATAATATTTTTTTTATTTTTAAAAAATTATTTTTAATATTAGCATATCAAAATAATTATAAAATATCAAAAATATATTAATTTAAAATAAAAAAAATTAAATTTTTTAAAAAACACTTTCCAAATATATTATCAAACACCCTCACCCTCGCGATATTTAGAATAAAGTTGATTACCCAAGATGTTACAAGTACAAATATTATCTTCTTGTTTTTTTTTTAAATAACGAATATTATAAGATCCATGGATCATAGTACTAATTATAAAGTTCTTATAACTACGAGGATCCAAAAAAAGAGGCAAAGACGTGTGCTGAAAGGAGGGGGGGAGCTTAACTAGCAGACAATAGAAGGAGACATTCTTATTGATGAAAAAACTACATTTCCCCCGAAACAACTATCGATGGATCCAGCAATGCTGGTAGAGACCACAACCCCCCCGACCGAGTATAAAAAATTCCTCCATAGATCTATGTTTCAAAAGATTTTAGCATATTTTTGCATAACGTGGCTTTAAAATTAAGATTTTATTTTGTGGTCCCTGATAATGCAAGTTATATTAGATTTCTTCCTCCTGGGCTCGAACGATTTCTTCATCTCAATACATTTTATTTTCCTCTCCTCGTAAAAAACTGCCAACCCTCTCACTAAATGCACAAAAGTAGTGATGAAAAAACAGACAACAATAGCAAAACGTCTACATTATACCAATAATAATAATAATAATCACAAAAAAAATGCTTACTAAAAAAAAAATTTTAATTTTTAACCAACTCAATACAGAATAATTTTTTTAAAAAAAACATTGATCCAGGTCAACTCTAGTTAGTATGTAAAACCTATGATCTAGTTTATAAAATTAGAATAACCCAGTAAAAAATAAATAAATTAATTACAAAACTCAATTTTCAATAAACTCAATAAAAAGTAGTGAAATTAAAAATAAATTAATTAACAAAAAAATTAAAAAAAAAACCTTGTAAACCTAAGGTAAGCCCGCAAACCTCTCTTGTCTGGATCATGTGAGTAGGATAATCAAAAAGAAGGGAAAATAAAAAAATTTATGAAGCATAATTTTAAAACTAACTTGGTGTTAATGGATAAATTTGAAAATAAAAAAAAACATTATTAAAAAAAAATTAAATTGATCCAAGATAACCCACTAATCCCATGATAGGTCTTGAGATCAGGATTGCCCTAAAGAAAGAAAACCAAAGAAAGTCATAATTTTTAATTATTTAAAACATCTAGTGTTGAATGATGAAATTAAAAATAACAATCAATAAAACCAATTAATCCTTAAAAAAAAATATCAACTCATGTTAATTTTTTAAACTCAAGATCTAGATTTTAAAACTAAGAATAACAATAAAAAAAAATATAAACCAAATATGAAAAAAAAAACTGAAAAAACAATTTAAAGTTTTGGATTGAATGATAAAATAGAAAAAACTACAAAAGAGCAAAAAAAAATAACAATAAATAAAAAAATAAGAAATGAATTTGAAAAAAAAATGAGATGATAATTTATTGAATTAGAGGATAGAATTGAAAGAAATGAATAAATTCTATAAAAGGACCTAACGGAAAAATTAACAATAAAAAAATAAAAATTAAATTTAAATTAATAATAAAATAACAGGACAACTCTAAATCATTGATAAATTAGTGTGAATTTCAAGGTAAAAACAAGTATCATCAATGACAAACCATCAATCTTTATGCCACTCGTATTTTTTCAAACAAAAACACATGGCATGAAGTTTTTAATGCTACCACTGAATATAGTGTTTCTCCACTAAAAAAGCTCATATGTGTCACTATAGCATTGCAAGCTCCTTTTCTTACTGGTGTGTGTATTGTATGTACCGACAAATTTAATATACTTGTTAACTCTAGTCTCCTGTCTGTTTTGGTGTAAAAATTGGTCTCTTAATCTCTAATTACTCTAAATCAACATACTTTAGTTTTATTTTGACAAATCAAATATCAATCACTTCTGAAACTTTTTATTGATATTACAAGATATCTAGGTAACTAAAATAAGTTATTCAATAAATTTTCTAAAATACCAAACTTGGAAGGATCATTTAAAAAAAAATTAGCAAATAAAAAAAATAACTTGAGTTTTTCCCTTGCCTATGCAACCCATTTCCTATTTTTTTTTTTTAAAAAAAACCTAATAGTTTTTAAAGCTTGAAACTTGATCTCCAAATATTTAACACGTCAACCGAGAAATAAATATTTCTTCAGCATCTTTATTTTTAAGTAGAAAAAATTGTTCATCAAGCCCAAACTAATATTAATACAATGTTAAAGTCCCAAATTAAAAATATAAAAAATAAATTAAAAGATTAAAATAAAAAATAGAAAAAAAGAAGAAATTATTGTTGATGATGGCTATAATAATCTATAGTATTCACTGAAAAAATGGTACAATAACTTCAAATAAAGGAGTTTTAGGTTTTTGTTCATTTACTATGATTTGTCTTATATATGAACAAATTGATTAAAAATTACAATAATATCGGTATTTTATTTTTAGATATCTCAAGATAGGAGTCAACAATCATCCTTGACTACAAGGATTTACATGGCACTTCACAATAACAAAAAAAATAATAATTCAATTTATACCTTTTCCCATGTTTGGAATAATAATTTGACATTTTTTAAAAAATTTAATTTTTAATTTTATTATTTAATATTTAATTTATCGATTATTTATCTTGATAACTTGATCTATATTTCAATATTAGTTTTATCGAGATTGAACTCTATAATTTATTTAAAATTAATTTCTATAGAGTTATTGTTGTCTTATAGTCGAGTCACTGGTTTAATAGTTTAACTGGGTTGATTATGTTTTTTTAGGATTTTCTCTTTTAATTGTTTTTATTTCAATTTTATCATTTAACATTGGTAAAATAATGAATTGAGATTCATAATTTTTTTTATGGAGTTATCTTGGTTGCAAGTTTGATAAATTAACCTGAATTGACTTGAATTATTTTTTTTTTATTTTTTTTTAATTTTACTTTTCAATATTAGATTAATTAGAAATTAAGATTTCATATTTTTTTTTATTTTTATGATATTATTACGATCTCATGATTTAAATTGTGAATTTGACAAGTTAACTTAAATTGATTCAAATTAATTCAATTTATTTTTATCTTGGTATTAAAAAAATATATTATCTTAAAAATTTTTTAATTAAAAATATATTTTTATCAATCATTTAGATTATATCAAATCTACCCCTGTATAATTAATTTTTTTTTATTTATTAGAAAACATGCCAGCAACATCTAGAAAAATTACATTAAAAAAATACTTTGATCCACAATATAATGGAGATAAATAATGTAGTTTTTCCCACTGATCAACAAGTATTATTATTTTGGAAAATAAACTAAATTACAGATTATTAACGATCGATGAAATATATCTTACGAATTACGACCCTCAATTTTCAAGAATCATACAAGAAAGCTTTCAGCAACAAACTATGTTTTCTAGTGAAATGTCGTGAGGGAGATGTTTTCAACAAGAAGAAAGCCCTCGAAAAAAAAAAATTGTCGCGAGAGAGATGTCTTAACAACGTGGACCCAAGACATGCACGCCAATTAACATATTAATCTCCGCTTAAACAACGTAGATGAAGATAACGAAGCCTTTAATTATTACAAAAGATACCTTCCACGGGCATATGCTTAGATTGTAAATGGCAAGAGAATCTCCCTTGATACAGCAAAACCACCCTGCCTCACGTGTGGATTTCAGCTTTTTAGCGTGTTTATATCCTGTGTTTTAAAAATCTTTTTAGTTTTTTTATATGATAATATTAAAATTAAATTTTAAATAAAAAATTATTTAAATATATTTTTAATTAAAAAATATTTTTTAAAAATCACTATTATAATTTCAAAAAATATTAAATTAAAAGTCTAGTATCATTGAGTGACTTGATGGATATGACATGACCAAGGGAGCATAAAAATATGATTTCCTATGAGAGAGAGGCGAGTTAAGAACGGAACATACAGCATCATATTGTTATTTTGCTTCTTAATTCCCTATTTTTTAAGGAATTCTTCTCGAAGAAGGGAGCATATATTAATTAATTTGTAAGTTTTTCTATATTAGATTTGACCTATCAATTTGATCGGTATAATTGTGTTAAAAAATCCATCAATCATAATTTAATAGGAACAAAATCCTCGATGACAGAGAAACATGGATTTGTCTAAAGTTAACTAATTTGTTTTTTAACAAACCTTCTGAAATAAATTATCTTTATCACATGAACAGATTCAATCTTATCGTAAACTCGACCTATTAAATCGTAAATTTTCAATTCGCTAAAGTTTAGCAGCATATATTTTGAATCGTATTTCTTTTGGAGGTTTCTAATTATTTTGGTAGGTGCACTGTCATTCTCAGTAGAGTTTTTAATACACCCTTGACCATGCAATTTTTTAATTATTTAAAATATAGTAGTAGTTATTTTTTAAAGGAATTTTTCACTTAAAAATATGTTAAAATAATTTTTTTATTTTTAAAAACTATTTTTAACATCAAAATAATATAAAAACAACAAAAAATAATTAATTTAAAGTAAAAATGAATTAAAATAAAATTACTTTTTTAAAATCACTATTAAAACACAAAAATAAATGGGTTTATAGCAAGATGAAAATTTTGCCCCGTAGATAAAAGTTCCGTCAGCACACACAATGTATAATTTCCCTTTCACTTCTAGAAAAACTCTGAATGTATTTACCGGTAAAAAATATAAAAATATTTTTTATTTAAAATATATTAAATAATTATTTTATTTATATTTAACACCAACGTATCAAAACCATTAAAAAATATTTGCCCCACCTGTTGTTCTTGGTCTCAACTTCCAAGAACATGAAGAGAGACCGAAGCTTTCTTTATGCGCTGTTCACACACATGAATAATTCTTGGTGGACAAGACAAAGACCAGATAAACCGTCCAATGTAAAAACAAACACTGCATGTATACATGAACTCATGTCCATTTGCGTGCTGCCAGAAAAAAAAAAAAATCAGCATCGACGCATAAAGAATTTCACAAACGTAAACGGCGCTCTAGTTTCTGACCCAGATATATTTTATTGCTGAGCCTCTCAAGCTGTGGTCCTCGAAGGCTTAGAATATAAGCACCCATGTATGTCTTATGCCTTCTAGTAGAGGTAATTGACAGCACGGCATGGGGACATGCACAGTTTGACTCTTTCTGCACGTCTCTTTGTAAGTTATTCAACGAGACAAGGGATATGCACTTGGCCTAAGAAACAAGAAGCAGCATCCAACCACTGGCAATTTTTTTATTTATAAGGCAAATTGCTGGCGTCGATTTCTTAGAGCACATGTTGATAAGAGGAGAAGGTGTTTGCCTAGTTTATGTGAATTTCTTGATTCCTGGTCAATGATCGCAAAATGAGACTCGAGGGCCAAGATCAAAGCTATTATTTTAAGTTGGGAAAAAACTCAAACACTGTTATTTTCATGGCCTGAAACAATGACCCGTCCATGGCTTGCCATGAAATAACAGGTGCACAAATGAGATGGGGTATTAATTATTGGAGAAAGATATAGCCATTCATGGCAGTTGTTGAGCTATCGGGTGAACTGACGATCGATCTCAAACGATGGGCCCCGATTTTCTGGTCTTCCTAACCCCACTAGAAAGCCCCGAACAGGACAGCAGTCTAGATCCATCCGATCTTTGATTAGGTATGTTGACCTCGTCCTTTGAAAGACTCAAAAAGATTGTAGCCCCAGAGAGGATAAAAGAGGACCGCAATGCATTGTCAAACTGCTTCCAATCCTGGAATGTTCAATGACATGGATATTTCTTTATTTTTTTTGTGGAAAAAAGGTTGTGGATTGAAAGAAAACAAAGCAAAAGAAAATCTTAGACCTCAAATGCAAGATACGTGCAATATATTCAACAGATTGCTCAGTAGATATAAAACCTGACCTAACCCGACGGATTGATTGAGTTTTCAATGGTCAAAACCTTAACTTGCAATCTATTTGGTCAATCTAAAATCCAGGTAAAATCTAACTTTTTTTCTATATATATTTTTAATAAACTTAAAAAATATATAATTAATTTGTAAATACCTGTTCTCACATATTTTTTTTATATAATATATATCTTTATGAAACATTTATCAATTTTTCCATGTGTAATAACTATATATACAACATTCATTTATATAAATTATTTTTTTATTTTTCTATGGGATAGCTATACATATAAATTACATGCACAAAATATTTTTGAATTTTTTACATGAAATATTATAATCTTAATTTTTTTTAATTATTTTTTCTCAAGTTGACCCGGAAATTAGTCGGGTCAACTCTGAAATGTATTTGATAACCATGGATTGCTATACTGACATGAAAGCACGGGACAGAAAGATGATGACTCGGAGTTACCATTCCAACCATATCACCTGGATTTAGCTTTCGTGCTCATTTACTTCTGTCTTAAAACAAATGGACGACGGAGAGAAGCTCAAGTATAAATAACCCTAAGCTACAATACAACTTCTGGGAAAGATGAAGAAAGACAAGACAGCCATGAATTTCTTAAGGTTGCAAAAAGCCTCCCAATTGAACAAGGATAGACTGACACATCGCAGACAACATCCGCTGTCCATTAGTTCGATATGATGATAGTAACTTTGATAATTTAAAATGTTTTTTATTTAAAAATAAAATAAATTAAAATTATTGTATTTTTAATATCAATAAATCAAAATAATTTAAAACCACAATTTTTTTTTATTTTAAACTAAACTAAATTTTTTATCCTTTTTTTTTTAAATTTTTTTATAGAAACACAATTTACACAAAGTTACCATCCCGTCTGCCTCCCTGACTGTCTACACGAATTCCTATGTTGTTTTTTATTTTCAGATTCCTTCTCCCCCCAAGTGTTAATTGTCTTAGATACAATCGAATGTTACCCAGCATGAACCACGCGTCGAGGTTTTGCCTCAACACCGCAGCAGGATCAACTTTTCTATTCAACCAAAAAAACCTCTGTAAGAATAACCCCAAATAAACTAAATTTAAAAAGATTAACTTGAAGAAAAAAAAGAGGGAAGAAATCGAGTGATCCGAAAATAAAAAAGTGTTGATCTTCAATGCAATTTAGCACTTGATTATTTAGAGTCATTTAGTAATATAACAGTAATTGTTTTTATAAACATTTTTTACTTAAAAATATAACAAAATAATATTTTTTTATTTTTACAATTTTATTTCTGACATCAACAAATCAAAACAATCTAAAAACATAAAAAACTAATTAGAAGAAAAAAAACAATAAAAAAATATTATTATTTTTTTAAAATATTTTTAAAACACAAAAAACAAAAACAAATGATTCCTTAAAAAAAAAATTGAATATTGAATATTTGCATACTGTTCAAATTCAATCCTAATAGCTTTAATTATTTTAAAATAATTAAATCTCATTCAATTGATGTAAATCTAATCTCATTTAATTGATCTAGACCTAGCAAAAAAATAATTCCCAACAACATGAGATATCATAAAATGGGAATCCAAAATAGATAGCCAAGTCAAATTCCCAAAAAATGCAACTTCAAAGAGCAAATTGGAAAAATTGAATCGAAATATCAGAATACAAGAAACCAAAAAAAAAAAAAAAACACCATTGTAAAACAGTAACATGAGTATGGGTCAACAGTACTTTTCCTGGCACCCTTTAGTTTATTCTTAACTAATCATAATCTTAATTCTTAATAATAAGCTGATGATCATTGCATACCCATGCGGCTTAAGAGTCGTACCAGTTCGCTTATCAAGAAACAAGATGTGTCAATTCATGGCTGACCTCAGTTTTGCAGCCGAGGTAAGGCTGCGGCACTTGCATTCTGTCAGAATCAAACTGCAAAACTGTAAATTAGGCGGTACATAAGTTACAGGTAATATTTGATGCCCAAGTTCCTACTCTAGCATAACCAGTCCCAAACATGGAAGATCAAACCTAAACCCGAGGTATGCCGTGTTCGAGAAATCAACCTGTTGAAGAAGTTAATTGGTTGGCTTGACTGGACTATCAAATGGCTGCTTGGAGAAACGGTAACTAGTGTTCCTGCCAAAAAAAAGAACCCTGATGCCCAAGCAGCAGTATCCAACCCCGTAGATGAGAACACATAAGCACAACCTCAAAGCACACACATTTTCAAGGATCTATCACCATGTTTATTTCACTCTCGTTAACTCCAACGTCAGCCACGAAGATGCTACCAGAATCACACCAACCGCCCACTACATCCCTATTGCAACACTGCAGCAATGATCGGAAGTAAACGTGTGAGATGGTTGGCTCATCCTGTATTAGAACAGCATCAATATGTTGTTGACTAACTAGAAACGCAGCTTAATTCAATGCAAGCCCAACTCACAACAGAGATGGAATTACTTGGCCCAGGCAGAAGACTACTGTTTATGAGTTCTATATAAATTATCATACCGCATTTCAGCTAAGTTCACACGAATTTAATAAAATTAGAAGTGTGCGAGTGTGAACCTTGGAAGAGTGACACTTCCCAGGTATTTCTTTTAGTGCACTGCTTTGGTGGAGCTACAAATGGGTTATGAGTTTTTGTTACAAGTTAATGAGTTATCACCCTCCCATTTTCTTTCCGCCCTCCATCTAAAATTATCTGGGTCATTTTCATGTGTTACAGAACCAAATTCTAAAATTTGCTACTGTTGCTTGAGACTTCCAACAGCATAAACAATGGGATATTGTTTTTATCACTCAAACCAATTGATTCCAGCTATGGCGGAGACAGAGAACATACAAGTTTGAACCAAATTAATCCAAACTGAGTCGTTACCACAAGCACAGAATTCTTCAAAATGCAAGTAATGCATGCTAAGCGCACCCTGAAACCATGTGCAATCTTGAAAAAAATAGAACATTATACCTTACTGAACCCAAGCCAGTTTGAATCTCCTCTAAATGAAAAGACCTTTTTGCATTCTTTCCGCTGCCCACAAAGGACCTGCGGATATGTTCATCATCAAACGGGATTAAAGGGCAAAAAAAGAAGAAAAATTCTTACATAGGAAAACAATTTAGAAAGATGCTCCAATTTTATGCAGAATCTAGAGCACCACAGGAACTAAAAAACTCTTAACAATCCCTCCAATAGATGAAGGACTACTTCGGATAACAATTAAAAGGCACTCTTCATGCCTAGATAACTGGCACCAAATTGTACGCCAAATTATTCGTGTGTCCTCAACAAACACTTCCAGCGGGCATATGACAGCCACATGGATCCCGTCTCATATTTTGGTCTATAATTCAGAGCTTTCTATCTACCATTTTACATCCCTGAAAATTTTCTGACAAAGCCTTTAAAGCTCTCTGCTTAGAAGACGTTTATTTCACAGACAAGGAAGGTTGAACATTTACCCTTTTCACACACTAGCAATTGACAGACGACTATACAAGGTGTTTCCCTAGAAGATGTTCAGCAAGAATGGAGTGCTTCGGAGTTTTCAGCATTATAACTTGCATTTTTTTTTTGTGTGTTCGCGAGAATTTTCCATCCTCTGTACATTTAGCAGTGTACAAGCACCTTCCTTTCACCCATGGTAACAAAGCAAAAGCAATTTAGTTTCAGTTCTATTATATTTTGTCGTCTTTATGAAGTGAAAATGCCCCCAGTACAGTAAGTGAGGGTGATCAAACTACAACTTTGTAAAGGCAACTGAAATGTAAACTTAATGTACGTCTAGTCAATCTGTTACTAAAAAATGCCAAGCAAGAAAAGCAGTAAAACAAGAGAGAAGCTGTCACGGCTTCCTAAGCAATAACCTCATAATCAACCCCTTGGATATAGATGTAATCAGGGTCAAGCGATGAGAATGCAAGTCCGGTTATCTGCAGTTGTAGCAAAACCAAAATGATTTAATATCCAGCATTAAAACCCATAAGACAGAGAACTTCAGAAGAAGAAGAAATCAATACAGGTTAGCATATGTAACCAGAAAGCCCCATTCTTGATCTTGAAAGCCATTAGAATTTCTTCTAGCAAGAAAAACAATAAACCTCATAAATGAGTAATCTAGTGACAAATTTGAACAAGAGAGATCACTTTAAATGCAGGAAAGTTAGAGAAGAGGATCTGTGAGGAGTAGACTTGCAGTAGACACTCATTTCAATAGTTTATATTTTGCTATCCCCTCTTTACTATTTCATCTTTTGTCTAATCTCCAGTGAAACAATCAAATCATGAACAGATACCTTTTAATAAAAATACTAAATATGCAAAATATCAATAAACAAATACGATAACAATGAATTTTGTTCTTCCTTCCATTGCTAATACAATAAATAAAATTATCCTTGGATGTCAAAACACGGAGAAGAGCCTGAAAAAACAAGAATTTAAGGGAAGGAATTGATCAAATAAAAACAGACCTCATATTTTGAGCAATGCACCCATCTGGAAATTGGCGACCATCTACATTCAAGATGTAAACATTAATTATGTCTCACTCTGTTGAAGGGAAGAGTAGTTTTCCCCCATCTTTTCCTATTCATATTGAATAACACCAGAAATTTGGACAGTATAAATAACATGCTGATTAGAAGAAACATGCAATCATTGATACTCAGCCAACATCTACCTAAATAACATGCTGATTAGATGAACAAATCATATGTCACAAAAGAGACCTCCCTCATTAGAAATGAAAATCCCAAGCTATTATAAATGAAATCTCTATCCCCATTAATTGTCCCAAACAATCCAATAGTGATGACCAACCTGCGAGGATCATAAATGGTCACAGTACGATCAGCCCCACCTACTGCAACATTACCGGTTGAGGAACTGCACACAGCATAGAAAATATCACCAATAGAACCAGAAATTCGTTGCAGGCAACCACCATTTTCTTTCATTCTCAAGTCCCATAGTGTGAGCTGCAGTAAATCCCAATAGATGAAGCAGAAAAGCACATGTAAACAAACAGGGAAAAGGGAAAATATGAAAACACACAATATACCTGGCAGCCCTCGGCAACAGCTAGTATAGAATCTTCACTTCCATTGCCTGAATTCTCCAAAAAGTTCAATGAGGATGGATACCAGAGTCTGCAACATAGTCAAATAAATGGTATAAATGCATTAAAAATAGCCCAACATTCAGGACAAAGAAGTTACTTGAAGTAGAAAAACAACTCAGGTATTCTAAGGGATTGACACATCATAAAAGGTAAGATGTTCTTTGCTGGAAATTTACGTATTTCAGATTGAAGGCCTTTTGTTGGTCTGTTCAAGGAATCACAAGATATTTAGATGGCTTCTACCTTCTAAGAGAAAACAAATTCCTTAACTATCAAATGAACTCCAGCCAACAGAGTCTGCCATTCCTAAATCATAGATCCCTTCACCCTCTTCTTTAAACTATGAATATTACAAATCCATTTTTTTCTAAACATAAATATAACATGGTCCATGAGGCTTTCTGGGTGTGTTTGAGATTGTGGTAACAGTAACGGTTCAAAGTACTTTTCACTTAGAAATACATTAAAATGAAGTTTTTTTATTTTTTAAAAATTATTTTTGACATCAACACATCAAAACAATCTGAAAACATTAAAAAAAATTATTTCAAGTAAAAAAAATCAAAATTTGAGGGAACACAGAGCAAACATACTCTAAGTAAGATAATCAAAAGAAACAATTTTACTAGCAGAAACTATACTTACGTACGTAAAGTGCGCACATGGATGTCTTGGTCATAAACATCAATGCTTTTGCAAAAGCTACGTGCTACAGCTGCCTGGAACCAGAGATGATAAAGGCACAGAAAGTTCAGGCAGGAAATAAAGACTACCATTCGTGTTAAAAGGAGCTGGATGTAAAGAAAGCAATAGGGATAAAGCTGACATATTTCATCTAGTAAAATTCTACTCTAGTGATGTTCAGAAACAATGTTGTTACGTTCCAGTTATTGCTTATCAGTACATTTGCAAATAATCAACATCACTAAAGAACTTCCAGTCAAGCTCACACACCAACGGTAGTTTGTCTAAAATTCCAAGCTCCTAATTCCTCTCAACAAAAACTATAACATCTGACATAAAAACAAAAGATACATATATAATTACATAATTACTATTGCACAGCATCAAGTTCTGAAAGTTTGTTTATAATGTTATATTCTGAAATATAAAGAGATATAACTTATAATGATAAGAAATACATTGGCATAGAGAACCTTTTGTGCCAGACACCTCACTCCTTATTTAGAGAATTGATGCTAACATAAAAGATAGAAGTTCATATGGACCAAAAAAGTAATTATAAATTTGTTGATGGGAATAAAGCGTAAAACAACAAGTAAAGAAAATTTGGTGAGTTTTAAAATGGGAATCTGGCATAGTTCAATGATTTCACTATCAGGATTGGATATGCTCATCCACTTGAGACGGAGAAAACACAGTACTCAATAATCTATACACTTAGCCATCTGCTGCCATGGTTTCAATCTCTTGCCAGCTCAATAGATATTGAATGACATTCACTATGGCCAGAGTGTATATCAACAAGTTTAAAATTAGTGCAACAAAGAAATTAGTCACCATGGACCATTGACTTCGACTGAAGCAAAGGCCTGCCCAACTGCTTTCTCCAACACCAGAATCTCGAGGTAATACTGAATAAGAAAGCTGATCAATATCTGAAAATAACAGAAATATAGATTGATAAGGCATTTCTATCAACCCCAAATCAGTAACTGTGATAAAAACAGAAAATAACAGTGAAAACTAGTAAGATATGTGTGGTTTTAATTATCAAGCTGTACTTTATGCAAGCAAATGACATGCATGGCCCTCAAACCAGAAAACCATTGATTGGTTTGAAGAGCCATTGGTACAGAAATTTTTTCAAGGCCTAAAAAATTGAAGTGTGACTGCTGGGCTTAAAGGTTAGCAATGGAATAAACCCAAAATGACAAGCTTTAAAGAAACCCTAGGCGTATTTTATGGCTGACTACTTAGGTTGGGAACCAGCACAAACAAACACAGAAACAGAGCAATAAGTAAAAAAAGAATCAGATTAGTTCCAGTTAAACACACAACTTGTCGTTGATGCACTGTTGGCAAATTATTTTTTTTAAATCAAATAAATAAATTTGCATCAACCAACACTGAGATTCAAAGTCAAAATGTAATCTCATGATCAGAGAGCATACAGACAGTGGCCAGTTTAGCTTCAAAAATAAGAGTGGTGGTCAATATATTTACAGTCTAAAAGCGTAGTCTGAATCTATCCATCAGTTTATGACTTTTCCATGATAGTATTATGTGCCACAATGACAAGCTCTTCCAAGCCTGAATAGACTATCACTGGTAATCACCATCAACAGTCTATCAACTTAGCAGCAAAAGAGCCAAACTAGATTTTCCTTTTCTGAATCATGGCATAGTCAACCTCTATGTGCTAAATTCCAGCTTCAAAATAGATTGAAGTAAAGGAATAACAATGAGCATAAAATGCCTAATTAACCCATCTCATAAGTTGGAGTAGGAAGAAATATAAAGTTTCAAAGTAGAATACAATCGTGCTACCAATCTTCATCATAAATTACGCTGAAATTATGAGAGCTAACATAAGGAGTAGTATACCGTTACCACTGGTATCTAGTCTGGACACAATAAGGTGTCCATAACCATCCACACTTCCCAACACCAAGTGACCAGGGCCTGCAAATAATTTGAAAATTCATCAACTCCATCAATAGGGTAAGCTAGCTAAGGAACAGACCGTAAGTCATCTGTTGATGTCAATGCAAAGTCACGTACTTTCAGTTTCGGAGAGCACTATACTCTGAATTTCCAACCGATGAGGGCAGCGATTAACTAATGAAGAGTCCATGACCTTCAGAAAGTCAGATGATAAACAATTAAATTGATGCATCAATAGTGAAATTATACAATGAACTAAGCTGATGTGCAAAATTGAGATCTTCGGAAAATTTGCAACAGCCACATGCTTAGAATGTAATGAAATACCTGTGTCTGTACAGGAATGAGGAGGCTTTCTTTCCCTTCACTGACAGAGGAATTGTCCATAGGAATCTATCAAAAAGATGAGACAGTGAACCGCTCCTTAATTTTCTTAAACAGATCTAACATGAACATCCAAAACAAACAGTAATGACATGGATGATGGGACCTTGCTAGTTTTAGTACTCGTTCATCCAAAGTCATTGTTGTACTGGTCTAATCAAAATCACTCATAGCATAAAAATGCCCTTTCCAACACATTTTAAGTTCTACACTTTCTTGTTTTGGAAGATCCTCTTCACAATTTGGCTCTTTTACCCCTTTTCACAGATTGATTCATTTGATGACTCATATCGAACTTTCATTTAACAGCAGATCCTCACAAGTGTTCCCATCTTTCATTTTTTAAAGAAAGCACTTTTTCTAAAATGAAAATGCAAACAGAACCTATACAGCGGCACAGTTTGGTTCTAATCAGATTCCACGTAACTTCACTTGTCACTACTCTTGTGAGTTTCAAAAACCACCTCGCTGGAGTAATCATAGCATAGCAAAGGCACTGTTTCCATACTTGGGAATATTAAAAAACAAGAGTCGGAAAGAAACTATTTATAACCCACAAAAAACTTACTCCCCTAATTGGTAATTCCTAGACCAAATAGGATATAAAAAAGAAGAAGACAATCAAGTACTGGGTCCTAGTGAATTCAATAAATATTAAAGAAGAAGATTATTAAAGAAAAATCAAGGCAAAATGCAAGTTATTATCTATCTATACCAGGAGTTTGTACACATGACAACCAGAGGCAATGTAGACCAAACAAAAGGAGCCATCCTCATTAACCTGAACGTACGACAAAAAAAAAGGGCAGACACATTTAAGATTATTACAATACTACATAAATATAGATAATTGAAGAGAGACCGACGAGACGAGACGAGAAGAGAAAATACATGGAGAGAAAGGCGGGTGGACTGGAGATTTCCAGGTGAAGGATTCGCAATTAGAGTAGAAGGTACAACTGCCTTTCTCAGACTCCTAACCTCCAACACCATGCTGCTTTCTTTAGGGCGTCGCCGCCGGCAAGCAAGTGTCTAGTTTCCCTACTTTTAAACAAGAAGCGCACTTAGCCTCGAGAGCGTGCCAGGGACTAATACTTTGTCTATTTCGAAGTTCCAACTTCAACTCTTTACAACATTTTCGTATTCATCGTCAGAGGAAATTACCTGCGGTGAGCTTAGCAAAGAAAGTGTTTTGTGCACTGCCTTTTGGGCCGGACCAGTCCTTTAAAAAAAAATGTTTTGGATGAGTTATATTTGGGTCTCTATTGATTTAAATGATCCATTATGGTTTCTGCAGGTTACAATTTTTCGAAATGTTTCGAAAAATTTTCAATCTGCCCCTTCGCCTTTCAATTTTTTTACCTCTTGTTAAAATTAAATAAAAATTATTAACCAAAAAAGCTAAAGAAAATGGGTTTTCACCGTATTCCTTGTCTTATAATACTGTTAATTGAAATATTTTTTTTCTAATTTATATTTTTTTTAAATTTTATTTTTCAACATTAATTTTCTATAAATCAAACATCATAATTTTTTTAATTTATTTTTTATAAAGTTATCTTAAACTCATAATTGAACAAAACTCGAATAATTTATTTGGTCTATTTTTTATAAAACTTAACCGTGGTTGACTTGAATTGTTTTTTATATCATTTTATTTTTTTAATTTTATTTTTTAATATTTAGTTTATTATGAAATGTGTTTCAGGTATAATAGTCTTATGATCTAAATCACAAATTTGATAGATTAATTTGAGTTAATTTAAGTTTTTTAATTTTATTTTTTAATATTAAATTTATTAAAAATTAAATTTTATAATTTATTTTTATAAAATGATAATTATTTCATGGAATGTACACGAACGAATTCATAGGTTAACTGGAAACAACGTCACCTGGCATCGCATGACCACTTGCATTAGAGTCTGACTTGAAAGATGAAAATGGCCCAATAGGTGGAGGCCCCCGTGCTGCCTCTGCAGGTTTTATCTTATACAAAGTGGCAATGGTGTCGTGACCACTATGCAACTCCAATTGCAATCTCTTCTCCTATCCATGACCACAAAACCGAATTCTAGTTTGCTTTCAATTTGTTCAGTGCATCAGCAAACTTTCTTATCAGCACCATGATGCATGTGCGCTGCCGGCTGCCGCTGATGCAGCTGCAGCAGCAGCAGCAGGGGAAGAAAAAAGAAGAAAATGAACTTTTGATAAATATTTTATGGTGGGTGGAAAATTAAACAAATTATTTGGAGAATAGAGATGATAAACAAGCAGTCACTCGTATCAATTGGCGTGCAACTTCATGTTCAAAATCTCAGCAAAATTCTGTGAGGACAATGACAAAAACAGGTTAATGATTAGGTAATGATGTTTAGTAATGGCATCTGCATACCTGCTTCAGAAAATGGTGAGAGCAGAAACTCCTACGGAGCATAAATCCAAGGAAATTATGTCAACCAAAAATTAACAAGAAGATAAATTTAATAATTAGCAGCCGTTGGATCAATTTTCTATGGCAGGGTGACATTTTATTATTGATATTAGACAGCAAAATTCCCAAGATCATAAGAATTAACAAGCTCTGGTTCCAACAAATTAGACTGATCGATGAGGCAAGACATGTAAAAAACCACGAATAAAAATAGCTGCTCGTCGGACAGCGTGGAGATGTGGAATATCCATGCACAGATTGTTCGTCGGAAAACAAATTTTTCAAAAGGATTTTCATGGAAAGTTAATTTTTAAAAAGTGATTTATTTTTTAATAATTGATAGTGTTATAAAAAAAATAATTTTAAAGATGCTTTTTAATAAGATGTAAAATAATTTATTTACTTTTTAAAATTCATAGAAACTAAAAAATTATAAAATTACAAAATTTTTATTTTTATAAATTATTTTAAATTAAACAAATAGTCATAAAAAATGAATATCAAATGTAACATATAAAAAAGTTGGAAGGTAGTGAAATAAAAAATATTAATTTTATAAATTATTTCAAATAAAATAAATAATAATCAAAATAAAAAGAATTAAGATTAAATTTAGTTGATATATAAAAATTAATTAAAAATGACAAGATAAAAACAAATAGAATAAAAAAATAAAAATTAAATTTGATATAAAAATTGAAATAAATGATAAAATTAAAAAAAAATACAACAATTTAAAGATAAATAACCATATTTGATATAACTATTTAATTAACAAGATATTCTTAAAAAATTTATAACTTTTAAAAAATATTTTTTATTTAAAATAAACAATAATACTTTACTAAACATCAAGCTAACTTTTCATTTAATTGGAAAAATATTTTTTATTAAATAAATACAGAAAAAATTATAAAATAATACTTCAAAAATCACCTTACATTAAACAAACGGTACTAGTGAAATACAATTCTGAACAATTAAAAAGATTCCATTGCACCCTTTTCCTTCTGTCCTATATATGATTAGTCCGCTCACGATATACGATATATAAAATCAACAGCAGGCGTATTGCGTGGCATGGGCCTGCACATATATTTATGTGTTCATTTATTCTCAGGGAGCGCAGCGGAGAGAGAGAGAGAGAGAGATCTACCAGTTCAGGTCGATCCTTATCTCTGATGTCGGACCCATTAATGGTCACGGGTGGCCTCAGCCTAGGTCATCATCTATGGCGCCAGAAGGAGAGTTTGATCAGTATATATACGCCTCCTTAATTAAGACCCAAAATTATGAATACCGCTGAAGTGCAGCTAATTATTGGCACTTCAGTTTAAATATGATGGAAAGTAGTGCTCACTTCTCAGAATCTGTCAATTTGGTTGAGCCCGCCTGAAATTGTCTTGCATGGCTGGCTGGCTGGCTTTTGAACATCAATCAGGTGAGATCTCAAGTGTTTGCCTGCCTGATGAGTAATGGTCTGGTGTGTTTCTGCAAAGGGGGCTTGTCTTCTTTCTTCTTTCAAGAATCAACACAGGGCAGTACTGTCTCTAAACTAATTTCTTTAGACTTCTAGTAGCTAGTTCCAGTAGCTGTGAATTGTGGTAGAATTAATGATCTTTTGTAGATTGTATATGATGAATGCAAAATCTTCTCACCCATGTAACCGTACAAATTTCTGTCATCTCATGTTTTGACAATCCGAGTGAAAAAAAAAAGAAAAAACCACCCCTTTCTCCTGTTAATTTCTTCTTTCTTTCTTGTTGATCTCTGTATATCTATCTGTTAATAAAATAGTTAACAGCGATCACAGGTCTTGTTCCTGTCGCTTTTCCCCTTTCCTTTCTTTCACTCTGATTCTCGTTCAACTTATGAGGATAAAGAAAAATCACTAAAAGAAATCCTTACGTTGTTGACGGACACAGGGTTAATTTTCAGAATCAACTATAGCATGGATGCATGTATGCTTATTTTGCCCCCAGGCTGGCCTTTGGGTCAGGGGCAGAGCTGAAATTGCCTTAATAAACAAATAAACATATTGAATCATGCGCAAAAGAAGTGGACGAGGCAGGCGAGGACCACTTTCGTTTTACCGATCAAGAGTTTTCTTTGCTGGCTTTCTATGTTGGATAAAATAGGATTTCGGTGACAGGGAAATGATGGCAACCAAGAGAGACGCGACCAAGAATGAAGACGATCTGGGAGTACAAGAATAGAATCATCAGCCAATCGACGGTAGAAGTAGATGGAGACCACCCACGGCAGGTCAGGGCATTTGTGTTTTAGGAATGAAAGGAACCTGCACTTCAATTTTGAGCCAATGGTCAATCACCCAAGTCCTGGAGTGTTTTGCCAGGGAATTTGAGCTTCTCCGGACGGAATAGTCCATGGGCCGGGTTATTATTATTATTTTTTTTGCAGTGTCAAAAAATGACAGTCGAGCATTGCAAGTGTATTTTAAAAATTAAAAAAAATAAAATATTATTACAAGAAAATTGAAACAAATAATGATTTTAAGTTCATAAAAATAAAAACATAGAGGGGTGAAATTAATTAAAAAAATAATGAAAAAACTCTTAAAAAATAAAACATTAGTAAAATCAGGTGATAATATTAAAATTTAGGAGTAGGATGATGCGAATAGAATAAGTAGTAGGATGATGCGAATGGAATAATTTAGTAGAATGTAAAATAAAAAACAAAGTGAAATTATAAAAGAAATCAAAATTTAAATGACAATTAAAAAGAATAAAAAATGATTTTAAAAATTCTTGGACCACCATTACAAATATCTTATCTATATCTTGGAATAGGGATAAGTTGATTGAAAATGATATAAAAATAATAAAATCTATTTTTTAAAATGAATAAATTTAAAGGATATAATTAAAAAAATAATGTTAACTCGTATTAAATTTTCAAACTTATAATTTTAGCTAATAACTAAACTAGAAGCATTATATATAAAAAATTACTATTTTAAAAATCAATTAATTTAATAGGTTGATCGATTATCTAGGTGACCTGTAGCTTAAACTAAACAGTATTTCAAAAGAAATTTGGGGAAAGTTAATCAAGTGTAAAGCAGTTATCCTAGCAAAATCCAATTAAAATAGGATTAAAACCCATTGATTTCTTTTTTAAATAGTGTTTTTTTGTTTTTTTATGAAACAAAAAATCTGGTTAATTTTGGTTAATTCAGGTTAACGCACTTGACTCATGACTCAATATATTTTTTGAATTGACTGTTAAGTAAACCTTAAAATAATGAGAAAACCAAGTGGATCAAATAAAAAAAATAAAATGTCCAATGATAAAATAAATAAATAAATTTAATGATAAAAATAACAATTAAGAGAACAACAACCTCATTCAAGAAAAAAATATAAAAGGAATACCTATAATTTTTAATTGAAGGGAAAATTAAGGGAAAAAGAGAGATCAAATTAACAAATCAATCTAAAATAAATAAAAAAATAAAAATTCAAGGTTATACATGTAAGAATAAAATTTAAAAAAAAGAATATGATAAAGAATTAGGAATCAAAAACTAAAAATAAAAATATTTAAGGTTAAATTTTAAATATCATTAAGTTTTAAGTAATTAAAAAAATTAAATTCAAACTTTTAAAAATATAAAAATTAAGAAAATAAAAAATTAATTTTTTTAATGTTTTTTAGTTGATGTGAAAAATAAAAATATTATTTTAATATATTTAAAAAAAAAGTAAAAAAAAAAAAACATTCTTTTCCTTATAACAGGAAAAATGGAACCACCGAAACGGACAGCTCAGCTCACACAAGTGGCTTGTCTGGACGGAAACAATCACCTGATCTCTTCCACTTGACAGAAGATTTCAGGAGAATCATCAGTCAAAGGGTTACATTTGTGGCTCCAATTGTGACAGCGAAAAAGAACCGGATAAGGAAAGGCTGAAGGCAAATGAAAGCTGGCAGGCAGGCAGGCCGCCCACAGGAGTAGAAATCTTACGGGTCAGTCAAGAGTGCCTGCATCGATGAAATTAGCTCATTACCGTTGGATACACCGGCGCCCGATCTTATGGGAAATGGATTAGAGTTTTTAGCAGTCTCTGAAATTCCTGAAAGAAAGTAGAAAGTTCATTGAGATTGCCTCATTAACACAACCTTTAAAATTTCAAATCTTTTTTACATAACAAGTTTAGCAATGCAACGTTTTAAGAAATGAGAACCGTCTTGTCTTCGGCTTCAGGGTAACTAGCCATCGAAGCAAGACTGGGGGCCGATCGCTTCTTTTATTATCCTTTAACGATACTGAACCATGCTCAAGGGATAATAAAGGGATCGAGGGCAAGGGTGCCTGCCACCAGCTCCAATAAATGTTATAGCTGCTTGTAGGAACCTTCGGAGAAACTTTCGTCGAGTCTAAGTCATGGCTTCGGTCCAGGAAAGCTGAGCATTATCACAGGGGGCTGTGTCATAAATTTGGTTCCAGAAAATTTAACCCGAAACAGGAACAATAAGCATTTCAACCCAACTTCTGACACACAAGCACAAAACTCATTAAATTTCATGTATATAACGTTCTTTTTTCTTTTTCTTTTTTTGCCTTAGCCATCGCCAAACTTGTTTATACATGCTTGAAATAGATATTTTGTTTTTGAATTTTAAGAGTATTATTTAAAAAATTATATTTTTATATTTTTTTTAAATTAATTTTTTTTAGATGTTGCTATATCATCTTAATATAGCACACTAATTTTTTTAAAATAAAAGGTATTATTTAAATATATTTTCAAAAAACAATTATCAAATAATGAATCGTTATCACATTTCTTAAATATTAAGGTCACCACCACACATGCTTAACAATCACTTACAATCTTACAATCTATATACTAATATATTACAGGTAGAAGAAATTTTATCACGTGCAGGCACTTCTCCGAGTGCGTTCTGCATGTAGAAGGAAGTTTCCGTTTTCAACAGCGAAGCCGCAAAGCATCGAGTTGATAAACAGCAGACTGATAAAGCATAATGTAGTTAACTTGGTCACAAAAGAGCCACGACAATCAAAGCAAAAGTCAAGAGAAAAGCTCATTCACCAGGACTTCACAACAAAGGAAAAGATTGTAAGTTAATTTTGATTTGTCCCTTTTTATGAAGCACTAGATGGTTCCAGCTACGGGCCCTGTCTATAGAAAAAAAATAACATAAATTTTAAACGTGGCACAGTCAATTAGAGTGAGTGAGTTTTATCCTGCCTAAATCTTCTCCTTCTCCCTTTTTTTTTTCCATTTTAATTACATAAAACGATCAATCTACGCCATCTTTTTTATGATACCATTTTATTGAAAAAGGCAATAATGATAAAAATTCAACAACAACAAAACCTAAAAAAAAATTGTGAGAACCCACGCTGAAAAAAAACTAATAAATTATAGTTCACTCAAGTTTTTCTACCGATTCAAATAATATAATTATAAAGTTTTTTTCTAAATCAACTAACTAAGAATGAATTTAGAAGTGTAGTTGCTATTATTTTTTAAAATGTTTTTTATTTAGAAAAGTATATTAATAATTTTTTTATTTTTTAAAAATTATTTTTGAAATCAGCACATAAAAATAATTTGAAAATATTAAAAACATATTAATTAAAAAAAATTCAAATTTTTTTGGAAGCCCTATTCAAACACAATCCCAAATAGCTTCTAAAAGATACATATCAAATTACTAAATCTATGATGAGGATGGATTGTATCAATAACAACAACAAAAAAATAGATCAAATCTCATTAATTGAATTTTTTAAAATGTCTAAAATTAAAAGTTTTAGGAATAATACATTAAAATCTCATCTTCATTACCGTACAATTAAGGTACAAAGATCAAAATTTTAAGCATTTGTACTTTATTTTTCTATTTTTATATGAGGTTTTGGCCTAAAAAGAGAAACAAAATCAATATAATTTATGTTTTGAAAATAATAATCTTATATAAGATAAATAAATAAAAAATCATCATCGAGATACATAATGATTTTATTTAAGATTAGTTTTATAACAATTAATATTGTAAAACTATATTTCATCATTCACCTCGCAGAAGTTGAATAAATTACTTTTGATAAAAAAAAACAAGTTATTATATATAAAAAAGTTCTTATATGATCTTGTTTATGTGAAAGAAACTTTTGAGCCATATTAATTTTAATAAGCATTCTACTTTTCATTATTTATCAAAATATATTAAAACTAATTATCAATGGACTTAAGATACTACAAAGATGAAGTTTTTTTTAAAAAAATTATATTGATAATAATATATTGGATACGATGACCAAGCTTTTATTGAGTGAAAATTTTAATTTCTGTAGAAGTCAAGCAAGCTTGTTAAAGTTCTCCTCCTGAGTTGGAAAGGAAAGAATTATTAGATTGGATCCAAACTTTTTTGGGTCGTAACCCACATAAACTATAAAAAAAATAAGGACAAAGCCTTAAAACTTTTTAGATTATGTTGGTGACTAAATATAAAAAACAAAGATTAGCTTGTGTTGAAGAGCGTGAGCCAACATATATAAAAATAGAAAAAAAATGAGAAAATAATAATTTAAATGGTCTTTGTTCAAACTTTAACAGTACAAATTGATTTATCATTAGATCAAGCTATATTTTTATATAGCAAGTCTCTAATACATAACTCTTCATTTTGTTGGAGGATCAAATATCGATGGTATTTAAATTAGAATAATTTTTATGTAAACATGAAGATCAGTTTTATGATATTCTTTTTAATATTGATGTATTGTAAAAATATTTTGTTTTAAATAATTTATGATTGTGGCTTTTAGTCTTGACCAAGAAAGAACTCTTGTGTGCCATATATTATTATTAACAGTGGAAGTTTGTGATAGGACTATAGTCCCATAGCTGTTCTCAATGTTTCTAACATAAAAATTTTGATATTAATTTATTATAATTACTTGTTTAGTTTATTGATTAATTAATCCTATTTTTAATTGCAGAAAAAGAGAAAATTTAGTACTTGTGAATTTTAAATTTAATTTAATTAATATTTTTTTAACATAAAAAACTTGGATTCGGTCTCAAAATTGAGGTGGTAGATAAGGCTGTTAAATGTTTTGGATAAATACCCAAACAACAAAGTCTTAAAAACTAGAAAAAACATCACAATGTACGAAGATGCTAGAGTTTATCAGTTTATCCAACAGACATGATGAACAGTAAGAGGAGTTCTAGGCTATCTAACTTCATTACCAAATTTACTTTTGGCAACTAAAATTTTGTTAAACATTACAGGACTGGAATTCTAGCTACTGTCTGAACAATACATTTCCGTTTTAGAAAGGAGAAAAAAACAACTATTTTCACCCCAAATTGATCGAATATATATTCTTCAACTCTCAAACACCACCGATCAACAAATCATGAATAAAAGCCACAGCTTCTCCCATAAACTCTGCGGGGAAAACAACCAATGCACCAAGATATAAAATGTTTAGCAGCCCACATGAGGAAGAATGTTAGGGAGTTCAAAAACTTAAAGAAACACACAAGCTCAGGCTAGACTATCCCAGGTCAGAAAAATAAAATCTTGGACAACGAAAAAGAAAAGAAACGGATCCGGAAAGCTCGAATCAGAGACTCAACATCCAAACATTTTATTAGTGATTATCTCATGAAACAAGGAGAAAAATAGCATAGAATCCAAGAAACAGATCTTACAAGAACAAAGGGAGAAGGGAAAATAGAAGAACAGGCACTAAAAAAACATAATAATAAATGCAGCATATGCATAGAAAAAACAAATAATGATCTTCACTTTATTGTATTAGTATTAACTTCTCCTTTCTAACAGTCTATTTGGTATTATATAATGTTTTTTTAATACATTAAAATAATATATTTTTATTTTTAAAAATTTATTTTTAATAACAACATACTAAAATAATCTAAAAACAGAAAATAAACAGCTACCGGATTGCATAGCAGGAAGAGAACTTTCGTTCACATATATAATGATTTTTGCCGTCCTGGACGGTTCACCTTTACTATCCTATTCAACTGTCATTATCTGACTTACCAACAATGTTATATTTCCTTTCGTCTTTAATTTATTTAGGGAAAATTACCCTTGACACAACTTTGCATGGTCAAAACAAATCTTTAAATTCAATAAAAAGAACAAATATATTACATCAGATATTCTCACTCTCTTTCCCATCTCTCTCACCAAACCCTAACCGCCGTCTACCACTCCACAACCAATCAAATCCTAGTCGTTGCCACTATCAAGCCCTTACCTACATAGCAGCCCTTCACCTCCTTCTCCACCAGACAGCCTAGCTCCGCCACAAAATTATATCCCCTTCCAATACCATAAGGGCTTCGACTACCAGTTGGTGCATTTTGCTAGTTTTCCTATTTTCTATTTTCTCCCTTATTCGGCATTTTAAAAACTCTATCAAGAAAAATCTGAATAGAGAAAAAAGTACAACTGCCTTTAAACTGAATTGAAATTGCTTGCAATTTCTCAGTTTAGAAAATATTTGTGAGATTAGTTTGGCGGCCAGGGTTTTTATTTTTATTTTAAGATGCGAGGGGAAAACCCCCGTTTCTGTATGAAAGCGAAGGCTCAAATCTCATCTGTGCTGATCAAGCTAAGCCTATGGGCTACCTGGTTACAATCAGCTAGACAGTGTGCTAATGGCTACGTTCCGGTTTCTGAATAGCTCGCTAAAATCCTACTATCGTCGGCAGATAAGGCCCGCATGAAAATTTATTAATATTTTTATCTTGTAAGAAAACAATTGAGCTACAGATTTACGGCTAAACCGTGCGTGCTGTGCAAATAATAGACCTGGGAGCATGTCAACAGCTTTTCACAGTGGATAGCTTGGGATGTAGCCGTGCTGTCATGTGATGATAGATTTATGAACTAATGAAAAAGCTTAGTCTATGGCAGACTAGCCGTCACACTTTTCGGCTCATTGATTTGTGATCAATGCTTTTTGCGAGCAACTGTGCTGTTGAATGTGCTCATAATTAATGAATTAATATTGTGTTCTTATTAGCCAAAGTGGTGTTCATACGACAGGGATGAACAAAAGGATATCCCAGTCGTGGATGTCTGCATTTCTGGCTAATCATAGCTCGGAAACGGGAATACATCTACCGCAGCAAAAGGAGTCCATATATAGTGCTTGCTGTTATCTTATAAAAAGTTGGATGAGCTAGTGACCACTATCTAATCCCAGTTGCAATCAATCCATCAATGACCAGAAAAGAAATTAAGATTAATCTACTAATTAACTAATTCATCCATTCATTCATTCCAGGCAAGCTTTCAATTCAGTGCTCTGCCTCGCTCGATCTCTCATCATCCGCATTGTATACATGTTTGCTAATGTCGGCACAAAAATCTTCCCTTAATCATCTCGTATTAGATATTTAACAGCATAAATCCTATGATCTCTTCAGTCAAAAGCTCATAATTGGTCATAATTACATGAGTTGGCAAAACACTCTATCCAATTGGGTTTCAAGCCCCCACCTAGGAAATTAAATGCTTTATGTCTGATCAATGAAAAGAAAAATACATGTTAATGCTAAGTCAATTATTTTCATAATAGGAAACTAGGCTAAGTGATTTATTTAGCCACTTGTAACATCATGGTAATTAACTAAACCGTGTACACGCTCCACACATAGCACATCCTATGTATTGAGAAAACCATGGGAGTTGTTTTGTAAATTAATGATCTCTCCGTTTTTAATGAGATTAAAAAATAAAAAATAACAAGCGGGAGAAGAAGAAAACGACAAAGACTACCTAATTTGAAGAATGATGATCGATTGGTTGGGAAGAGAGAGCGATGGGTTGTTGCTTTCTAGGTCAAAATAGATAACATTATATACTTAAAAAAAAATTAAAAGCTTTTCACAGAGATATTTTAGAAATAAAAAAATATTATATATTATCATTAAAAATATATTTTTTATTTTTTATTTTTAAAAATAATATAATTTTTTTTTATAAAATAACAACATGGTAATTAACTAAACTGTGGAACAAGACTTACTATATTATAGATCGTTATAATATAATGATATTTTCTTCCATAACAGTACAACCTAAAAAACCATAAATTGAAAGGCAAAGTGATCTTTTACGAGTTTCAATTGGCTTTGCCAAATTAAATGAAAGTAAATCTTTCTCTTTACTATTTTTGGTGCACTGTATAATTATTTATTTACCTTTTAAATTACAAAAAAGATAACTAAAAGGCAGTAGGTTTTTTCACTTTTCATCTTTTTTTTTGCACAATTTAACCATGCAGCTGCTCTTAAATTTTATCTTCATGAACTTGAATCCAATAATATTTTAGTTATTTTACTATACTTATTTTGTAATTATCAAATAGATTCAAAGGCAATTGCATCTAAAAAATTATATGCTTCAATGAATGGAAAAACTCGTGTCTTTCAAATAACGTGTGCATCCTCTTTTGACACTCAAACACCACTTTTCAGCACATCAAGATCATACAAGTAGCAAGGTGTGAGTCGATGGCGGATCAACAATGCGATTTTGATGAACTTATTTCCTTCTCCTTCCATTTTCCTTTTGTTTTCCTTAGTAAAATACAAAAGTTTTCTTTTATTTGATTTTTTGTATAATTTGATCCGTATTCTTTGATTGCTATCTCTTTTTAATCTTTTATATATTAATTTCTTTCTTCAATTTCATCTCTCATTAATTTCATTTACCTTTTATATTAAATTTGGTTTTTATTATTTTAATTTATATCTACTTCTTTTCTAACTTTTTTTTATAAATGGGTTTCTTTTTCAATTTCACCTTTTTTTATCATTTTCATAATTGAATTTTATTTTAAATTTAACCCCTCAATTTTTTATTTAGATTTATTTTTATATCAAATCTCATCTTTTTTTAATTTCTATTTGTTTTGTTTTATATCTTTTTTTTATCATGTTTTCTTTCCCAATTTCATGCCTAGTTATTTCTTGATTGAGAGTTTTATTTTATTATTTTTAAGGGTTTGTCTTTTATTAGGTTAGTTTCATGATCATGACCAGGGCAAGACTTTTGAATATTAACATGTGTTAACTTAATTTTTTTAGGCTATTTAATTATTTAATTTTATTTTTTTAATTTTATTCTTTAATATTTAATTTATTAGGAATTGATATTGATGCTTTTTTTCTTCGCTTTACTTTCTATGAGGTTCTATCAATTTTATACTCATGGTCACAAGATCAATGGGTTAACCTGGGTTGAGTTGAATTTTTTTCATTATTTTTTTTAAATTGATTTTTTTAGTTTTATCCTTCAATATTAAATTATTTAATAATCAAATTTTATTAATTTATTCAATTTATTTTTGTTGTTATTACCTTAATATTATAATCAGGTAACTATGCGGCATATTAGCTAGAATGGACTCGGGTTGAGTTTTTTTCATCTTTGTTTTTGCTAGTGTTTTGGTTAATTTTTTATTATTGTTATATTTTTTTATATTATTAAAATTATAAGAATTTATTAAATTTGATCAAGTTAATAGCCGAGTCTTTTTATATTTATTAAATTATAAGAATTTATATTCTTTGATAACACTTGCGTCAGCTTGACAGATTTTTTAATGGTGAAACAAATTTGGGTAGGCCGTGACGAAGCATGGGACACTATCCAGTGGTAACTATATATAATAGCATGCGTGGGATGGGCATGTATTAATTATATATGGGAGGGTCCATTTATTCTCTGTGAACTAGAAATAGCTGGAGGGAGAGAGAGAGAGAGAGAGAGAGAGAGATCCTTCAGATCGATCCTTATCTCTGGCTGGCTATTTGATGTCCGACTCAATAATAGTCACGGGTCGCCCAAACCCAGGTCGTCCATGGGAGCACAGACAGAGTTTGACGAGAAAGTATATGCCACCGTAAGAATCCTGTTGCAAAAGCTGAAGTGCAGAGCTAGCTATTGAGCACTAATAATATTCGCGCTTCAGTTTAAAGGTGTATGTATATATGATGGCAAGTTATGCGTGCTCACTTCCCAGAATCTGTCAATCAGTTGAAGTATCGGGCTCCATGGCTCTTAATTTGAAGTCAGTGGATGTTTATAGAATCAAGGATGTCTTTTTTGTTGTGTTCTGGATTCTTTGTCTGCGTTGCTGGCTCAGGGCTACCTAGCTCTCAGATCAATCAGGTGAGCTGATTTCACAGTACTAGATATTCCCGAGTCCTGATGAACCATGTGTTTCTATGTCTTTTGATTAGCTGCGATGAGAATCTTTGTGTGATGTAACTGTTTTTTTCCTTTTTGTTTTCATCCATGTAAGACATGCAATGACACATATTATAAAGCCTTTGAGTCATTGTTGTTGTTGTACAAAGTTCTGTCATCTCATGTTTGACAAACTAATTAAGGTTAAACTAAACACCCTCTTTTCCTATGTTTCAGTTTCTCCCGGCCTCCGTTTCTCTTTGCTTTTCCTCTTCCTTTTCCATTAGTTTCTTGATCACCTTTTCCTCCCTCCCTCCCTCCCTTCCCTTTCGAGTTTTGGTATAATTAATCATAATTCATATGCAAAAGATAACAATAATAACAATAATGATGATATATGATGGTGTTTTTTTCCTTTTCCTGAAAGAAATGAAAGTGAAATCTTCCATAAAATGGGAACGTGTATGTTTATCTAGCCAAGGGTACTTGGAGGTTAAGTTTTGTGTTGCAGTCAAAGCCGTAATTCCTCCTTTTGCTTTTGCTTTTTTTTTTTTACCTTTTTCTTTATGATTATTTTTTAAAATATTTTTTTATTTTTAAAATTTTATTTTTAATATAACTTGTTAAAATGATTTAAAAATATTAAAAAAATTAATTTAAAATAAAAAATAAAAAAAAAGATAATTTTTTTAGAAAATATTTTTAAAACACAAAAGTTAATTGAGAGACCGAATCCTCGTGGATCATGCATATATTTATACGGATCAGAATTCAATCATGAGGATATCATAATAGAGAGGGAGTATAAGAGATTAAAAGCAAGCCCCTGTAACCCAAAAAAACACAAAAACACTGGACCACCAGCCACAAAAACCGAGCCCTACAGGAATGGAAGGCATCGCAACTCCTTCAGCTAACAGGCTGTATAGACACTTGTTAATTGCCTAATGGCTAATGGTGTNACATATAGCTGTCTTTTTTTTTATTTTTTTTCCTTTTTTATTTTTTTATTTTTTATGTCTTTATAGGTTTTTTTTGCCTTTCTCTTTCTCTGTGTATTTTTAATAATTTTTTAAAAAGTTAGTGTATTAATTTTAATTTTTTTATTTAGTTACCATATTTTTATGGTACATATCTTGAGTTTAATGAGTTACTCAAATTTTTTCTTCTTCTTTTTAATTAATTTTTTTTATTTATTTTAGTTTGTTAATTAATATTAATTTTTTTATTTAATTATCATACTTTTATGACACGTGTTCCTGATTTGACGGATTAACCTAATAATTTTTTATTTATCTAATCATCAAACTTTCATGATACAAATTTCAAGTTTGACAGGTTAATTTAATTTGAAAAGTTAATTCAGATTTTTTTTTATTAATTTTTTTCTTTCTATTGGTTTTTTTCTTCATTAATGTTATTATTAATACTATAAATATTACTTTTAGGTCAAGTATTGTAGCTAAACCCAAAACTTTTTGATATAATTTTATAAAAATACCTAACATTTTCAAATCTTAACACACACACACACACATATATATATATATATATATATGTTTTATAAAAAAAATTAATCCGTGCTATTTTGCAGGTAATGTAGCTAGTAATATCAATGGCCTGTAATGTCTTGAAGCAGGAAACCTATTAAAACCGCTGTCCAATTATGATTGGTTTAAACATATTAGACTCGGCTTAGAAACTAATAGAAAAGAGTTGGAATCATTGAATTAACATCTCAACTTATTTATCAAAACTTTATTTTGTTTTTTCTTTTTTATATAATTTTTTTAATATTGATCCGAGTCATAATTAGATTTAGCTGAATCAGTCAAATGACTAAATTAATCAAGTTTTATTAAGTTATTCTCATGAGCCAAGATTTAGGTCTCAAGCTTCTTAGATCAACTCTACCTCCCAGGCTTAACATACCATGCTGATCTGTTCAACTGCAAGATATTTGTCGTCGTGTCCAGCCAAATGGATGCCCGTGAAGCTACAGTAGCAGAAAAGCAGGCAGGTGCTCCGTTTCCGGGACAAATTGCTAGTCTCATCCATTTAACTTGAGTTTTCAGGACGAATATCGGTCGCCGCCACCACCGAATGCGTAAAAAGGCTGGCAGGCAACCGGAAGTACAGATGCGGTTCTCGCGTACCCTGGTTTGGGCAAAGAAAGACACAGGCAAATGACAAATTTAACCATCATTAACTAGCTGCAGTTGGCGGTGGTAGCAGCCAGCCCTAACAAAAGCAGCTGCTGCTCAGAGCTGGTACACTACGCCATTATCTGGCTCGTGGCCTGGCTATACTAGCCTACCCCTAACTGCTCGTTTCGTTTGGAGAACAGTGCGTCAGTACCCGGCATTGATGAGCTTTAATTCATTTCTTTTAATTCCATTATAAATGCAGTACATAAATTTGAGCGACCAAGATACCCCAGCATCTCATCCCAGAATGCATGCCCTCGAAAGTCGAATTGCCTGATGATTAGACATGTTTTAACATATTTTTTTGTCATATCACAACAGAGTTTAACAATAGCAGATAGAAACATGATGGAATCATTCGAAGCAGACTAATCCAACTGAAACAAAGAGATGGGTGACAAAGGAAAGACCCCCCTCCAATGAGAGCAGACGTTCTGCACTTTCCAGTCGAGCAGGACTTTTGTGTACAGTGACTGCATACAACAACTACAACCACCATCCTAGAAAGCCCTAAAAGAGACACCTCACGAATTAAATGTTCTATAGCTGATACCAATTTCTTTTTTCTTTTTTTATTCACAAGCCAATTTAGTGTCAAAGCTGCTCAAGCAGATTGCGAAAGCCTGAAATGCAGACAAAGGATACCGGTAATCCATGGTGAACATATCCTTGCCAACCTTACCAAACTGAAGAATGATCTTGTCATGATCAGACTGAGCAGGCTGCGATGGTGTTGGTGCACCAGCAGCAGGTTGTGTTGCAGCGATAAGCTGGAAATTCTTGACTGAGGCAACTGTCACTCTCCCACGGAAATTCAGGCACCAACACTGCAACTGTTCATGCCATCTTGGTGCCTTGTTTCGGAGAACAAGTGGTCTCTCCTTTTCCTCTTCATCTTCTTCTCGAGGACCAACAACGTCAGAAAAACGTGAACTGCTAAACTCAGTTGAATTGTCAATTGATTTAGAAAAGGAAATGCTCCTAAAAGAGTCTTCAAGGCAGCATGGGACGAGCTCAGGCTGCCCTGGGACAGAACCACCTGGCTCAAGGGACAACGCCGGGATTGAGTGCATGGTGCAGTGCATCCTCCGTGGACCCCTGGTGCCAAGCACATTCAGCTCATATGTAACCTGAGCAATGTTATAGCTGCCTGTAGGGACCTTTGGAGAAACTTTCTTTGAGTAGAACCCACGGCTTCGACCAGGTGGTGCAAGCTGAGCATTGTTGTATGAAGGCTGTGTGTCATAAATTATGAACTTTGTACCCAAAAAATTTGACCTGAAACAAAAACAATTAGCATCCCAAGCACCTTCTAGCACAAAAAAAAATTGCAAACCAACTATCCCATCTAAGTTCATCTGACATCAGCAATCACATATCAATGTTCCAACAGTGCAGTCATTACAAAACTCGCCATAAAGATATCCATAGAATGGAAGTGTTAAAAACACCACATTGAATGCCTAACAAGAACTTGCATCTGACTCACATCACGCAATTAATATCAACCATCAGAAACAAACTACCATGACCTCCTAAGAACAGTACAAGTTCACAACTCTTCATCTTTAAAACCATTGACCAAGCTATAGCAGCAAATGATACATGAAAAACCATCACCAGCGCCATTACATCCTTCTGGCATCAAAAGAGAAAACAAGCATCACACTTTCAAATGAAGAAACAAATCTCTAACCAGACTAGATAAAAACTACCACCCTAATTTGTAACCTAGTTCCAGGTACTTATGTGAGCACAGAAGAATGACATTGTTAATTTTATAATACCATATAAATATTTAGTCCACGCAGCTAGAATGCGGGACACAAACATTAACTCCAATAACATAAACACATAGTATATTTCAATTAAAGTAATGAAAAGTTGAAGTTCAGTTCAGATATAAAAAAAAAAGTTTGGATCACATGACTTGGCAACAAGTACACCTTGTCTAGTAGATAATGAGACGTAGTCGTTAATGCTATATTATATCAGCTCTTGAGGGATTGCTATGCTTGAATGAAGAGAGCTTGGAACCCATGGAATGTTTCTTTAGTTACAAAGGAGAGATTCAAACTCTAGATCTCCCAAGTTAGGGGGCACTTGTGCCAACTGAGCTACAGCTCATTGGCACTCGTATGGAATGTTTAGGTATATTCAATCTTCATGTCAGAGAAGGAAATTGTCCCAAGTTCAGGACTTCAGCAAGTAAATATTGGTCATGAAATCAACTCTCACCTCAGTTTTCCAATATATGTGCTATTTGATCTTGATACATTATCTGCATCCATGGAGATAACATACTCTGTGCATGTAGTTCTCTGTGTGCGTTTTGCAGACAGAAGAAATTTCCCATTTTCAACAAGCAAAGCTGCATGGGCATGTCACTAATCACCAACATATTCGTATCATACAGAACAATATAGAAAATTAGGAAAACTGTAGAAAAAATTTTCATCTTCAGGAACTGATAACTTGGATTGAATATGAAATAACAGGTAAAAGAGAGAAGAAAAAATAAACCATTCAAGAAAGCTCAAGGGGATGTTTACAGGAGCATTCACAGTGGACATAGCTTCCAAAAGATATGAGATTCACAAGAAGTTTGTTAAACAGCTATTTCAGGAACGAACTCATTTGTATCCATTAAGATAGAAATGTGCTTCCCAGGATGACCTAACTGCATCTTTTGGCAATAAGAAACTTCCTTTTCAAAAGATCAAAGTGCGAGTTACATGCACAAACTCATCATAAATAAAAGCAACTCGTCATTGCATAAAAAACTTTCAGAGGATGTAAGACACGTTTAACAGAGATAACACAAAATGATATTACTTTGTCACAAACATTCAATTAAGAAGATTTATAAATGTGCTTGAACACATAATTACAGTGAGCTCTTGGACATGTATATACGAGTGTCAGTGAGTGTGCACCTGTGTGTGATGTAAGACACGTTTAACAGAGATAACACAAAATGATATTACTTTGTCACAAACATTCAATTACGAAGATTTACAATGTGCTTGAACACATAATTACAGTGAGCTCTTGGACATGTATATACGAGTGTCAGTGAGTGTGCACCTGTGTGTGCATGTGTGTGTGTGTGACAGAGAGAGAGGGAGGGAGGGAGGGAGGACATCAAATGCACATCAGAAAAAATTTGGATTGCTGATAAAACTTGTAACAACCATGCTGGTTTCTTCCCAATATAGAAAATAAATTACTAAAAAACAGAAAGAACCATCCTTCTAGCTGGTCAATTTGGAAAACTGCACGAAACATAATATTCATTCTCAGGAAGAATAAACAGCAGAGCCATGCATTACAGCAGAGAAATATTTTGATGAAAAGAAACTGGAGACAGTAAATTATCCATTTACATTGGTATTAGAAATAAAGCAGGTCCTTCAAAAATAAGTGACAGTCAGCAAAAATGTCAGTGAGAGAAGCTCACCAGGGCTAAGGCAAAGGAAAAGATGGTAAGTTAAGTTTGATTTGTCCCTCTTTATGAAGCACTGGATAGTTCCATCCCTGGACCCTGGCTGTAAATGGATAGAAAAGGAGAATTTTATCAATTATCATTTTGAAACATGCAAAATCCTTCCTATGCCAATAAATATTTACATCCACGAGTTAATGCTCAGGTGAACATCTTGCAGATATGGAAACCTATTACATGCACTGAATATTATAAAAATTTCTTCAAATATTGATAAGACATAAAGATAATGGAATGGAAGTTCAGCCCAAAAGGTTATTATAGGCGGCTGGGGGGGGTGTTTGGGGCAATCAAGGATCTCACCTGCTTTAGGGAAACTGGGAAAGTGATCTTCCCACTGAACTCTGGACTTCTAACAATTTCTTTACACATTCCCCTCCAAGCCCTGCAAACTGAAGCACAAGCAACAACATGCTTGCGAGATGGCCATGTGCTCTCGCTAGCCTCCAACCTCTTGATCACATCCTGTAGTAACTCAGGAGGAAGACCAGCCCAACGACTATTCTGGATGACCACAGGGTCGTCTTGCAACTCACAAGTTGAGCCCTGAGATTTCCCTCTGAGATGACATGGCAGCCTCACCTTGAAACACCGCCTTGACAAACTCACAAACCCATCCCTCATGTCATGAACTATACTTCGGAATGACATTTTATCTAATACACTTGCAGACTTTATTCACTTCAATGTGGTTGCATAAAATATATCTACACTCGAGTCTATGAATGACCACAAACCATAGCACGCGTGCACAACTGCAAAGCAACAAAAACTGTTTTAAATTCCAGCTATAACACCAATGCATATCACCAAAAAAGGATGGAGAAACAAGACAGACAAGGGAAAAGCACAAAGCAAGATAAGCAGATTCCTATAAAAGAAAAGACTCACCAAAAGCATCTAACTACCAGACGATCTTTTCCGGGTTTTAAACTAATCTTTAAATCAAAATTGCAATCGGTTCGAATTTAACTTACTGTTCATGACACTCATGCGCACATTAAGAATCTTCATAAAAAGGAAGCAAACCCATTTTCCAATTAATTCATATTCTAACCTTCTGCATAATGAAAAATTATTCAAATAAAGAATCTTATAAGAAACGAGAGAACCATAACTCCAACACCATATTTATATATAAAAAAAACCCTTCAACAGGGTCTTAAGCTTAGTTCAACCATTTTTTCTTGGTTAAGTTCTTCTAGATATTATCTACAACAAGAACCAAGCCTCAACCCAAGCTTCTAAACTTTATCTGCTGAAAAAAAAAAACAGAAAAAATTCTTAAAAAACAAATGATAGAAAAAAATTACTAGAGTTTATCAGTTTATCGAGGAGTATTTAGCAATACGCTGAGGAATGATGTCTTTAACTTCTTAGCTTCATCCTTTTGTCTTAATTTGTTTTACAAATATGAAATGAATATTATAGAACTGAAATTCTAACGTGTATGAGCTGACGCTGGACATTTCAGTTGGGGAAAAAAAAAAAAACTAACCTCTTATACCACAATCAAATACCCATTCTTCCACTTTTCATCTTCATCTTCACCGATCAGCAAAGATCAGGATTTTTCACACAAACTCTGCAACAGAAACAACTCTTTAACCTCACCCATTCACCGAATTTCCAAATGCTTAAATCATTAAAAAAAAAAGTTTAAAATCTAACAATCCACTAACCTAAAAAGTTAAAAAATCATAGCAAAAAATAAAATTGACCATCCCAACCCTTCACCAGCTATAAAGACAGGAAGAGGGAATGGGTCCTAATAATTCTTGTCAAAGACTCGGAATTTGGACTTTCATTGGGAACTTTAACAAGAAACAAACAGAAAAATCTCCGAATCTAAGAAACAGATCATGGAGAAGAAAAGGAGACAGAGAAGTAAAGTGCAGGATGTGGAGCATGATAGCTCACTGCTCTCCCCCTTGTGTGTCAGATCCTTCGCTTTACAAAAGGTTCTCTCTCCGTCTATCTTGTTTGTCTCTCTAGAGCGGACCTCAAATTTGATTAAATGAAGTTCACAAGAACTTGCATAAAAAACAGAGTTGGCATCACTATTCTTTTTATAATGTCTCCTCGTTGTTGAATGTTGAGGAGCACCTTTGTTTGATTTAGCTCTGTAAATTATTTGTATAATGCTGTGGCTTTTTTCTCTTGCGAAACTATAATTTTGATCGTCGATACCAGTTGACCTTTGGCTTTCGACCAAATCTATTCCTTCGTCCCTGTATTTGTTTAAGGATGTTGATTAGATTCATGTGCTGATGTCTTGGTCAATGCGGCCCAGTTGAAATATCAATGAAATTTAACCATGTTATTATATTTCTTTATATCTGCTTTGAAAATACTTTTATATGATGAACAAAGGGATAAGGTATGGATGTCACTTGCTTTACCAGTTCTTGTTCATCATGCTTGGTGTGTAAAATATTGAATAACAAATAAGTCACTAGTTTAGAAAATAAGAGATAAAGCGACGGGAGAATTATTAAAAAATATAAATCTTTCTTTCTTTTGTTTGATTTTATTTTCTTACAACTAAAAAAATCGAAAATATTTAAGCATTTGAAACATAGAAACTTGAATATAGAATACAATCATATTTATATGAAATAAATAATTGTCTTTGAGAATGGGAATGGTTGCAAGTTTTATAGCGGCGTATCAATGTAGTTATTGCAAAACCTATAAGTGTAGATTATTTTATTTTTGTATTATTTGCAAGCTATGCTTGATTTTTTATTTATCTTGCTTGCTTGCTACCAAAAAAAAAAAGGAAAAAGAAGAGTAATCACTATTTTGGTTCATAATCCTAGAATATACTTATATATATATATATATTAGCTCCTGGGACATGGTTGGGAGTTTGGAACCCGGGAGAACGGTACCCTGTCACGTAAACTCTCGTAAGGATTTTATTTCAATGCCTGAACGTCTTTAGTAAGCTTTCGTTTTTTACATAGTCTCTTTTCTTTTTCAAACAAACCTAATTAGCAGGAATACATCGTTCAAGAATTCGGATTCTAATTATCTGTTCCAGAACACACCAGTCCCATCCATTATGAACACATTCAAGGCAAATCATTGACATTTGTGGCGGCCTTTTTTGACTTGGAGAGCGTTGGGATCTTGGAGATGACGGATCCGATGAAAGCTAGAATCTTTTTACATCTGAGGTGTGAACACGTTGTTTTTCCTTTTGAGTCTTGGTACAATCATGGCAGGTATATTTTCCCCCCTGCGCAACTATCAAAATCCATGCCTTGATATTTGTTTTATTCTTTTATTCTCGGCTTGATTTTAGCTTGTTTCACCAATGTTATAGCAGAAAAATACTCTAGATTAGCTACTCTATCGATGTTGTTTAATAAGCCTTGAGGTTTTTCATTTACTGTGATATCGTATGCATATTATGGTGAATTCGGGTTGGTATAAAAGTTATCCGTCATTTTATATTAGCTGAATTGGAAGAAACTAATGATAAATTACCTTGTTTCAAGAACACTTATCAATTGATTCTTATTTTACATGAGAAAAATGCATACAGGTAAAGGAGAACAAAGAGAGGGGGTTACAATTTCTCTACTTGAGATTGCTAGGAAAGTTAGTAATGTATACAGAAAATCTCCCAGTGCAAAAAGAATTTATGAATACCAATAAGATTTAATGTGTAATTTTTAAGATATATTAAAATATTTTTTATATTAATACATTAAAATCATTAATTTTTTTAAAAAAATATGAATTTAATGTTTACAGTTTCAAAAACAAAATCACTCTAATTTAGAAGATATTTAAAAATATGGTAGTAATTATTTTTTAAAGTATTTTTTGTTCAGAAATATATTAAAAATATATTTGTTTTAAAAAATTATTTTTAACATTAATATATCAAAATACTAAAAAAAAATCCTTAAAAAATTAATTTAAAATAAAAAATTCAAATCTTTTTAAAATTAATTTTGAAATGTAAAAATAAATATGCAGTTACTCTTAATGTCATGCTATGCTTTTGTATAAACATGCCTGATGCCTCTATCTTATCCATATATAATAAAAGAATCTATGCTGAGAAAAATAGTTACCTTCACGAACACAAACTTGCAATACGTAAATCATCAGTAATGTCACTGATGGACCCCTTTATATATCCGGTCACTTTTACAAGATCTCTCATTAATCTCTACCTGCAATAGCAGCAACGTTTTACCCGCAAACACATCAGAAACTTGGTATTGTTAGGGAAAAAAAATTAAACCAAATACATTAATTCTGCACGCTACTACTATCACTGGCCAGTAGGAAAACCAAAGTCGGCTGGAATCATATTTTATTTCTCTGCCATGTTAAAAAAAGGAGAAAAAGATTTTTTTTATTTAGCAGAAATAAGAATAATAAACCAGACAAGAAATTGTACTAGGGAGATGATCAATCAAGCGAATCGCTCTAAGATTTACTAGTTATTTTCCTTGCCAAGATGAATGCGCGTCAACTATATAGAGACAAAAAAAAAAACGAAGCAGTGAATTATCTGACTTTTTTATACTGTGCAAAAGCATGCCATGCTATCACGACTTGATTAATTCGAGGGGCCCCTTTTGTCTTAGCAGGATCAAGATCCTAACAAAATCTGGGGACTTGGAGTAAAATCACAGATGAAAGGGCAACAGATAACAGAAGATATGTTTTTGCATTTTGCGTCTGTCTCATTTAAAATGCCCTTGACTGAAGAAAATAAGTTGATGATTACGGAAGCCTGTTTTAATCACACGGATTATTTATGATTTATGAAGAAAATAAGGTGGAGGTGTCGAGTGGGATCGCCCCAGCGACCCTTGTAAGGCAACTTACTCTCTGTGATATCACATGAACAGTTGTAATCATAGATTTGGCCAGACAACTAAATGATAATGATAATAAAGGACAGAGGGAATTTATAGACTGGATAGTGGTGATTATAAAACTAACACCAATGACGATATGAGATAGACACGGGTGCTTTGCATATGATTTCTGAGAAAGTCCGTGAACCTTATCATAAAAGTCATAGGTTGCATGTTAGGTCGATTTTATCTACAACAAGACTGACACGTGGAATATATTCACACTTGGCAGCAGTTAATTGGAGAAAAGGAAATAAAACAGATGAGGGATAAATTGGTAGGTGACTTGGTAGATGCGATGCCAGGAAGGGGAGACAAAAAAAATATATTTAGAAGCAGTGTTGATTGGAGAACAGCGAGTGACAAGTGGATCCAAGTTCAACCAAAATTATGTTATCTTGTGGTAGAAATCTATGCATGAAATCAACCATTATTCAGTGCAAGGAAGTGGATTGTATCTTGCCTTTGAAGGAGCTAGCTAGTGATATTAATTATGACTCCACAAGTGACGGTGGATAGGGTATTAATTATTAAACTATCATTGGAGTTAAAGTAAGTGTGGTTGTCAAGACTGTAGATTTCTCCATGCCATTCTTCAATCAATGAAGATAAAAAAAAAGAAAAAGAAAAAAAAAAGAGCACAAAAGCCCTTTAATCAGATCTATATTGAATGCTATGTCGAGTTGCGTTTTTTCAATTGTGATCGTTGTGGTTAGGCTAAGGAAAGAACGAAACAAAGCACTTGCTTGTCAATTACACGTTTATGTATCTTTGGTACTTAGGAACTGATCAATTTAATGATGCTATGTCTTCAAACCTTGCAGCTCGGTCTTATCCTTGCAGCTAGAAGATATATAGATCCACATGCATGCAGACATGTAGCTGCGTGGGGTTGGGGTTGCATTTCTAGTTCTCAGCATAGGATTTCACTGGCATGAGACTTGCTACATACACAAGAAGACGCGTGCAGCAATCGAATTTAGTAATCTCCTGAACAAGACAGTTTTGGCAAGGAATCTTAACTCTCGAGGATGATTTATGATCGAGTGCTTCGAGTTGTCGCGAGTGCCTCGACTTAAATTGTTCTGTGATTGATGGTGGTCCAGATTCACTTAATATATGTTTAACAGAAGATCTGAATTCTAATCATTATATATAATTCAAGAAGAAAGGATTATGGGAATCGAGCACAAGTGTATCAAATTGCCAAAAGTCTATGGCTCTCGAATGCCAAATGGAGTTTTTGAAGTTAATGCCATTTGGGGTCTACATTGCATCAAAATGCACTGAAATATTTATTGACCAACACGCCCGAGGCGACTTTCTTTTCTTTTCCTTGAAATAAAAAACCCCACTAAACAATAGTTGTAATTAAATCCAATCAGCTTACATATTTACACAATAAAGATGAGAGATATTCACAGATTATTGTTATGATTAAGAGATTTGATATCCAGTACGTAATGATAGGAATGGGGTTATTTGCTGACAGTGGGCAAAACTGGACTTCCACTGGGTGGCCGCGCGCATGCTGGTTTCAAGCAATTATGAATGCTCTGGGATCCAGAGCTGGAGACTATCGATCTTGTTTAATTTATACAGTAAATGAGCAGATAAAGACAATGACTTCAGTTCTAGTTTTCAAAGAAGGTTTAAAGACTAAATTGTCAAGACTAATGCAGATGGGAGTTCGGTAACCGGTGACAAACTTTTTGGGAAGCTGAATTGCTTTTAGGTTCTTCTCTTACATTACGTTGGATACATGATGTTTTTGTAAGAATTTTGCTAACTATATGAATAAAAGTAAACTTATTTGTTTTTAGAGTATTATGTTTTACTAATTTTATTCTATAGCACCATATTGAAATTTTAGATAATTGGACACCAAAGGTGCTCGCGGGAGGACAAAATGCTCCCATTAATGCCTTTAATTTTTTCTTTTAACATGGTATTTTTTATGAGATTTTGTCCCACAAACTATTAATTTCTCGTAAAAAAAAAGATAATTTGAAAATTAGCGACCACTTTTCCAAAGAATTTATGTTGGAAAAGGAGGCTTTAATGACAAAGTTAATTAGTAAAAGAAGCTTTGTGCCGTAAAATAGTTTCTTTTAAAAAAGTAAATTTTGTGAAAGTAAGTTTAAGAAAAATAAATTATTTTTTAATATTTAATAGCGTTATAAAAAATAAATTAAAAAAATATTTTTAAGTTTTTAGTTATTTCATGAAAAATAAACTGAAAAATAATTTATTAATATTTTATTTTTCTCAAATTTATTAAAATAATAATAAAAATCTTAAAATTAAAAGGTTGAATGAAAATGAAATTAAAAAAAATAATTTTATCAATTATCTCAAATAAAATAAATAATAATTAAAATAATAGAGATCAAATCTAATAAATAAAAAAATTAAAAGATAAAAAAATTAAAATAATAATAATTATCATTTCATAAACTATTTCAAATAAAATAAGTAATAAATAAAAAATAATGATTAGATTTAATAGATAAAAAATTTCAATTAAAAAATGATAAAAAAAATATAAATAANCAAACACCTTCTCCGTTACAAAATTTAGTAGGAAAATATATAATGGAGTCCGGCATCAGAGATGGCTTTGTGTTTTGCGATGAATTATAATCAGAAAACGTAGTCAGCTTTCCCAACGAAAGATTTAATTTCGTTGGAAAATTTCTACGAATCCAACCAAGACAATAAAGTTTTCTCGACAAAATGTTGTCGGAAAAGTTTCTCCTTGCGAAAATCGGTGCGTCTCCTGGCTGAGTACATCTTCGTCCGTGGGGCCAGTCTCAATATACTTTTATTTTAATCCTACCATCTTACCGCAAAAGGTGCCTAGCCAATTGATGTTATCTACACACATCCGAATCCTCTCCGCACGCAAAGATAAATACTTTATTTGTTTTTTTATTTTAAAAGTATTTTTAATAAAAAATATTTTTTAAATTTTTTGTTTTCAATTAAATTTTGTTAGTGTTTTGTTGTTTTGATATGTACATATAAAAATAAAAAAAGTATTATTTTAATATATTTTTAAATAAAAATTATTTAAAAAAATATATTAAATTAGGAGAATATTTGACATTGCACTCTCATGGATAGGTGGTGGACGTGGAAACCATAATCAAGTACATTCAGCTCAAAAAATATTACTGTTCCTCGCTTTTACAAACGTGATTTTCTCTGTCATCTTCGCATTGGCACCTTTTTATTCGACTGCCTCTCCTTTTTTGACCTAGCCATTGCATTCCTTGACCAGGGATTGGCCACTACAGAGATTAGTGAACATTTCCTATTTAAAACCTCATTTGTTTTAGAAATTGGGCACTGATCCAATAAAATCATCGGAATTACGGGCTATTTTTCTCAGCTTAACAAAATATATACACATGATTGCAAGAAACTAAAACAGAAAATGAAAGAGAGAGAGAGAGAGAGAGAGAGAGACCCGTGTACAAGCCATAAACTCGGTTTTTATAAAGGGAATAGCTCCAATGGGATGATGATCTTATCGGATTCAGATGTTTCAGGATCAAAACCTCACCGTGGGAACCGGGAATCCTATGTTTGAAATTCTCATGCAACATGAACATCCCATCACTCAGTGACTTGTAATGCACTCCAGAGTGATTCTCTCTTTAGTTTCTGCATTCTGTTCATCTGTTGTTACGCTTTTCCGATCTTCTTCTCTCTTCTTGCCCCATAACACACAATAAAGCCCACCCATCAACAAAACATCCCCACCAGCACTGCCATAAAGAACAAGGACCTTGTCAATTGTCACGGGCTAATCGATATGATCTCATTGCACTCCAATAAGGGGGCAAGAGAGAGAGGGTAACAATCATATAATAAAAAACTTTGACCGTATCCTGTACTAATTTGTTTGGTAAAGAAATATATAGTCTCTAGATTATATTAAAAAAAACTAAAAATAACAGTGTCCAGAAAAAGTAAAAGGGTTAGACCTTCCCCAGTGAAGGGTTTCTTTCCACAAGAATGCTGAGAAAATTGCTGTTATAATCAGTGCCAACGGAGTGAACATTGATGTGAAAAGGGGTCCTTTCTTCTCTATCACCCATACTTGCAGCCAGAAAGAAATTCCAGTGACAATTATACCCTGCCATTTTCACTAGATAGTCAGGTTTTTGTGCGAAGTGCATTTTTACACGCGCATATACCATCATGTATGATATGATTGGGAGCAATATCTCAATAGCCATCGCGCCAAATATTGCACCAGGATGGGTAATTGAATGCGACATTCTATTCTCGAAAAAAAAACAAGAAGGAAAAACAGAGAGAGAAACACATTCCGATATTACTCAGGAGGAAACTGCACGACATATTTGGAGCAGAATTCTTCGACTTTACATTTCGAAATAACGTAATTGGATATTTGCAGCTGAGAAGAAAGGATCTGATTTGACAGGTTTAGATTTTTATCTAATTGGAGCAGATTGTTGGAGAAAGTTAGGAGTATATCAGATGGGATATTAGCAACTGGTGATAAGGAAAAAAAGAAAGGCGGGCAATGATGAGAGAAGTGTTGAAAGGGTATTTGGTGAAATTCGAAAGCTCCTTCTAAAACTATAATGAAAGTCGGAAGCCAAAAACCATAAACACAGAAACACTTCCAGGTGTTTGAGTATTACTTTATAACCCTAGCTAGAACTAACAACTCCAACCATAAATGAAAGCATAGAGTGTTTTTCCAGGTTTTAGTGAAAAAAACTTAAAAATTATATATTTACTGTGTTGCACATTGAAACATACTGCTTATGAAGTAGATGTTTTGTAGTGGAGGAAGCTGAAAAAAATTGGACCACAGGATCTCTAAAGTCCAGGGCATCATTGTTGTCTAGTGTTTTCCCAGTTTTCAAATCGAATAATATTACTAACGACAAGGTTATTCTGATTTAACCATATCTAAATAGCATGTATCAATAGTGAACACATCGAACCACAAGACCTCTAGTATGCACGCCACATGGTTCTGTCTGGTAAAAAGAAAGATGTTGAGAAAAAAATGGAATAGACAAATTTAAATTTATGTTTTTTTATCCCTTTCATTTTGTAATGCCACGATGACGTGTCTTTAAGTTTGATGAAGAAATAGACGTACACAGTAGGCAACCGCCAGAAGTTTAAGATCCCAGCCGAGCTTCCAGGCTGAAGGGTTCCTCTCTACCGCAAGGGCCCAAAAGGCTGACTGAGTGCAGCTAAACACGCATTGTAGAGTGGTAAGGCGTAGTTTTGCTGGGTATTGCTTGACAATGGGACCCTAATGCCCGCAACACCAATAGTTACAGCAGAGAAGAAAAATAAACAGAGTGAAGTACGTAAAAGAAAAGAAGAAGAAAACAGAGAAGTAAGAGACCAAAGGGAGATCATGATAAGAGGTTGGATGAACAAGAATTAACCTGCAAAACAAGCCACAGAGACCAAAGCGTGTTTGCTGAGATCATGATAAGAGAACCTTTTATCCACTCCTCTCTCGAGCAACAAGTTTTTGATGAATTTTGAACTTGCTTGTGATCATTGGATGGGTACCAATTCATAAAGTTTACGGGAGGCCCCTTAACAAAAGCAAACACTAGCACTCCAGAAACACATATAACAGAACCCAGCACCTTGGCAATTCCATGCAAATGTTTTATGGAAATGGTTTCCATCCTGAAATATTTAAAAATCACATGTTATTGTATCCATGTTTGGCTAAATTATGCACACGAGACTAATTAAGATATAGGAAACAGGGTACCTCAATAAGGCTGCCATGACAAATGTAATGGCAGGAATTGTGTTAGTAGTTGCAGCAGCAAATGTTGCAGTGGTATAGCTGATAGCAATATAGTAAAGGTTGAAGCTCATAGTAACTCTGAAAATTTTGTATACATGACTTAGTGGTAATCGGAAGCAGATTTTGTAATACAAGAGTGATAAATAAGACAATCTTCATAGCTAGAAACCAAAATACGAAGTCCATACCCACATAAGGAAACCAAAAAAATCTTGAAAAGTAAGCTCCACGACAGGGGAGAACCCTCTTTTCTGCAGAAGCAGCAGAAGACCATGAATAATAATAATAATAATAAAGAAAAGAATCGGTTGGCAAGCTTATATTTTATTATGAAGTAACTGAGGGGGGGATTCAAGATTAAAGTGTTCATATATAGAAGACCTTTCAAGAAAGAAAGCTAACGGAGCCAAAGAAACTGAGGCGAAAGCTTGGCGATAAACGACAAAGACGAGAGAATTCATCCCTTTAGAAATTGCAGCCTTGGAGAACAAAGCCATGCCTGCATACACAAATTGTACAAAGAGCATTGCAACGTAAGGCTTATGGTTCTCCACGGCATTTAGACTACCACGCAAACTCTTCATGGCGCACTATCTCTGGTCTCTTTTGGGAGGATTAATTTGGTCTCGGAAGCCCTTCAATATATAGGGGGAAGCGTTGCAGGGGAATCAATCTTTGGTTTCATAATTCAAAATTTTATCTGGATAAATAAAGCAAAAATGTGGGGCTGGCATACAACAGGTTTGCTGTATTAGTATTGTTGCACCGGATATCACAACAATTTAAAAAAAATTATAAAAAAGAAGATTTTTGATATTTTATTCTTGAATAGAAAATGATCTTATTTAAATAGTTGACATCTAATATTATTGCTTATTAAAAATTATAATTGGTCAAAAAAAATTAGTACGGGATTAGTTAGGTAAAAAAAATATTATTATTTTTTAAACATTTTGTTTAAAACAGGTTGAATTACTTATTTTATTTTAAATTGCTAAATGTTTGTTAGTTTATGTTATGATAATTGGTTTATAATATCACTGACTTTAATGTTAATAAATATTAAACTACATATGCTTCCAACTCTGATGTTAATAAGTATTATATAGCTATAAAATAAATTTAAATTATTATTTTTATTCCCGACTCTGACATCAATAAATAAACAAATAAAATAAATTTATTTTTATACATATATATATTTTTTTTAGATAAGTCAAACTCAACACATATAAACTGGGCTAGACCCAGCTAGCCTACCCCTAGTCACTAGCCCAAGCTAGTAATCTAACTAGACACTATTGTAGATCACATATATAAATTATTCACGCATGTATTGCATAGTACAAAGATAATTAACAGTCCATTTAGGGATGCAATGCAAACCGCATTCCCAAAAAACTTAAATTTTTTTAGTTAAAATTTAATATATTTTATATATTTTGCATTATTTTCATGTATTAATATTAAAATTATTTTAAAAAATAAAAAAATTATTAATATATATTTATATATAAAAAATTATTTAAAAAATAACTATAATGCCGAACCAAACACAAACTAAACTTACCTTCGCACAGTACCAAGACAAATGAAATGCAAGGCGGGGAGAGACGAGGAACGACTTATCTAGCGCAGCGAGGCGTAGCTGAAGACGATGGCGCACTGTGCTAGACGAACGATGCTACCTCCTCTGCTCTGTTTTTTCTTCTTTTTTTTGCTTTCTTTATTCCCTGGTTTGCTTCTGTTTGTTCACGCCCTTTATAATCTCTATCTATTCTCTCCTTCCTCCTCATGTTCGTTCGTCTCCTCTCCGCTTCTGCTTCCGGAGACAATGAAGATGGCTGCAGTTGATCCTGACTCTGGTTCGTTCTTCTTTTTTTGCTTTTATTTTGGGTTTCTTGCTTTTATTTTGGGTTTCTTGCTCTGCTTCTGATGGTTTAAAGTGGTGCCAGGCTGATTAATGTTTACAGTTTCTCTGTTTTCCCTTGTTCACTTTGCTTGCGTTCTGGGGACGCAGGCAACGCTGGCTTTTGCTCTCTCCTCCTTTCTCTTTTTAGTTTATCTCTCCCTGTTTCCAGTGTTCTTCCCCTGTCTCTTTTTTTTTTTCGGTTCGTCCTCTTTGTTCTTTTTTCTGGTTCTTGGCTCTTGTTTCGTTCTTTTTCCCCCCTGCTTCTCCTTCTCGGCCGTGAATTTGTGCTCTGAAGATGAAGGCGAAGCTGGGGTATGCTGGCTTTTCCTCTAGTTTTTCTTCCCCTTCCTGCTCTCCTCGGTTATGCCCTGCCTTTTATAGGGCCAGAGAGCTTGCAAAAAGCAGTCCCCCCTACAGTCTTGCATTTACAGGACTGTTAATCAATCCACGAGCAGGATCATGGGCAAGAAGCGTGGTCCATGATCGGATCGAATTTCCATGGATTTCCCTGTTGAATCAGCTGCCTCCGCGCGAAACAGAAGGGATAATGAACAATATTGCAAAATGGCACCGTTTGACTATTTTCACTTTGGTCCCTGAGGTTTAGACTTGACAATTGAGATCTTAATCAGTCACAATGAATTTTTAATTATGCCCTTCGATTAATCTCAATTGAACCCTCAGCTATAATGCTATTTACACAACAGTCGTGGATTTCTGGAATATTTAATTTGATCTTTGGATTATAATGTTTTGCAATTTTACCTTGAACGAGCTCTAATTTTGTTATTTCTTCAAGTAAGCCCCTGATTTCTTTAATTAATTAAATTAAAGTTTAATTTAGTCTACAAACTTATTAATTCTTGAATTAAACTTTTGATTTCATTGATTAAACTAATTCAAATTATAATTAAATTCTCAAAACTTATTAATTCTTTAATTTCTGATAAATTGACTCTTAATTTTGATAATTTCAACGCCTAACTTTTAATTTATATTTTCTTAAACTTTATTTTCAATTATATTTAATTTTTATTATTTGTTTAACAAATAAGTTATGGAAAGCCTTGATGAACCATGCTATTAGTCGAGCTTAAAGGAGGTTGTGTCCCAGATAGCGGGGGCAAAACTACTTGTAATTTATATTTTTTTTCCTCGTATTTTTAATCATATATTTTGAGACTTATGCCATGGAAACCAGAATTTTGCATCCCCTGAATTATGTGTCATCGATCTGTATGACCTTTCATTTATTATAACTACAATTTTACCTTGTTGTTCTTGTTTTGCCCTTCTTCTTTCTTTTTTTTTCATATTAGCACAGCCACTTATAAAATTATAGCTCCACCCCAAGGAATAATAACGAAAAAAATAAAGAAAAATGGATAAAACCTCTCACACCCACATACGCAATATATTACTATGACTTAATTAAGCAAATAACAAGATCATCCAAAAATAGTGTTCTTTGGAAATCAAAATTGTTACAAGGCATTTTCTTAATTTATTGAAACTTGCTATATGAAATCCTATTTTTGTCTTTTAATGGTCATTAATATAAGTTGATTCGTTAAAAAAATAAAATAACAAGACTACTCAATTCGACCTACGAGCCTCGTTTTATATATGGAGGCTAATTTAGTCTAGCGTTGTATAATATGATAAAAATTAAAAGGTGATATAAATTATATTTAAAAACTTAAATTATTAAATTAAAATAATTCTATAGCATGGTACTCGTAAATTCATGGTACTCGTAAATAAAATTAAATAAAATTAATTTAAAAACAAATTTTATGTTTTTTTGTTTATATTAATCTTCGACTAATAATCTCCCATATACAGGACAACAGGTTAATTTAACCACTAACAACACATCCTCAGTAACGAATCATGTATTTAAGATAATATATCTTAATGAACATTAATTTGAAAAATGCGTTGGTGTTCGACCATACTCTTAAGAAAATTTATATTTATATTTTAAATTTTAAATTAATTTTATTATTGAATAGTTTTTATATGTTGATATTAAAAATAAATTTTAAAAATATATTATTTTAATATATTTTCAAATAAAATAATGCTAAAAAATAAACCTTGACTCCATTTTCAGCCCTGCATCCCTCTTAAATTCAATGTTACACATATTGTAATGGATTAATGCATGGAACAATCCACTTACAGTGCTTGAAACATCAAAGAGAACAACACAGTGGGTGGAT
>SRLM01000292.1:0-74790 GCA_015708895.1 Populus ilicifolia | reverse complement strand
AAATATATTTTAATTTAATTTTAAATAAAAAATATTTTAAAAAATAACGAAAGACAATCCTCATGCACCCCTCAAGAAATAATACTGAAAAATCTCAAACGTCCAATAGCGGTCAAAGATGTATTCAAAGCTATTATTGAATTCCTTGACATGACAGCAGACACTTTACGGAACCAAAAAAATAATAATAATTAAGATTCTCGAATAAACCTTTTAAGTTAAAAGAACTCTTAACTTAAAATAACTAAATTATAAAATTATACTTTCACATCCTTAGCAACACAAGAAAAGGCACCCACCATCCACAGGCAAAATTTTAAAAAAAACATAAAAATAAATTTTTTTTCTATATAGTATGCCGTGATGTATCCAAAATAATCAAGGAAGTTGCTACAGCCAATACCGCTGGAATCAAAATTATATAAACAACTAGGAAAAAAACAAAAGCAAAAACATTTTATACCCTTACAATCAGGGGTGGAGCTAGGGGAGATAAACAGAGGCCGGGCCTGTAGAACATTTTAATTTTTTATTGAGTATTTAAATATAAAATAGTATGATATTTTTATTTTAAATAAATAATTTTTTTAATAATATATCTAGTTATATTAATTTTGAGCTTTCCTATCAAATACTACTAGTTCCGCCCCAGATTACGTTTTTTTTTATTACATACTATTATATCAAGACTTCTTTGTCCTTCGTAAGTATAGATATTTTGAAATACCCACAAGAATAATTCCAAAAAATTGTTATTAATATGGCTATACTGCTTGTTAGAACAGATCAGGTTATGGTATCAGTCTGTTCGAGATCTGTACAGGATCCTAACACAAAATTCCAGCAGAAAGTAACGTGAGAGGGATTAAGTAAATGTAGAATATAAAATAATAAAAATGTTTATCATGATTTTTTATTTGTTTCCTTGACCTTTTTATTAAATATTTTTTGTTTTTAATTTCATCATTCAATCAAAAAATTTGTTATTTATTTTTTTTCAAATTAACCCTCTTTCTTTTAATTTGTTTTTTCTTTTATTAAAATTATTTTTTTATTTAATTTAACCCTTCAATTAAAAATTCTGATGTGCCCTCTAATGATTTTTTATTTATTTCCACCCTCATGTTTTTTAGATTCTTCATGTAATTGATTTTTATTTTTTTTAGTTTTAGCTTTGATATTTGATTTGTAAGTATCCAACTTTGCATAATCTTATTATTATGCATTGATTTTTTTTAATATTGATTTTCTGATTATCTTTAATTTATTTTCTTTATATCTATTTCAGTCTCGTTATCCAAAACATGGGGTTTACATGTTTTTTTCAATATAATTTTTTTAAAAAAATATTTTATTTGCATTTAATTTCATGATACCATTCTAATTCATCTNAAAAAAATATTTTATTTGCATTTGATTTCATGATACCATTCTAGTTCATCTATATTTTTTTTACACAAATAAAATTTATTTTTGAAAAAAAATACTTTTGATATGTTTTGGGCTTGTGTGATTCTCTTTAAAGTATGAATTTATTCAATCAATTTCATTTATATTTATCGTTCAGGTCATGAATTTTTTTCAACAAAATGATATATTCAATCAATTTCATTTAAAAATAAAAATTTTTTTATTAGTTTTTTTATTGATTTTTTTTATTAATCTATTTAATTATTATATTTTTATGACATGTTTTTTAGCAAAATATACATCTAAGACTATTAAATATGGTGTTACAATCACGTTTATCTAAATTTAGATTATGCAAATTTAATTTTATTATTAATATTATTTTTAGATTAAATGTTGTAGTGATACTAAAAAATTTTAAATATAATTTTATAGAAAAATATAATACTTTTAAATATTTTTAACTTTTATACAGAAAGATATAATCCACGGCATAGCGCACGAATAATGTAACTAATATAAAACAAGCCATGTTATCCCTGGCACAATTATGCGACGTGCGAGAGATATGGTGGCAACTTGACTATCCAGTACCCACCATTCAGTGCTCTTATCAGAGACCACTAACATTGTTTTTGAGTGGACATGCACCAAAACAATGATATCAACTCAACTCTATGGGTCTAATCTTAATTTTACTAAAAAATATCAATTTTTTTTATTAATTCGAAAATCTCAAGTCAAGAAGTCATTGTATAGATCCTCCAGCTAGAACAAGTCTTTTAACATTGAAAAAAAAAGAAAGAAAAACGATGGGAAGAAGGTTTCAGGGTATGCCAGGTCCCAAATTAATTATCCTCCAAAAACAATAAAAAGAAATATCGAGCTGGTCAAGATGTTGAATTTCTTTTTTTTTTATATACTCTTTATAAATAGGATTTACTTACCTTTTTTAAAAATAAAAAATACAGCACGTATTTTTTTTAAAAAAAATGTTATTGCGGGGCTACTAATACAATGATATATTATAAAAATTATATATATCGATAAATTAAAGTTAGGAAGAAACTCAAGAAGCTTTTTTTTAATTTGATTCTTGAATTTTTTTAACAGATTTAATTTGACTCCTAAAGTAAATTTTAGTTTTTCATATTTGATCTATGTAGTTTTAGTTGTTTATGTTTCAGGCCTAAAATTCTAATTTTCTTACATTTCCATCCCTGTATATTGAAAAAGAAAAGAAAAGATAACCAAAAAAGAAGGGGAGAGAGAGATTTCAACTCACCATGTCCTAATCATAAAGATGTAAATGAGTTTTTTCTAGAAATAAGAGTTCCAAGTAGCATTTAGTTACTGGACATAAGACACAGGAATAGTACAAACAATATATAAAAAAAGATGGAGATGTAGTTATGTCTGACAATGAAGTGCAAAATAAAATGAATTTTTTTGTATTATGTTTGGTTACGATGGATAAAATAAAATAAAATATGAAAGAATATATTTTATTTTTAATATGTTTTATTGTTAAAAATACATATTTTAAAAAACAATGAGATTTTTTTCTTAATTTTAGTTTATGTTTAGTATTAAAATTAATAATATTATAATAATTCTAATTATAAAATAATAACTGAGTTGGTTGATTGGTTCAAAACCTTAAAAAATAAAATAAAAAATGGCGTGTTACTGGTTTTATATGTTTGTTGGGAGAGGAGTTCATATTCTCCTAGAGTCGAGGAATTTTCTTTAATGCTGTCATGTTGCTTTGTTTGTTGCATTAAGGTTAAGCATTGGGTTGTGACATGATGGGATTGTTTGGGGTTTCGGAGTGCTCATAATTTTTCCTGGGTGTGGGGGGGCCTTTTTGTCTGAATGAAGTTGTGTTTTGGTGATAAGGGTTTTTTTTTATTATTATTATTATGTTTAGAATTTATTTGTTTTTATGTTTTAAAGATATTTTTTTTATAAATAAAATTTTATTGTTCCTTTTTCTCTTTTGATCAAAGACTACATGTATTTCCAGCGAAAACATGCATGTCCCCCTCTACATTCAACAGATTCTTGCGTCCTCTGTGGATTATGGAGTTTTCTTCTTCACATTTAATAATAAAAGAACGCTCAATAAAAAATGAGAATCTTGACTAAAAAAATATTTTGTTCTAATGTTTAAAATATTATTTTAATAATGATAGAATTAAATCAACTTTGAATGAGCCAATAGTGGGCATGATAACTGGTCTCTACATGTATTATATCAGTGGATACTGCTACACCAATAGCATTTGAAGTTTATCTGCTTGTGCTCAACCGATCTATCACTAGGCGAGGATTTTGAAAAAGAAGGCTTTCATATGCCTGTCCTTTTCCTTGAGGAATCAACACGTGCTAATTGAAAAGAGGGAAGGAGGAATGGAGTTGGAAACCGAACCGAGCATTATGGAGGCTACAAAGACATGCCACGACCGGCACTGCCTCCCGATTCGAGCACGCGAAGTGTTAATCTACTATTTATCGTCACTGGCAACAGTGAATGTACACGTGGCCACTCCTTGTGGTGTTGCACTTTCATCGTGGCCGAATGTGGCAGAAGATGCGGCCAGTTTGCTGTGGCTTGTGATGGAAAGCTACAGCCGTTCAATCTCAATCGAATTCGTAATGGGCAGAAAGTTATCAGATGTATAGACGCATTTCGTTCGAGGTCTTTTTAATTAATCATTAAGATGATCACGTTAAGATCTTTTGTTCATGATATCTGGGTTCAATCCACACAAGCCCCATCGTAAGTTGATAAACTTGCTAATCTTCTGCAAATAGATTTTCATCGAAATAATCTCATAATATATATACTATGAAATATAGATATGAAGCATCCATCAACAACTTTCATACATACATACATATATATATACATGTCACACACACACTACACACACACCGTAGAGGTTTTAATTAATCCATTTATGTCAAACGATTAATTAGATTAAATAATCATGCTCTGTAAGTTTTAATCATTAGAGTAATGTAGATTGTTTGGTATTACAATGAAAAATACTGATTAAAAATATTTTTTATTTATAATATCAACATATTAAAATTATAAAAAATTACTATAAAAATATTAATTTATTTCTTTATATGATTTTACCCAAGCCAACGAAAAAATTCCATACAAAAAACAAGAAGGGAAACTATTGTATGATTTTATTTTTAAAAAATTATCAATTTAAAACTTAAAAATTTAAAAAATATTAAAAATTTATATGTTCATTAATTTTTTATTATTAATTAAAAAATATATAAGATAACCTGGATATTCATAATAAAAAAATAAAAAAATAAAATTGCTACTACTGACAGTCATACCTTACTCGGACAAATCTGCTATGCACATCAACAACAGCCCCTACCCCTGGTCATACCATCCCAGCAGTGAAACATGGCAGCAAACCAGTCTCCATAAACACTGCAGGAAACTGGTCTCCATACGCACAACAACAATTGCCTTTCTCCGCCTAGATCTCCCTGTGCACTTGGAAGTGATTTATACCTCCAACCTAGGCAGTAAGAAGCGCGTGACGCTCCCCAGCCTAGCTTGTTCTCCGGCATGCACCACCCACGCGCCAACACTGCTCTCTTTCCTCCAGCAGCTTTGGTGAAGTGACAGTTGACTTGCATAGGTCACTTTTGAACCCGATATGTGATTTACTCGTGTTTAGAATTATTTGCGATATGTGTGTTGTATTTTGTCATTATTTGTTTTGTTCAGAATAATTTGTGATACGTGTATGGATTTTTTTTTCATTATATTTGTTTCTATTAATTGAGTTGCGTTGAATTATTTGCAATATGCAAGTGACATTTCTGTACGTGGGGATGTATTTGTGAAATTATATTGAGAATGGGGTTTTGATGGGAATTGTATGGAATTTCTTGAAAAAAACATATATTATATTGACTGATGAGAAGTCAAAAGCGGCCATAAAACGTAGACAAAAGGAAGTAGATTATATATATATATATAGATCCGATCCATCTAGACCAAGTTGGTCGTCATAAAAATAAAAAATTTCTTATGCATAAATGGATAATAGGCATGCGTGATACGATATGGTATAAACGTATTCCAACATGATAAACATGCTCTGTTTAGTAACTGAGCATGTATATTAGTGATAGCAGCTTGACTTCATGAATGCTTGGCAATTGCAAGATTGTAACCCCACCACTGCAACTATTTCTTCGACAGTTGACTGTCGATATTGTATGCGATATGCAAGCTCGTGGACATGTCCTTATTCAAATAATGTAACATTTCCTCTCTCGATATTGCTTTGCCTCCAGGTGCTGCTGAGGGCTTTTCAAGAAAGATCAAATTGCAAACTGAGAGTTACACGCACGATGAGAAAAGGGATTTTTATCAAAAGAATCTGTCGTGCATTTATACATACATACATACACACGCATGACTCGGGACTGGATTGCGACCCAAGCAGTATTGAAGGCTTATGACCTGTCTCTATTGTACGCATAGCACCTTACTAGAACCGCCAATCCACGCTATCCAACTATTCTGCAGTTGAATTATACATAAAGCAAAAACATGTTTTTAATATTTGAAAATATATTAATATTATCTTCTCGCATTTTATTGGATTACAATAGTGAAAATTTAAAAAGTTTCAATTTAATTTTTATTTTTTTATACAATTAAACCCTTTTGAAATCAAAGTGAAAAAAAAAAGGTACCATGAGTGGTGGATTGAAAACTTTTGTCAAAAATTCATTTGAATCTCTTATTTTTTTTAGCAATAATCGGCCTCTTACATTTTATAAAATTTAATTTTAAAACTAAATTTTATTTTATTTATTTTTAGTTCTTTTTTAGTTGGAGAAGAGAGAGGAGATCATCATATTTCTGTACAGAGAAAAGAGGTGATTGTTGGTAAAGAATCTGGCAACCAAAACAATTGTTTTCTATGTTAAATAGTTTTATATGACGAGAAGAATTAAGATTATATATTTTTTTAATTTTGAAAACAATTAAAAAATCATATATGAGCTTGCAAAGTTTTCTTTTGTTTCAGTGGATTTCTAGTTCTAGGGTGATTTTTATATTTTCATGGCTATAAATTGATTTAACAATATTTCTATTATGTTTTCTAAGTATTTTAAAGAATAAATATGTTGAAAATAGGTTTGTGGCTAAAAAAAGAACCCGTGGTGATGAAATTTTGAAGATGAATAAACAAGATATTAATTTTTTTTTAATGCATGCCTAGGCACTAGGCCTTGCCTAGTTAAATAAATAGTTAAGTTAGAAGATTTCAAAATTGATCAATTAAATCAGATTTAATAACATAGTTAAAAAAATTTAATATTCTTTTTACATTTTAAAAAATTTATGTCAATGAACTAGTTTTAATGTTTTAATTGATCATCTTTTAGGTTTGCTTCTTAGAAGTCACTAGTTTAAATTTTATAAATATTAAAGTCATTAGATATTTATATAGTTATTAATTTTAAAACCTACAAGATTAGTTAAGGTATATGCAAGCTGATTCAAAAACTCATATTAATAAATATTTTTTTTCTATATATCAATTAAATTAGAAAGGAAATATTTTTGGACTTAGATAATTAAATCTACAAAAACATGTTAGATATAGATTTAGAGAAAATTGTAAATTTGGTATTTAATTAATGATGATTTCTACGAATTTTACTAGTAAAAAAATAGTTGAAAAGGATAATGATTTTACTTCTGCAAAATCATGAGAATCTCTCTTCCGAAACGCTCTTGTGGCAAGTTCTTTTACAGCGGCCCTCACTTTCCACTTGAGTTGGTGCCTCATTGCCTTGCATGGGACCTCTGATGCCTTGTTTTATGTCGACTGTAACATTTTACATTATCATTGACCACCTGTTCTGAATACTGGTGAGGCAGTAGGCAAATAAGAATATAGCACAAGCGTACACCAACATTTAATTCAATGGGTTTTTTATCAGAAAAAAAAAAGAAGAAGAAGAAAAATTCAATGGTATGGGATTCCTTTGGGAGGTGGAGGTTGAGCGAGCACATGAGGTATTCTTCTCGTCTATGCCTCGAATAATCTCCTCTCAGTTGGCCTTCTAACCTTCATAACGTGCACATATAAACTCCTGTAAAACAAATGTTTTTTTACATATGATATTTGAGATATAGTATTTATAATGAAAAAAATAAATTTCAGGTGTTATGTTGGGTGTGTTTTCATGGCAAAACTTAAAAGAGAAAAAGAAGGTGAAAGAAGTTCATGTAGAAAAACAGGTGAGAGTAAGAGATTAACAGGGGAGGGAGGAGTTTATACGGGGACTCAAAAGCCCTTTATTTAGCCTTTAGCTCAATTGGATTTGTTATGGGACAAAATCATGATAGATAAATAACATGCAGGATGCTAGACATGTGATAACATTAATAGCATTTATGTAATACATAGTTTTTTTAGCACAGTTAAAAAATAGTAAAATAACATAGTTGTAAAAATAATTAGAAATCTAAGCATACTTTTATGTGTCACAAATATCGTATATGACAAGTTAATTATAAATAATATATGTGAATTTCATTTAGAATTTAACTTCTAGATCCTTCTTTTCCCCTCTCCAGTTCTTCTCCCCTCCCTCCCTCAAATAGCCACCCGCTACTCTCTATGTAAAGCATGTTTCAAAAATAAAAATAAATTAATGAGTGTATATTATTTTTTAAAATATATGTATTTTAAATTATTTAATTATTAGAAATAATAACATTTTAAACATTAATTTTTAATTTTTAATATTAATTAATATAGTTACGAAAGCATATCTACAAGGGACATCTAGAGAACTAGGATAATAATTAATATATTTAATATTGTTACTCATAAATCACTATTTATTAATTCTAAAAATAATAAAATAAATTCGATTATAATCAACTTCCATATAAAATTTATAATAACAGAGTGGTAAATAATCTCTACAACTCTAGTGTTATGGATGTGTCATTTACAACTTTTTCTGTCTTTATTATTTTTCTTAAAATATATTTTTAAACTGTAATGAGTTGGTCAATACCATATATGATGTATTTGATATTATAATAATTTTTATAATTATAATTAATTTTTTTATAAAAAAATATTTATAATGAAGTGGTTTGATATTGATATATATTTTGTTGAAACTATAGTTAAAATTAAAATTGAATAAAAAATAATTTAATATATTTGATTAAATATGTTTTTCAAATGGAGATTATAAAATAATTAAAAAAGATATATATTAATATTAATGATTTTAATTTAAATGTTATAGATTTAATTACTACTGTTATATTATTAAATAAATAATATTATATATCAAATATTTTTATTATTTTATTAATTTATCTATAATTTCACCACATATAAAATTTATCTGATAAGAACTATAGTTTTTATAGTTTTTTGAGTGTTCAACACAACTAGTTAAAATATTATCAGAAATAAAATTAAAATTATAATTAAATTTTATAAATGCTATGTTATAATATGGTATCGTTATCTTTCATATAAAGTTATTAAATAATAATTTTTAAAAAATAAATAAATTTTTTTATTGAATGAGATACAGTACAATAAATAATTAACTGAGATATTATTCATGTGAATAGTAAAAAGTAAAATTCACTTGAGTGTTTTTCTCTCCAAAAAAAAATAAACATAAACGGTACCCAGATAAATTATTCACGGGTCATAAATATAGCAGAATAAAAAGGTATGTTATTTACAGGGTTTGTTTTAAAACCTATAGCTACCGCGTAAACAATCACTCAAGTCTATAAAGTAGTCTGTGGAGACATGACCAGTCCACTGTACGAAGATTTATAGCCAGTTCACCAAAAGAAGACACAAGCTTTATTTTGTAGTCCGTGGAGGAGGGGTGGTGACGAGTCATTGTGATTATGATTATCTTTTAAATTATTTTTGATATTTTGATATTAAAATAATATAAAATTTGTAAAAATATTTTACTTTGAAAAAAATAATTTTTTTTAAAATATAAAAACTCGAACGAATTAGCTAAGGGAGAAAATTGACTGGGAAGGGAGAGGACCCGGTCCTGGAGGGGACTTGTCCAATGAGAGCGGTCCATGCTTGTTCCCGATTAATCTTGTGTAATGGGTTTTGCTGCGGATCTTAAATCCTGTCACATCATTTACTAATAAAGGGCGCCTCTTTTAGGCTATTCCACATGAACCTCGATGCCATCGATGGCATCCAGCACCATCGACGACCCATGATTAGCTTCTATGTGGGCACTCGAATTTCAATTTCAAGTGAATCTACTGACGGCGGTTCCGGGAAAGAAAGAAGCCCCCGAACCCAACTCTGTTTTTGAAAACGTGGCAGAGGGTGTTCTTGTTTCAGATAATAAAAAAGTCGTGTTTTTTTTTTTATATCTAGAAACAGTAAGAGCAAATCATTAAAATTATTTCTGTCCTATGAAAACTGAATTAAGGATTTCATCTAACGTTGATTTTATATCATTTGACACTAAATATAACAAGAAATCGAATAGTATTAAATATATTTGGATAATGCTTTGCAATGCACTCTCACCTGGTAGCCTTTTTCTGCCTTCAAATAAAAAGACCTCCTTATAGTTTCAAAGGCCAATAACTAGGCCTCGCTTTTTAGTTAAGATCCGTTCGAATAAAACTATTCCTCAACCCTCAGTCCAGGACTGGGGCCCTGAACGCAAGGCCTATGTTTTCCATTCGTTTTTATTTTTCAAGGTGAAAAATAAGATAAATGGAATTGTTTTTGAGATAATCCTGAGATTCTAAAGACCCACTGTCAGGAAAAGCCGAAGAGGCAAATTGTATGAATGAATCGGAAAAGAAAAGGAGCTCAACGAAAACTCCCAAGTTAAAAGAAGACGTGAAGCCCAATACCGCCTGAATCGACCAACCCTGACCTTATGCCCTCGGTTCATTATCTGGCCGCAATTGGGCTCACAGGGAACCTCTGAAAACAAAAACATGAAAGAGAGATTAGCCCTTTAAGCAAGTCGCAGCAAGAGAAGAGGATGCCGCCAGTGACTTAGCCCTATCCTGAAGAGTCCTGCTTGTTTTCCTGGCAAGGAAGAAGAAGATGATGATGGTCTTCATATTTGGTACCCGACTGAGTTTTATTTTGTAGGATCTTTCATTGATGCTGGCGATGGAGTGGCGTGGGGCGGAGGCCAAGCAAGGGATCTAGCGGAATGTTAACCATTTTGATTGAGAACAGGTGTCCAATTCATGTCATATTCTTGATCTCAAATTATAGTACATACAGTATCGGATTAATGGATCGCCTGAGTTTGAATGTCTATTACTTGCTAATTTTCATTATCTATAAATCTGTCGTCCGTCTATCACTTTCAATTCATGTTATAAATCCATTGATTAAATTCATGTAAATTCATATGTAATACTTAATTTATAATCTAATAAATAATATTTAATTTATGAATAGACAAGCAATGAACTAAGAAAAACAAAAACTTTTTATTCAATAAATATAATACTCCACATGTTATTGCTTTTAAATAATTTATTTATTATAAATTGATGAATTTTTTATAAATAACATCATAAATTTTTACTTTAAAAAAACATAGAACTAGGAAAACTTTCATAATTCTATGTTGTCCCCTAATGATTAAAAACAATATGGAAAGTACATTAATCATCCTACCCTTGCATTAACATGTCTATTAGGGTTTAAAGCTATATAAATTGTTCTGAACCCTAAGGCAAGTCATCTTCTCCTAAAAAGAACTAAAAAATTTCATTCTTTTCTTCTAACCAATCTCTTACTTGAATTACTTAGAAATTGAAAGGTATTCATTTGTTGAATAATTATTTTATAAATTATAAGGCAATGTTTCAAAAATAATTTATATTATTTTTAAATATATCCTTTAAATAAAAACTTTTTTAAATATAAATTCACACTATTTTATATTTGATGTTTATCAAATAGAATAAAATAATAAAATTTAAACTTGTAACCATTTAATAAATAAAACTCTAATAATATAATATCAACAAGTCATCTTAATATATATATATTTAACCGGTTGAATTGATCACAAGCTTTGATCTTAGAGACACTAAAGAAGAAGGGTTAAACATAAAACAGAATCCATTTGGGCTCGCTTGCATGGGGAAGGGTTCTTTCACATGGATGACATGTGATGAGTGTTCGTTCACATGCCCTATATGTTATGGAACCTTGCCTTTGTTTCCTGCTGACTTTTCTCAGAATAAATGTACTGGTCTCATCAAAGCTGAAATGGTGTAAATAAAAAAAGAAGACGATGGAGAGACAAAGAACATCAAAATATATGTGTCCATCACAACCATTTTTAAAAATTAAATTGAGGGAAAAAAAAACAGATTTCTGCATTTTATTACTGTGTGTAAGAAATCTTGTTTAAGAATTTTATTTAATATTATAATTACTAAAAATTCTAATTAATCAACATAAATTATATAATATAAGATTAGTTATGTAAATAAAAGATATTATTACCCTTTAAATATTCTACTTGGAATAGATTAAATTACTAGTTTTAACTTAAATTAGCAAGAGTTTATTTGATTATGCTATCTTGAGTCTACTTGTAATATTTATATCTTTAATATTAGTGAATATTTGAATATAAATATTTTTTAATTTTAACATTGATAAACATTAGGAGCACAAAAAAATATATAATAATCCTAATTCCAGCACAAGTAAATAAACTAGCATAATTTTAATTTAAAGTAAAATATAAATATTATTATTTTTTTATTTTTTATTTAAAAAATCAAGTATATATGGCATACTAGATTTAATATTTCACATTAAAAATCTACAAATCAAATATATAGTGAAATTATAATAAAAAACATGGGAGATAGATAAATAATTTTAAAAGGATTCATAAATTTTTTTGAAATTTTTAATATAAAAAATAGAATTATTTGACCAAATATTAAAATAAAAAAATAAAATAAAAAATTGATAAAAATTATATTTGTTAAACAAACTCTTAATTAAAAAAAAACACTAATTAGAATGAACCTAACTGTTAAATCTAGCCCAGCCTCAATTTTTTTAATATGGGCCGGACTCAACCGGCCCAGCCTAGTTAATAATCCTCTGGACAGCAGTCACGTGGATCTGATTGACGCGTGTAAATGCCCGAACAATGAACAGTAAATGGTGAATTAAAATTTCCTATACACAGTAACTTCGTGATTATAATTGCAGGATGGAAATGCAGAACTTACCTGGTCTGGAGACGTCGAAGACGATGCAGAAGGTGTGCTGGCTAACCGTCTTCTCCTATGTTCTTTCTCTGGTTTTCATTTTTTTCTTGCTTTCTGGATTCCTTATTCGTTTCTTTTGCTGTGGCGTCTTCCTGACAAGCTCTGGTTCTGAGACGAAGACGATGGTGATGAAGACGTGAAGTCGCTGGTCGAATCGGACGCTCTCCTCTGCTTCGCCTTGTTTTTCTTCTTCATCCTCTCTTGTCTTTCTTTCTGTCTCTTTTTGGGTCTCCGTGTCTTCTCTCCCTCTCTGTAATGTTTGTCTTTCCCTCTCTTCTTTATTTTCTTCCCCTGTCTCCCTGTGCTTTTCTCTGTTCCTTCCTCCCTGGTTCTTTCTCTGTTTGCTCGTCTCTGTTTTTCCTGGGTTTTTCTGTTCGTTCTTGGTGTTTTTGTTTTTGTCCTCCCTCTTGGTTCTCTCTGTCCTGTGCTTCCCCCCCGCTGTCGTGGCTTTTATAAAGCCAGAGAATGCCATGCGTTTGTGCCTCAGTAATGGCATGCATCGTGGGGGCGAGAGGGATGTTATCACGATCTGCAGCTGTTTCCGCTGAATCGTGATGAAGGAGATGAACAGTTTGCTTTGAAACGGCCGTTTTGGTATGGGAATGGCCATTTTCATTCTGATCACAGATGTTGTGAAAATTTGTAATCAAGCCCCTTATTCAGGAAATTCCGTTTTTTATTGCTCCCCTGGTAAAGTTCAATTGGACCCCTTCATTTCGGTAACATTTACACAATGATCCTTTTTTAATTTAATTAATTCAGTTCTTAATTGGCTCCTCAACGTTCAATTCTTTCAAAATTACCCCTGGATAAATCAATTAACCTCCCTATAGTACCCCCGGTGTTTTACTTTGGTCCTTCTACTTTGATTTATTGCAATGTCGATCCAAATCAGCCCCAAATTTTGATATCTCTTCAACTAAGCCCCTGATTTCATTAACTGAACTAATTCCAAGTTAAATTAGATCCCCAAACTTATTAATTATTCAATTAAGCTATTGATTTGATTAGTTAAACTAATTTAAAGTTTAATTAAGTCCCCAATCTTCGAATTTATGTTGTCTTGACTCAAATTTCAAATTATTCTTCATTCATTTCATTTTTTTTCATTTCATTCATTTTTTGATTTTTTTTCATCACCATTTTTGTATTATTTTTTCAAAAAAAATAAAATAAGATAAGATAAAAATAAAAATAACAAGAAATTGGCTGTGAAAATATGCACTGAACATTTTAACAACGTGAATAATAAAGCAAAAGTGTTGCTTGTATCAACCAGGGCTTGTTCCTTAGCGCTTTACTGGTCCAACAAGATTGGTCCTTTTAGGGCAAGACCTAGTTGATAACTTTCATCTCACTATTTCCAACTGAACTTTAACTCAATGGTGGTTTTGCTTGACATTGTGTGGAATCCATAAGCGGAAAAGAAAGCCATCAACTTTGACAAGAAAAAGGTTAATTATTATCAATTCCACAAATTACTGAACTGATTATGAGATTGATATTACAAAACATTCACAATAATAATATAAATTTTATTGGGCTAAGAAATCAAAACCTCGCTGCGTTGGATTTTGCTCGTACCTAAAGGTGTCTATGGATGACCGGAGAATCACTGTTTTAGACAAAGCAGGTGGTAGCTTTTACTGGACCCCCAAGCAATCCACTCATGTCTGCGTCAATCATCAGCTACTAGAATTTGAAGAGGGGACTACTGCTTTGGTTTTAATTTTTTAGCAATTGAAGAGCAAGAAACTTTCACTGGTTTTTTTTTTTTTTTTTTAAAAAAATTCCATCAGCATTTCTGTTATTATTTCCATCAGCGTTTCTTTTCTTTCCACGACAAGAAAGATTTCTTAACTATGATGCAAATGCCCTATTATTTGTATATATTACTGAGTTTATTTGTCCAATGTTATTAATTATATTTAAGTACAATATTTGGATTGTTAGATATTGTGCCTTATGATCATATCTTTTTGGTTATATAAAACCCTCAAGTGTTCATGTCTGTATCGAAGTGCTGTATCTGTGGTTGTGTGGTAGACGTTTAATGGTGACATGGTGGGCAAGGCATCTCTCTGCAGCAAGAGGAGTTGTGTGCCAGCGGAGCAAACAAGGGATCGACATAAAACAAACTAGTAAAAATAATGTCTAATTTGCAAAACAAAATACATACATAAAGAAAATGTGACCACCGCTAGTCTTCTCAGCATCAACTACTCGTACCTTTCGTCCCCTTCTCTATTATGGCAACAACATTCCGTCCTCTTCCTTTCCATGTTTACCTACCTACCTTCCTTCCTTCTCCACCTAGCTCTTCTCTCCTTCCTAATCTACCCTCTAATATTAGTGCAAGCTAATCCCAAGACATGGCCAGGTCAGCTCCCTTTTGTGTGCTTTTATTGGATTGCAATTTGATATATGTATATAAATTTATTAACACGCACCGACATCTCCACCTCTTTTCTTTCTTTCTTTATTTTATACCACAGTATAATCATATATCGCTGACACAACCACCTGATATGGATCCGATGATTTCCATTTTACAACTTGTTTAAGTTCATGGTAATCTCTTATTTCGCTGCACTTCTTGCATTATATATAATTATAGTGTATGTGTGTGTGTTGCGTGTTGCCGATCCGTGTTGTTTCTTCGCTCGATATATATAATTGCTCCTTGAGGCGATAGCATTGCGTATCTTCCAACTCCTAACAGCTCCTGCAATTCGATTTCGGATAACTTCTCTTCGTGTAAAATATTTCTTCATCACATGGTTCCCTCGATTCAAATCTCGAAGAGGATAAATCTCCTTTCAATTCGTTACCGTCCTCCTTCGGTGCTCTACTTGTTATGAATAGTAAGTGTAGAATCGGATGTTGCAAGGCGCTCAGAAACATAAACAGAGATTTGGACGAGAAACTACGAGCTATCTTCAACCTTAGAATAAGTGATAAGTGATAGAGGACGGGTGACAAAAAAGAATTATTCTATATTGGTTTCTTAAATTTTGATTTTATAACAAAAAATCAAAGAAATCGATCAATCTAAACGCTTGAAATCAGCATAGAAGTTATCCTCTTAATATTGTTAGAAAAAAGATTTCAATCAAAATATAAAAAACGACATGAGAATCTATTGGTTATTGAATCTAAAAATAATAGATCCTTTATATTACAGCAAGTTCGTCCATCGAGGACCACACATCTGTGAACCATGTATGTTATTTTCCATTACGTCCTCGTGCCGGAATCTTATGGTGACAGGACATGTTCTTGACAGATATTAATGAGAATTAACATCAACAGCCCGGGAAGCCCCCCTGCTGCTGTATATGGTCTCCGACACCTTCCCACGCTATAAAAAATATATATATTTTTTAATTTTTAATTTATTTTTAAAAAATTATTAATTTAAATTTTATAAATTTTAAAATTATTAAAAATTTATATCATCATCATTAATTTTAAGGTTTATAAAATTAGGTAAAACATATACAAATTATTCTGGATATTCATATTTTTTTTAAAAAATAAGGTCACTGTTCATTTTCAATGCTTACGAAAGCCAAAATAATATGAACTCGAAATAAATCGTAGTCATATCTTTATTGTGTTTGATCAGACCCTTTAAGTTTAAAGAATCCTAAGTTTATTGACATAATAAATAAAAAAATGTGGCTTTGAGTCTTTTAATCCTTTCTTCCCTCGTAGATTCTTATTGATAAAATAAAAATACATAAATAATTCAATTTTTTTTTTCATTTTCTACTCTCTATATGTTATGCCTTTGTATCTTCCGTGTTATCTCTAATAGGTTCCTAATATAACTGTTATATGACTTAATTAACGAAAGAAAAATAAATTATCATTTTATGTTAATATAATTTTTATAATTTTTTTATATTAAAAAAATCAAAAGGTGATAAAAAAATTTATTAGAGAACAAGCTATGTCTTTAAATCTTCACTTTAATTCATTGCTAAAATCTTCATACTCATGGGATGTTTATATATTATAGTCAGATTCTTGTTTTTTTTTTTTAAATTAACTCAAGGCTCATGAATTTATACAAACTTGAGAAGTTCAGTCTGGGATCGAGTGTGTGTGTAGTGATTCAAACTTGAATACTCAAAACCTAAGATGATCCAACCCACACCTGTCCAATTCAATATGATTATTACAAGGTCTAACCTTATTAATTTGTGTGGAGGGACTCGAAATCTATTGCACAATTAAAATGGGAGACTTTATAGTTAAAACTCAAGGGCTACGTGGGGTTATTTTTACCCAAGAATCCTATGATATTTTCCATCAAATTAATTATGGTAGGTCGCAACTAATTACTAGATGGGTCACTGCTTACTTGACCTCATAAATGGGCTGCCCTGGCTAGCTAACTAGTGGTTCGATTATTTTTCTTGATAGTTAACTTGTGGTTTAATTTAACTCAACATTTCCCAGGATCATTTCAAGAGATAAGCTTAGAGCGTGGGTATCTCATGAATTTGGATAAATTATTTGATTACGGCAAAGCTTGTCAAAACGGTAATGGTCGGCAGCAAAACTAGCTTCTTGCGCCCACGTGGCTCCACGAGTTCCACGGTTTTGTCCCCGTGAGGTTGAATTTTAAGTGCAGATGGTATTTATTTTATCTTAATTTAAATGCTCAGCATTTCCGTCCAAGTACAAGACACGCAAATTAAATAAAAAAAATATTTGCTAAAAAACACCCTATAATTTTTTATATTAATTTCATGATTTAATGTGTATTTATCGTAGTAGCTTTTATAATCACATTTTAATAAGGAAGTATGCCTTTTAAGAAAACATTAATGATTGATTAAATATTTTCAAAGCTACACTTAAAACAAAATAAGGTTTTCATGGAACCACAAAAAACATATATGTAATCATAATTTGCATGATTAAAGGTGTTCTGGGAGTGAATTTAAACATATATATTTTAAAATTTAATTTTTTAAAATATTTTTAGATTATTTTATTTGATAAATGTAGATGTGGAAAATAATTTTTTTTATATAAAAATTATTTTGAAAAGCAGCTCCCGGCATCATATCAAATACCACGTGTGGAGGTCAATGACAGGAGCGGGATTCACGTAGGGATATCCTGGTCATTTCATACTCAATATAGCCAAATTGTCCGCTGAATTCCAAAAATGGCACCAAAAAGCAAATGTGACCTACATGGGCCAACTTATTATCCCCATCGTCGCCATCTACAACTAGCTGTTGCCCCTTGCTTACGGTGTCGATCATATTTTGCTTTCATATTTATACTATTCTATTTTGTATTATTTCTATTTTAATTTTCTTTTCTAATAATTCTCTAATTTTATTTACATGCTTCTCTCTCTATACTTGTGTGTGTGTGTGTGTGTGTGTAGAGAGAGAGCCCATTTCANCTAATAATTCTCTAATTTTATTTACATGCTTCTCTCTCTATACTTGTGTGTGTGTGTGTGTGTGTGTGTAGAGAGAGAGCCCATTTCACTGCTTTCCTTTTAACCTGCAAAATTAAAAGATTACTGAAGATTCCCCAGCTTAATACTTTAGGAGAAAAAAGAAAACTACACCCAGTATTCACTTTTTTTTTAATGTAGATTGACAGAGCGATCCCACCCAATTTAAATAAACAAATTAACCACAGAATATCTTCATAATATCCTTACAAGAATTCACCTTCTTTCCTATATTTTCCACCCCACTTTTCTTTTATTTCAGATAGCTGTGATTGCTGGGAGATCACTCCATGATAGGTGATTCAAGTGTCCAAGCAACATCTAGTGATGTTGCGGCCACAGCGACCAGGGTCGTCACTGAAGGTGGTGCGGGTGGTGGTGGTGGAGGTGGTTTTGGTTCAAATTCAGCTGAAGAAGATAAGAATATGGGGGTTGATCATGAAGGTAACCGGATGAATTATGGTGCAAACCGGTGGCCTAGGCAAGAGACTTTGGCCTTACTGAAGATAAGGTCCGATATGGACGCAGTGTTTCGTGACTCGGGTCTAAAAGGTCCGTTATGGGAAGAGGTTTCCAGGTGATGACTTGTTTCTCTTTTCTCTTTTCTTTTTCAAAGTGTCTGGTTAAAGCATAAGTTTAAAACTGTTGTTTAATCAGTTCCTGCATGGAGATCTGTGAAGTAACTTTTCGCGAAATTCTGTGCACTCTCTTGGATCCTCCGCACAATGACATCTTACAGTTTTTCTTGGTATTTGGATTTAGATTGATAATGTTGGTTGGTTCACTCTAAGGGATTTCAGTATCAAGAAGAGGGAAAACTAATGTTAATTCTGATGCTCTACGAAGAAATTCTTTGCAGTTAATAATAATACACAGTTCAAGGTTTCTTTAGTTAATATAGGTTTTTTGTTCTTTCAACCGTTCTCAAAAACTAGGAAATCGACCTAGTCAATTCCAACATGGTAAGTGTGATTCCCTGTCGTCATGGTTTGTTAGAATTTCTCTTTTTGGGCTTTTCTCTTCTTCGTTCATCTTAGTTTTGCTTCTTCTTCTTTTTTCCTATCTATAATATGCTAATTTTATGTGTCAACGCATTTTTAGATCTTGTAATTCTATGATAAATTCAGAGATGAAGTTCTTGAAATCTTCTTAATTATCAGGAAACTAGCAGAGCTTGGTTATCATCGGAGTGCCAAGAAATGCAAAGAGAAATTCGAGAACGTTTACAAATACCACAAACGAACCAAAGAAGGCCGAACAGGTAAATCCGAAGGAAAGTCTTACAAGTTTTTTGATGAATTAGAAGCTTTCCAAAATCATCCTTCACATTCAACACAACCACCGACATTGACGCCGCCGCCGCCGCCACCACCAAAAGCTCAAACTGCATCTGCAACAATTACCATATTGCCATGGACTAATAACACCGCTATTGCCTCTCATACTACTGTTCCATCAAGAACAAACCCTATGGATATCATGTCACAAACCATTGCTACACCACCCAACAACCATACAATTAGTCCAATGCCAATATCTTCAAATCCCATAAATCCTTCTCAAAATGCTTACCCATCTTCTTTGCAAAACCTCACTACACATCTTTTGGCTAGTTCTAGTCCATCATCAACAGCATCAGATGAAGAGTTGGAAGTAAGTTATAAGAAGAGAAAGAGAGAGAGCAACTGGAAGGACTTTTTTGAGAGGCTAACGAGGGATGTCATCAAGAAGCAAGAGGATTTGCAGGAGAAATTCTTGGAAAAGATTGAGAAATACGAGCATGAAAGAATGGCACGCGAAGAGGCATGGAGAATGCAAGGGATGGCAAGAATCAATAGAGAACATGAAACCTTAATCCAAGAACGATCCACGGCAGCAGCAAAAGATGCTGCAGTTGTTGCCTTCTTGCAAAAGATATCGGGACAGCAAAACTCAGTTCAAACACAAGAAATCCCACAACCAACAACAACTCCAACAGCATCTCCACCACAGCCATTACAGCTGAGGCCAGCACCCGCCAGTCTCGCACCGGTTACAAAATCGGAGGTTCCAAAAAGGGATAATGGAGATAATTTTACTGTATCAAGCTCTTCTAGATGGCCAAAAGTAGAAGTACAAGCTCTTATTAATCTCAGAGCCAATCTTGATATTAAGTATCAAGAAAATGGAGCTAAAGGGCCTTTATGGGAGGATATTTCAGCTGGAATGCAAAAGCTTGGATATAATAGGAGTGCAAAGAGATGCAAAGAGAAATGGGAGAATATAAACAAGTATTTCAAGAAAGTAAAAGAGAGCAACAAGAAGAGGCCTGAAGATTCAAAAACATGTCCATACTTCGACCAGCTCGATGCTTTATACAAGGAGAAAAATAAAATGGAAATTACAGTCAACTCAGATTATGCTGCTAAGCCCACTAGCACCATGGAGCCGATAATGGTACGACCAGAACAACAATGGCCTTTTCAACAAGCAACCCAGCCTCAGACAATCAATGAAGATAACGAAAGAAATATTAACATCGATCACAATATTGAAGATGATGATGATGATGTTGTTGTTGATGATGATGATGTAGATACTGATGAAGAGGATGAGGCAGGTGGCTTTGAGCTGGTAGTAGCAAGCAAATCAGCTCCATTTGTTAATGGTGAGTAATTCATTGTCATGGTTCATACAAAAGGGGTAAAATTCTCAAATTCAAATATCTACTGGAGATGAATCAGTAATTGTCAATTAACCTGGTAGATCATTCAGAACTGAATTAAGGTGCAGCAGAAGAAGCTGCTCATGACCGATCGATGAGAATACAGGTTATCTGGTTGCCATATGAAAGGTGCCTACTTTTTTTATTTTTGCCCATATATGTACACATGGATTCCATTTTATAGTGGGAAGACATTTTTCTTCCTTTTTTTTTTAATTATTCAAGTTAATAATTAACATTTTTAGATGGGCTGGCTGCAAAGAATAAATATTTTACGTGATGTTTGTCAGCATAGCTAGCTGGGTAGATTGATAGCTTCGTGCACAAAGCAAATATTTCGTTCTTTTCATTATCTGTAAATGAAAGAAATCATTTACACAGTACTAATGGAGTCTGTGACTTCGGATATGATATTCTCATAAAATCACTTTCAAACTTTAGCCAACAACATGAGAATGAGAAAGCATTCGTCTGGTGCTGTTGAGGGGCTAATAATTAATCAGTGCATGAGACTGTAATATAGAAGAGGACAATTAATCGGCTTATCTTCGGGGCATTAGGGCCCTCCCTAACATGCCAACATCACATGAAGGTCCTGGTAAGGTCCTACCAGAAGGAATCTAAGTTATCTTCGATTAAGTTTTGTATAGTATTGTTAATGTATCCCCATGTCTTGACTTTAATTCCACCAAGTCATCATATCTATTATATAGTTCTTGATGATCAACCAAACCTTATCATTGCTCAGAAAGTTGAACATTATACGGTAGATGGATGTAGTAATTATTTCCCATTTACCATGCCCCATTTCCTTTTTTACCTGTACATGCATCGTGATTTTTTTTGCCCGGTTTCTTTGGAGGATGGATTATTGCACTGCCCATTAAAGGTGAGGGTCCACAAATTGAGTGGTCATGATCTATATGAATTTAGATGCTAGGGTATTTAGATTTAAAGGCTCCTGTAGCTATCATTGCATAGGCACAAGACACAAGTCTATCTTTATCCTCAGTAACATCGAACGATCTTCATGGATAGGATGAGAATCTAGCTAACTGAACCCACTATCGTTTGGTGCTGAGAAGTTGCAACTATATATGCTAGCTAGTTTCACTATTTACACCTCCAAATGGATATCTTTTTAGCCTTTTCCACACAAAAAAATGACCTTTAACCTTTCCCCGACCGATAGAATATTGGTGTCAGATTGACCGAATAGGGATGTAATTCTCAGGTATAAACTTGAGAGTACATGGTAAAAATATGATAATCCTTAGTGGGATTGATTACATGTATATTTTATCAAATAACAATTTTAAACTAAAAATAACAATTTTAATTCTTCTTTCGATAAAAAAAGACAATTTTAATCTTAAAATATGGACGTTGTTGTTTTATTTGTTTAAAATTAAAATATTTTGTAGCATAAAATTTATATGGATTACCTTAACTTTATTTTATCAATTCAATTAATTAATAAACAAAGAATGGTGTGATTCCAATTTTTTACTATTTAATTATTAAAAAAATAATATTATATAAAAAAATAATTTCAAATCAAAAGTTTTAATTTGTTGGTTGTAGCCTAAGAAATAGTTTTGATTATATTATTTTTTAACACATCTTATAAATATTACAAGCACTTTAAATATAAAATTATTTTATACTTAATTTTATTAGAAAGAACGAGAGTGATTAAATATAGGTTTGAACTCCTACAATTTAGATCTAATATTATATTAAAAAATTATATGAATGCAAAATATTAAGTTGTTAAATGAGTTTAATCAAAAAATTATGTAAAAAAAAAAGAGAGATTAATTACCTGTTTAATTTTTTAACATATAAATTTCCCTAAAGATATTATAAGTTATTCAAATACAAGTATACTTTTAATCATATATATTAATTCACTTACACAACAACATAGTCTAATTTTAATGTCGATGTACAGCTTACTGACTCCTGTCTGAAATGTAAGCCGATCTTAGTCGCCGAATCCATTGGCCAGCAACCTAGGTATAATATAATCTCCTATAATTTTATGTGCTTAGGACAAGGACATGTCTTGGGGAAGTCAATATGCAACTTTCGTTTATCTAAATGTCTTATATGTTATTACAGTACAGGTATATAGTCTTGCCCCGTGGCAAAATTCTTGCATTAGAGATGCCGGCAACATATATGTATATAGGTGCTTTGAAGACCCCCACGAAAACAATCAGGATGAAATCCTCTAACTTCCCTAAAAGAAAACCCCATTCTCACCCACTGAAATTCAAAGCATCTGCTTTCTCAAATGAAAGCACTTTTATTTGGTCTAATTTAGCCTTTGTCTCGGACGATGACAATGGCAAATGTTCAATTACTGGTAGCAACATCAGTTCTGGGCCTTCTGGCTGTCCAACAGAAAATAGGAGAGAATATTTCAGCATGAATGTTACGGAAGAGTAGATGAGAATAAGAGAGGAGCTAGCAAGGGAGATCGAGAGAGAGCTCGAACGAGAAATTATGGAAGGCATACTTCTTTTGGTTCGCCGGCTAAGTATTCTCAAGGCAAAACAAATAAATAGGGGTTTAGAAGACTTGAATTTGGATCAGTACTTGAGTGAAATATGCACTTCATGTAACCTGTGTAACGCCGACGGAGATCATGTCAGTCGATGGCATTCAAGGCTTCAATCACCAGCTAGTGAAATCTCGCATGCTGCCGATGACTTTGCCAGAGAACGGCTATATAAAAAAGTGTTTGGAGATGGAATCATAAATCAATGGTAAATGGCATTGGTTAGAGGATATCGTGCTGGAAAGAGAAGTGTTGGCATTAAGATTATGGCAACCGGCATTTAACAGCTTGATTTTGTGTTTTTACGAGTTTCCATTTTAATCTTGATTTAATTTATAATTATCTAATAGAATTTTCCATGACTTAAAAGCACAGATGGTAATGGATGGAGTTGAATTGGTTTTTTCCTAATCGTAAGCAAAGTACCATAATATTATGAATTAATGTGTTTAATGATTTTATCAATCAGGAAATGCCTGATGATTTTCAGTTATATATATATATATATAAACATGGGTAGTTTTTTTTATGTAAATTAATTTTATTCATCTATATATTGTTAATGGTTATGAACAGTTTTTCTTTTTTTTTTTAACATTTGACAATGAGGTTTTTTTAAAGCCAATATACAATATTATTGGTGCAATTTTTTTTTTGAATTTGATATATTTTAATGGCTATTTGTTGAAATTATAAAAGAGAGGAATATTAATACAACATGAACTACCCAAACTAGAAATCAAATGGAATAGAATTCACAAAAAGAGAAAAAGAAATATCATAAACATATGAAAAAATTAAAAGTTAAAATTCAAAATTAAATAGATAAAAAACTAAAACTAAAAAATAAATAGCACCTCCTAGATTTAATTTGAAGGTCTTTAACTTCCGATCTTTATCGTTACAAAGAGCTGGCTCATTATACAACAAAATCTAAAGAATTTTATGATGAAATTTAAGCTTAATTAATCATAATTTATATATTTTTTTCACATTTAAATTATTTGATGCAACAATACCTTAGAGATATCCACTTAATATATGATTAAACTTTTTATCTAATCCAATTATAGCACATTCATATATGATCCTCACAATGATTGATATCATCTTTTTTATTTTTATTTGAAAAAACTTTATTATTTGAAAATTATACTTTGTGTTTTCAGATAAATAAATAAAATTTTGGTCATCTTAAATTTATATAAAAAATATATATCATGATTCAAACTTAAAATTTATTATATAGATTTCAAACTCTTTACCATTATATTACATTTAAAGACATTGATATGATCATCTCGACAACAAAAATAAAAATTATTTCAAACACTTCTTAACTATAACTATGAATTAACTATAACTATGAAATATAAAGAAGTTAAGTTTTTTTAGTTGATAAAAATCAAAAGTTCATAATAGATTGTTGATTGTTTGATTATGAGATTAGTACTGAAAAAGAGTGATTTTAACATGGTTTTCTTGGGACACCACCACTTTTATTGTATAATTCTTTATTTGTGGTTGGGGGTGGTCAAAATTAAAATATTTTTTGAAATAATAATTATTTTTTATATTTTTATAGATTTATTTTAAAAATAAAATTTTAAAAAATAAAAAATTATTATTTTAATATATTTTAAACAACAATTATTAGTATCCAAAGAAAAGAGAAAATTAAGAAGGGAGTATACATTAGTATACTTATAAATTGATATAGAAACTGTCCTGGGCTACTGTGCACAAGACGCATGTACTGTGTATGGAAATGGCCATGTCCTCTCGACCCCACAATCTTGAATTCCGACTAATTATTGGCAATTGGGTTCATAAAAACCTCACATCCGGTGATTTATTATTTTTTATTTGGCCTGTGGACCACATCACGAGAAATTATTAATTATATATAGGAAGTAAATTTATCATGGATTAGTTTAATAATAAATACAAAATGTATAGATGAAATAGCTAATGATATATTATTTTCACATAATCTTATCTGTTTGTTGAGAATAACATAATAAATCTAATTTATATAATAATTTATTTCACATCACGCCAATTAATTAAAGCGAATTAAAGAAGAACAACTAGGGTTTAAAACCTAGCTATAGTTCTAAGAATAAGCAACCAAATAAATTAAAAAATTTGCAAGTGAGGTTCTAGCCTAGCGGTGGAAGGAGCTTGTCCCCTTCCTCAGCACATGGATTCGAACCTTACCATGCACGCCTGTCATTCCCGCGATGCTTTACCTGTTCACTGGGCTTGTAGGATGTTCAGTGAACCGTGTGGATTAATCGTGATGCGCGTAAGCTGGTCCGGACACCACACGTAAATAAAAAAAAAAGAAATTAAAAGATCACACCAATGGGTCATTGTTTTCGTTGATTTTGCTTGTTTTTGCCTTTCACAATTAATGACCAAATCTTATGCACCGATCGATTCTCCTACCGCGCGTTTGAATGCTAAGTTATAATAAATTGTTCTAAATCAACACTTAATTCTCTTAATTAATTTATGCCGTTGGTCCGTGAAGATAATTTTATTGTGACGCCCGGTTAGACAATATAGATATATATAAACTGTCTGTCTAGATGTATCATGGGTCACTGCTATTAATTAATGATTTATAAGTGTGAAGACATATATTAATCTATCATAAGAAATGCAAAAAATAAATTTAACTGTTTTTTCAATAAATAAAAAAGCATCTTTCCAGTATACATAAAGCAATGAAATGCCACCCGAACCTTAGTACTTCATGTATATATTGCAGCATGGTGTGTTCTACGCGTCTTGACATACTTTCTGCAAAACTTATCATACCTTGTTCGTGCGCGCTGTGAAACTCCGATGTGTGATCACAATCAATATATATATATATGGTCGAATTTCCTTCTACATGTCTGACAAGATTTTTCATTTATGCAGTTCAGCTGATATATGCAGTCCACCATGTGTACCTCAGAGGAAGTGGGGGAAAAAGGGAGGCTACGACGTCGTGATGGCGAAAGGAGCTTTTACTGTCTTAAACTGTAACTGTATAACAGAAAACCAGCTCCTGTCAATAAATAAATATCTAGACCAATCAATACGTGGGGGCACATCTTTATTGGACAACATTTGCAGCATTTTTTTTATTTTTTTTTTGCATCTAGCTGGACAAAATTGTAGGGCATGCTTACAAGTCATAAAGAAATGCATCATAGTGCTAAAGAACAGCAATGCTTTGCTTTAGAAAACACATATTGTGCCCATTATTTCAGAATCAAAATTATTGCCGTGCTATCGGACAGAAACCATCAGAACAGCGCTAAGATTGATTATCCAAAAAAAAAAACAACATCGCTAAGATTATAGTGCTAATAGTAGCACACAGCACATCTGCCTCTACATGCATACCCAGAAGAAACAAGAGGTGCCCTTCATTGATTAGCAGCAATAATGCATTATTTTAACCCCCTCACGTTGTTCCAAGATACAATTTCCATAGTTAAAAAGAAAAGGAAAAGGGTAATTGGTTGTCTGTAGATATCTTTGATTGTCATATCTTCGGCCATATCTCTGCAGAATATGTTAAAAGACTTTTGCAGTGCCTTAAACTAATGTCAGGGCTGAAAGTCAACTTTTTCTATAGTTCAATTACTGGTGTGGGAATGGAGAAGGATAGTATAGAAGGATATTGTCTCTGAATCTGCTAATTGAGGTGCAGAATGGAAGGACTTCCTTTTAAACACCTGGTCTACCGACTGGGGCTTTTTTTCTTGTACTTCAATGTGGACTCCCGTGATTAGTAGAATAAGTTCTAAGTTGGCTGCTTGGAAAATAAAGAAAGCATTTATCTACAGGAGTAGAGTGTGCTTTATTAAGTCAGTTCTAAACAACCTTCCAATCTATTATCTCTCTATTTTTCCTGTCCTTGTGACTGTAGCGGCAAAAATTGAGAAGAAGATTAGGTCTAAAAATGCTAGTTACACATGGAGTAGAATGGTTAATGCATGTCCAAGGGATCATGAGAACCTGAAGAATATTGTCGATCAAGAAAGTTGTCTATTGGTTGGTAATGGTTGTGATACCAGCTTCTTGAATGATGTATGGATTGCTAATTATTGTTTGTCAAGTCAGTTTCCTCGTTTGTACAACCTCTCAATTGACAAAGGTTATTCAGTAGCTAATATAGGCACTTCGGATGGTTTTGCTTGGATTTGGAACTATAGGTGGAGAAGACCTTTGAGAGGAAGGGAAACCAATGTATTTAATTATATGTTTGAGCTTCTATCTAATTCCAATATGGAGTTCTCGGTCCAGTCTTTATGAGGGCTCCTGAATTCATCCCTTCGGACTAATAACAATATCTCTTTTAACGGTCTGTGGAAGGGTCTTGTTCCTCCAAAGGTGGAAGTATTTTGCTGGTTGGCGATATATAATCAACAGACTTAATACTAGAGGAATAATGCTTTCTAAACGAGGTATTATTGACATATAAGAGGTTGTTTGTCCTAAATGCTTGCAGAAGGAGGAAACTGTTGATCATCTCCTTATACGTTGTCAAAAGGGTTGGAATATATGGACTCAATTCATTCGATGGTGGGGGGCTCTCTTGGTGCTATCTTGGAAGTATGTCGAGTTTTTGTTTCAACAATGGGAAGTCCTTGTTAATGAAGTTCTTCAAAGAGAAGTATGGTCAATGCTTTTCTTAGCCATCTTGGTCTCTTTGGCTTCTAAAAAATGAAGCAGATTTTTAACAACAATCAGCCTGATTATGAGATAATTTTTCTGTTAATCCTAACAAGTTTATGTGTATGGGTCAAGGCTTTATTTCCTGAATTCCCTTATTGTGCTCTTGACTTGCTTATGTCTGTTAATGGTTTTATAGAATGGTCGGACGCTATGAAGTCACGACCATTACTTAATTATATGGTCAGCTCCATAACCTTTGGTTTTGAAATGGAATGTGGATCGGTCTTCGCTTGGTAAACCAGGTCCTGCTGGTATTGGAGGTCTTCTACGTGATCATAATGGATTGGTGTTAATTAAGACTCTTTTCAATCCCAGTTGGAATAAAAGATTCTAATGAAGCAGAATTATTAGCAGTTGTTAAAGCCTTGGAGTTATCAACATTGAAGGAGGATATGTTTAGAAAAGAAGTGGTGGTGGAATCGGATTCTAGAAATGCAGTCAATTGGATAACAAAGAAGTCTATCAGACCATGGTTTTACCAAAATCTCTTCACCTTTGCTTCAAGATTCTCATCATGTTTGGGTCCTGTAACTTATATTCACTCTCTGCTAGGAGCTAATCATAATCTTGCGAAACAAGGTGTCAGTAGGAATGGTGAACTATTACCATGGTTGTGATTATTTGTTGCTCATTGGTTACTTTACCTGTCTCTCATCTCCAGATAGTCTTGCGAAACAAGGTGTCAACGGGAAAATGGCAACGACTTGAGAAAAACGTAAGAACAGACATCAGACTTTCAACTTCATTGGCGGAACTGGCACTTGCCCAACATCACCTCATGGAAATCCATTCTGCAAAAGGTGGAAGATAGTGGTATAACTCTCAAAGAAGTTGACTGATGTTGGGGTCCAGAGATTTGGCTTACAGGCCCCTGTGGTTTCTTGTTTGCCTTTTACAGGCTTATTCTGCATATCAAAAAACAATCGAAATATGTTTGGTAGTTGCCGATCAATTAATTTTAGCAATGCACGGCGTTTTTAGTACTAAATCATTATGTCGTATTTGACATATTTTCTCTATAGTTTATCTTTTGTTCTAAGAGACCATTTTTTTTTAATTATTAATGTTGGGTGATTATATTTGTAGTTAATCCAAAGACGGGGACATGTAGCTAGGGTTCAGATTTTACCAGATTGAGGAGAGATATTGCAAGCTTGTTATCATAATAATGTTCATACTTTTCAAACCTATGTATTCGGTAAATTAAACACCATTGATTCAAGGTTTATACATGGCTTCACTACTCTATATTTGAACAGCTAGAATTTTTTATTCTTTTCATTTTGCAGCTACAAAGTGAACAATAAACAATCATTCCTGTTCGTTTTATCGGCACTGACTTCAATGATATAACGAGAACCGAACAAGTTCAGAGAAATTAAGAACTGTGCATTACGTTAGTTCCTTAGATTAACAACTTCGAAGAGTAATACTCTTGGTGGACCCTGTCGAAGGTCCACGAGCAGCATGACAGCGGGTGATGTTGGCATGTTGTGGGAAGGGTCCCCAGTCGGAGCCAGGGGCTTAGTTTTCTTCTCCTCCATTTTTAGGTTGCTGCTTATCCATCCATTATAGCTCAGATAGAAATAACAGTCGACTGTTCTTGTCCATGCCCGTTCCCCTTACTTCAATCTGCTGATGAGCATATGCTGAGCAGTAGAGGATGTTTTTATTTATTTAACAGACGTGATTAAATAGGGAATTTATTTCCCTTCATTGGTTGGAGGATTATTACAATATCTATTAATTTACACGCACGAAGGTGTAATAATTTCTTCATTTCCAAATATTTCTATCAATGAAAAGTCCTATATATAATTTTGATAAAGTATTTTTTTTCCCTTCTCGATTATCAAATAGCATACACATATCTTGGTGAAAAACCTGAAAATAAAGCAAATCAACTCCTGTTACCATTTCTGACATTTATACTATCATGAACATAGAACAAAGTTACAACAGTACTGGTCTCTTTCATTTATTCTTTGAAAGCTGAACCTATCTCTCTTGTTCTTTCTCACTCCCTAGCCTTATTAATTTTTCAAAAAAATTAATAAATTATAAAAATAATTAAACATATGATCCCACGACTATATTCTACAACCCTCCCCGCCCCTCAACTCACCACGTGTCCTTTCTTACAAATTAATTCAGACTTCAGAGCCAGCCATTCCGATTCAAGGGCGCCACAATCCGACGCTCTTGCCGTTATTCCTCTGAATACTGAAAGAGTTAATTTGCTTCTGTGGACTTAAAACTCTCACCCGGCTGTGTTCATTGATGCTTGTTTGTTTGCTACAATTTCATAGCCACTAGCTTCATCTACATCTTCTACATCTTCATCTTCATCATCCATAAACTTGTCATCTTCGTCCTCCTGATTTTGATGATCATCACTTTCTAAATCCTCCGTCACTGAGTCAGGTCTATGTTCTTGTTGAGGGGGAGGCCATTGTTGCTCAGGGAGTACCGTCAAAGGCACTGAATTTTGAGGTTTCATATGATGAGTACTATTGGACGGACCATCAATCTTGTTTTTCTCCTTGTATAAAGCATCAAGTTGGTGAAAGTACGGACACGTTTTCGAATCCTCAGGCCTTTTCTTGTTACTCTCTTTCACTTTCTTGAAGTACTTATTGATATTCTCCCACTTCTCTTTGCATCGTTTTGCATTGCGATTGTAACCAAGCTTTCTCATCCCAGCTGAGATCTCCTCCCATAGTGGCCCTTTGGGTCCATTTTCTTGGTACTTGCAATCAAGATTAGTCCTTAGCCCGATTAAAGCTTCAACTTCTACTTTAGGCCATCTTGAAGAGCTTGCTGACATAAAATTCTGATCCCCATTATCTGATTTCATTATGTCCAGATTAGCCACCGGTTGTGGTGGTGGCACTTGTGCCGCTGGAAGTGGCTGCGGTGGCGCAGGTGATGGTGTTTGCTGTGATATCTGAGGGAGCGCTGGTGGTGGCGGCGGCGGCTGTGTTGGGGGTGGATTTTTTTGTACCTGATCCGGATTTTGTTGTTCAGATAATTTTTGCAAAACTGCCATTACTGCAGCATCTTTAGTTGCAGCTCTGGATCTTTCCTGGGCTGAGATCTCGCGCTCTCTATTGATTCTGGCCATTTCTTGCATTCTCCAGGACTCTTCTCTGACCATTCTTTCATGTTCGCGTTTCTCAATTGCTTCCAAGAACTTATTCTGCGTCTCCTCTTGCTTCTGGATCACTTCCGTCATTAGCCTTTCAAAAAAGCCCTTCCATTTCCTTTTCCTCTTACGACGCCCTCGCAGTTCCACATCCGAGGATGTTGATGAAGAAGTGAAATTGGAGTTGAGATCTGAGGAAAAGTTTGGAAAAGAAGTCGGAATATTAGTTTGAGGATGATTTGTAGGGTTTGTTGCTTGTGACGGGGGGGAGATTGTAGGGCCTGTTGAAGGAAATGGAGGAACTGCAAGATTTATAGCTGAAGTGACAATGCCTTGAGACGTGTAATCTGTAGCAAGGGTGGCAGCTGCTGTTGATGGAACAGTATTGTGAGAAGTCCCAACAACATTAGGAGAGGGATTAACCACAGGCATTGCTAATGTGTTGGCTGGTGGAATATGAGGCTTGGTTGGTTGTGGCTGCAGCGGCAGCGGCGATGATAGTGAAGGGGGGTGACTTTCGAAAGCTTCTAATTGATCAAAAAACCTGTAAGTCTTGCCTTCTTGTTTACCACTTCGGCCATCTTTGGTTCTCTTGTGGTACTTGCACACGTTCTCGAATTTCTCTTTGCACTTCTTGGCACTTCGATTATAACCAAGCTCTGCTAGCTTCCTGGTATATAACAACAGTTGCAACAAAAGCATATATAACTCCAATTCTTGTTTTATCCCTTCATGAATTCAGTAATTAAAAACAAAACGATCTTTAAGAATATTCACACATAAAATAAACATGAAAATTAAAACAGCATAACAACAGCATAAATCGATCGAATTTACGAGTGCCAGAAATTTAAATTCTGAAACACTTAATTGTTATTGCAGTGTGCACTAAAACGACGCAAAAAAAAAATCACAGATACAGTCTTCAAGATTTAAACTTCAAAGAACTGCAAAAAGAAAACTAACCAAAATAGGTAAAAAGAACAACAAAAAAGAAAAAAGAAAATTGAACTCGCACAGACCTCTATCAATGAAATCCAAAAGCATAAAAAAAAGAAGAAGCCACCGTGTATAGTTCCCCTCATCACAAAAAAATTAAAAATTAAAAATTAAAATTGTAATTATTCTAATGATCACCTGGAAACATCCTCCCATAAAGGGCCTTTAGCACTAGCATCACGAAACGCAACATCCATATCGGACCGTATTTTTAAGAGTGCCATAGTCTCTTGTCTTGGCCACCGGTTACCTCCGATACTCCGGTGACCTTCAATAACTCCTCTATCATCTTCACCTCCAACATCAATGTTTCTGCCTTCATGATGGCCACCGGTTAACGGAGGAGCTTCACTGTTACCTACTCCTCCACCACCACTAGCAGCAAGGGTTGTCGTTGTGGTTGCTAGCACACTACTTGAGTCCCCTAGCATAGGACTCGGTTTCTTTCCTTTCTTACTCTCAATATTACAGCTCCTTGAAAAAATATAGGGGCTAAAAAAATAGAAGGAAAAAAAATATCATCTAGGCAAAAGAGAAGGTGAATTCTCTTAAGGGTTTTATGGTAGATGGTTTGTATGGTATGGTGAATATTTATTAATTATTTCTGTGGGATCTGCTTGTCAATGTCAAGAAGTTGTTTTTTTTTTAATACTGTTAATTAATTTTATTTTCTTGCTTTTCTTCTTTTTAGCTATGGACTGGAATCTTTGAGGTCTTCTTTTTTTCTTTTTTCTTTTTTCTTTTTTAAGCCAGTGTGGTGTGGTAGCTAGGGTTAGTTGGCTAGAAGGTGTAACTTGGTTCTCTAGCAGTAATAACGAAGACGGCACAGAAAGATATACATTATCGTGCTACAGGAAGAGAAAATAAATATTAGCACTGGAATTCATCAACAGCTGCCCATAGAGACGACGGTGATGATTAGCGGGTTCTTGTCTGTCGAGCTGAATTTAGTTAAAAGCCGGCACATGGAGGTCAGCTATTTTTTTCCTTTTTATCCCAATATTCATTCTTTCTGTAATTGGTGAATCACAGCTACGTGGGTATTTATTATTTATTTCTTTATTATACCTTCGTTGTTGTTTTATGGGTGTACCAAGAAAATATCAGCTTTGCTTTTTGGAGGGTGTTTCGGTGATCAGTGCCTGGTGGCAAAGATTTGACGTGAAATTGCGAGGATTGGCCTTAAAATGGATCCCATTGACCTTTAATCATTGAAGGGCTTGTTAATTTTTCAAATTTTTTATTTGTCTCTGTAATTCAGGATTTTCTATACCGGATGGGGGGACTTTTGCTGTGATGCCAGAAACGCCCTGGGTTTAAAAATTCCTGTTCAACTTTTGTTGGCCCAGACTGTGCGTGATACAGTGCACTGCCTGTGGTGCATGGGACCTACTGTTAATTGTGATAATGACGAGTGTAGTTTGACAAATTTTAGTTTTCATAATTGTTAAAAGAAAATGGTGCCCCTAAACTTATCTTAAGAAAAAGGGACGTTATGAAGTGGGATCCACTGTTGAATTAAACTAGTCGATGGAGTCATATTATGAGGCCAGGCCATTTATGAATTGAAGTAAATGGTGGACGTTTCAGTTAGGTTTGCAACCAGCCGTATTAATTGGGAGGCAAGGAATGACTATGATCATACAAAATCACCCATGTTGACTCGGAAAACTGCTGGCTTGGTTTTGGGGCCTTTAGCCTTTGGTGATCTGTGGTTTAACTGCCTAGTTCTGGTCTCTGGCATGGTATCTTACAGCCATGTTATTCTTATGAATCTGCAGTAATATCACGCTCTGTGCTTATTTTATCTCGTTTTAAAACCGCATTTTAGATTAAATCCTTAGGATCTCTATCTAACATGTATTCGAATCAAAACGAATGGAAGAGGGATTGTTTATTATTGAATTAGTAGCCACAGATGATCTTCAGAGTCATGGTCTCGTGGGCTTTTTTCGTATCAGTATTAGTGATTCGAGGGAAGAAGTTCTTCAGAGTCAAACCCAAGAGAACTTCTCTGTGACATATAATTAAAGCTAGTAAACAGGGTAGGATTAATCACCAAGAAAATTGGGGGAGGCACAAGAGAGATTTCTTCTTCGTCTTCTTCTTCTTCTATACAATCTAACTCAGCAGCTCAATTATTGAGTCAAAAGAAACAAGCGATGCCCAAGACATAATGCAAGAGGTGGGTCCAATTAATCAATTGGTCATTAAATGCAAAAAAAAAAAAATCTGAGATAATAATCTCTCACGAAGAAAGTACTCCAATATCATTACGTGTGCACAAATCAAGTGATAGGGATGTGGTAATTGATAAATGGTAGTTGTGATAGCAAAGGAAACGCAAGGGGCTATGAGTTAATAAGAAAAGAAGCAGGGGGAAACGGGGTGAATATGATAGGTTGGTAAGGCATGCATTGGAAAGAAAAATGGCACCGTTTTATTTGATAATTTATATTCTGGAGATCTCCATGATAAATGACAATGAGAGGAGCACATATGCCTTTTTTTGCTTTTCACATTTGCCTTTTCGCCTTCAATTAATTACATATAACACTATGTTATTATTCTTCGTATACTTGGCTTCCAAAAGGAGGAATTCTATTCTTTCTTCAAATGGTGTTTCCAAAAAGTGAGAATTGTAATTATATATTATATTCTTTTCCTTGCCACATGCAAACTCAAGAAAATAAAGTTTCTGTTTTCAAAATAATTTTATATTAAAAAAATATTAAGTCAATATTTTTTAGTCATATATACTTTTAAAACATGTCTCGGACTTAAGTACCGCAATGATAGATAACATTAAATTTAAGATCTATATATGATATTTTTATTCTTTAGAATGTATTTAGTATTGTGGTAACTTTTATAATTATAATTTGAAAAAAAATAGTTTAATTAAAAATATTTTTATGAGGTTTATTTTAAAAAAAAGTTGGTGTTTGGTTAACATTGTGGCTGTAGTTGTGGTTTAAAAAAAATAGTTTCTTATATTTAGTTAAAACTATGGTTAAAATTATGATGAAAAAAAAATAATTTTGTGTTTGGTCACAATTGTATTTGAAATTTTGATAAAAAAATAATTTCTTGTGTATGATTAATATGCTTTATGTTTTGTATTTGATTTTAGAATTACTTAAAAGGACATATACACACACATATATATAATTGCAAAACATAGATGTTTTGTAATTATGATTACACAACGAAATGAAAAATTCTTATACATTAATTTACTCATTTATTATTCCATCAAACTATTTGCAATTTCATCACGTATAAAATCTATACATGAAGGCCTCTATGATCCTTGAATGACCAAGCAATAAACAATATCAGGTAAAAGTTATCTGGAATTAAATTAGAATTGTGATCATACTCGAAAAAAACCACATCATCTTGCGATCTCCTTCTAATACAGTTATGTATGCCATTAAGACAACTACAATCTCAACATGTGTTTTGAATGGATAAACATGCATGTTTTGCAAAACTTTTCACCTTTGTTTTCATACCCAAAAAGAACATTCGATCACGTTACGTAGTGATAAGTGTGCATGATTAAACACTTCTTTCTAACCACTTGGTTGTTTATAATGCCTAAATTCTTAGAAGTTATACCTATTGCCTTTGTAGGGACTTAAATACCCATACTTATTTGGATATCTAGCCTCGAACAAATAGTATTTTCTTATAAATAATAATAACATGGTAATTTTAAACAAAACTTAAAAAAAATTATATTCCTTTAAGTACCAAATCTTCAATTTAGTCAAAATCACAACCTTCTGGAGGTTTTGGAAATTTTATATTACTAATGTCAATAGCCTCAAGAAAAATATGTGTATCGTATGCATTTTCTTCCCATCCTGCCTACACGAACAAGAATTGCATGTCAAAACTACAAGTGGCCATGACATTTTGTATTGGTACATCTTTTTTTCTAATAAATAAAATTTTATTTTCAGATAATATGCATGCACAAATATATGTTTCATCAATTGCACCGACACAATTCTATAAGTCATAAAAAAAATTAAGTACTCATAAACATTTATAACATATTTCATACCCATTTAAACAACTTAATTAAACTACTTAATTAAACAAAAATTCATCTTACTTTGAAATGTGGTATAAATCTTGGATTCATAACAATTTCTCTTGGTGTACTCGTAAATTATAGATTTACTAGTTTTATGACTTTTACAGCAAACAAACATAATAATTTAAACACTTTTAAAACATCTACTAATAGTTTCACTTGAATGCTGAAATCTTTCATGCACTTATCTATTTGACGCTTCAATTATTATTGTAAATAAAAACATTGCTATTTTTTCAATAACGCTCATTCTTTTTTACGGTTTTAAGTCATAATGCATTTCTAATTCAATGCACAAACTTAATAAAGTGGTTGTATCAATCCTGCACATATTAACACTTTGTTTTTAGTGACCTCTTAAAACCTCCATCAACCAATGCATCTTTGTATTATACGAAACTATACGTGGTTCTTTATATAATTAATTAATATAATACATGTTTATAGCTCCAGTTGCGCATATAATTAATTTTTTCATATCAAAATACCTCCTTAAAATAAATTCATCGTCATTATCATTGTCATCATCACCGTCATCTCCAGCACTAGTGATTGAGGCACCACTACCTTCACAACTAGGATAATTAATGTGGTCTACAATGTAGTTCATTATATTATCATAATTGCATCAAAATCCCCATTAAATATATCATTAAACTATGAATCATCCATAACTTCAATTACATGTAAACAAAAAAAATATTGTTAATAAAAATATTTAAATAATTAAAATATCATTCAATAAAAAAAAATTATAAAAAAGTTAGTACAACATAAGTTTTTTCATACTTGTAAAGCCAACAAAAACAGAGTGTTCCACTTGATTGTATAAAATATAGTTGAGGTTTAAGAGGTTTGTTATCAAGTAAAATAATTCTTCGAAAGTTGGCCTACAAACATTCCTCTTTATATAGAAAAAACTGAATGTTGTTTACGTCTCTTTTACAAGTTATTCAGCTTTCAACATAAATATATTATCACATATATAGACTATAAAAGTAACATATAATGTTAATTTTATAGATCATATATGGATAATATTCTAACATGTATTCTTTTATTTTGTGTTCTCATTCTATTATTCAAGATTCCTTAACCTTTTTTTTTTTTTACTTGTAACCATGACAAACTATAACAATTCACACCTAAAAACATGTACTATAATCATTTAAAATACAGCAGTAATTGAAATACAATTCACATCTCACAAAATAAACATAATTTATATATATAAACTCCAATTACAACTGCATTAAAGAGAGCATGTATTCCAATTAAATCGATGACAAATCCAGCAGCTAAAATAACAGTTAGAGTAGCACATACATATATTTCATACACTGGCTCCCATGCATACAGTAGCTAAAACAATCATTTTAGTAGCATAAACAACATTAAAAAATAAGACAACAGCTTCCATCAATCCTCACGGCAGAAAAAAAGATAAATGCAGGTTTCACACGTCACAAGCACACAATAGCTGCACATGGCATATTAATGAATACTAGCTTGATAAATAAGGTTGCAGCTCTCATCACCTCATGACAATAAAGAAAACAAACCAATATTCACTCAATAACTGCACATGGTGTATTGGAATTATAGTTAGACACACAAGGCAACAGCTCTCATCACCTCGCGGTAGAAAAGAAAATAAACATGGTTGCATATGGTATATTACAATAAAACAAACATTTTAACAGCAACACTCAAGACTCAAGACCTTTAAAAAACAATACAGTGAAGGTAAATTCCAACCAATTCCATCTAGGGATCAACCATATAATATTAATAAAAAACCAAAATGATAGTTTTAATTCATCGATAAAATACAATATTATAAACTAGTAATATTCTCATATAAGTATATTAACTCCTGAAAAGTAGTTTGATATAAATACAATAGTAAACAAATTACCATAAATGGAAATGTCCATATATCTCACCATGAAATGTGGAAAAATACAATGACTTAGATAAACTTCAGCAATTAGAAAATACTTTTTTTTTTAAATCAGCATCCTATTTTTCTACAACAATAAAATAAACTTGTATAAATACATTAAGCAAGTAAATATAGTTAATTGATTAACAGTTAAGAAAATTAAATAATATCATGTCAATTAAGCACGTTTAGTGCGTGCATACATTCGTTGCAACCATCTGAACTTCTACTCCTTATCATCCATACTACCTCATATTTCTCTTTTCCTTCTTAAACTCAAACTTATCTTCAATTGAAACTTTAGGAATTGAGTACAACTCTGCCATTACCTTGCAAATACTACAGTTTTCGCGATCCATATTAATAAACATGGAATCACTCTTAGTCAACATACTCTTAAATAGTTGATTGCACCTTGACAGCAGTTGAAGACTAATTCTAAATGCTTTCTTCCTTCTGCCCCATACCTCATAAGGATCTTGTTCTTTTTTTTTTCCACCACTTGTTATGTTGCTGCTGCTAGATGTATTTATCCCTCCAACCATTTGAGCCATGACATTTTGGAAACCTGGAATCATATCTTTCTTCGAATCACCACTTTTTTCTTTCAAACCATCACGATTAATGTTGGCATCACTATTCTCATATAAGTATATTAACTCCTGAAAAGTAGTTTCATATAAATACAATAGTAAACAAATTACCATAAATGGAAATGTCCATATATCTCACCATGAAATGTGGAAGAATACAATGACTTAGATAAACTTCAGCAATTAGAAAATACTTTTTTTTTTAAATCGGCATCCTATTTTTCTACAACAATAAAATAAGCTTGTATAAATACATTAAGCAAGTAAATATAGTTAATTGATTAACAGTTAAGAAAATTAAATAATATCATGTCAATTAAGCACGTTTAGTGCGTGCATACATTCGTTGCAACCATCTAAACTTCTACTCCTTATCATCCATACTACCTCATATTTCTCTTTTCCTTCTTAAACTCAAACTTATCTTCAATTGAAACTTTAGGAATTGAGTACAGCTCTGCCATTACCTTGCAAATACTACAGTTTTCGCGATCCATATTAATAAACATGGAATCACTCTTAGTCAACATACTCTCAAATAGTTGATTGCACCTTGACAGCAGTTGAACACTAATTCTAAATGCTTTCTTCCTTCTGCCCCATGCCTCATAAGGATCTTATTCTTTTCTTTTGCCACCACTTGTTATGTTGCTGTTGCTAGATGTATTTATCCCTCCAACCATTTGAGCCATGTCATTTTGGAAACCTGGAATCATATCTTTCTTCGAATCACCACTTTTTTCTTTCAAACCATCACGATTAATGTTGGCATTACTTGTATCAAGATCGACATCAATGCCAGCAGGTACTCCTGATAAAAGAGCCAATGCAAACGCTCCAACAATGATAATATTGGAATAAATTTTATCAAATTTATTCTTAAAAGATAGTTTAATACCAACTTGTTTGAATTTTTTTGCTCCTTTAATTTTTTGTATATAAATAAAATCAAAGATTGAAGGATTAAGATTAGTAAAAATTTTATGTTTGAGTTTGACAACAATGAAAAAAATTGTTAGGACAACAACGAATATACCTAAATTTTTTATTTTCACGACTCATTGCTAGTTGAAATTGTGCCTAATTCACTATTTCATCCAACACCAATTTCAAAAACCAGCTTATTCCATATCCTTCAATCATTTTTGCATCCATCTCATTTGTTTTTCAATTGTGTTTTAGTGAATGCATGGACAATATATTTTTTGAATGATGTTATAAGAAATTTCCACCTCGTTTTATAGAAATAAGTATTAAGTCTCATTTCCATATCAATTGCCTTAATACATATATCACAAAATATATGTAATATTTTCTTTGTTCAAGTAGCTTTATAGAAAGATTTAAGACCTTCCATAATATCTTTAAACACACTTAACAAAAGTTTAAATCAATCAATGATATCAATTACATTGTGACATATATATAACCGTGGACTTAACCAATAATGAAAACACTCAATATTCAGCATTTATAAAAGCTATATGGTTAGTAACAAACATTAACCATGCATTTTTCTGAATGAGAATGTTCCCATTAATTTGTAATGAAAACTAATTGAAACCCCTTAATTTTCAACTGTTTAAAAAGCTCAGTTTCAGCCATGATATATTTGAATTATCAAGCAAAACATCATTGTCATCATGCTGTTTGGATGCTAAAAATAGAAGGGGGGAAAATAAAAGGTCAAGAATTTATTTCTACATTCAAAGTAACACAACTTTCTTTCGCAATATGCAAACATATAAATGCAAACTCAAAGTTCTGATTTTGATGTCAAAAATAGAAATCAAAGTAATCCTACATGACATGCTAACAGGTCACTCATTATAATTACTATAAACAAACGCACAATAAAAAAATATACGGTTGCTTAAGTAGAAACAACATCAATATGCACAGTTAACATATCAAACCATAAAGAACAACATATAAATAAGATTTCAAAGCATCACATTGTTTCCAATAAACAAATAATCCAGTAGCAGCATTATCAACTGGTAGTAGACATCAAAACAAATTTAAACAAAAAACAACACTAATTACGCATAGTACACAGACCATGAAGCAATATAGTAATGCAGGTTTAGCTCAAGTGAAAAAAATTTAAGAACACAAAGTGCAGGTCATGAAAAGCAGTACAGATAAGCAATGAAATTTGCTAAATTCAAAACAATTGATAAAGGCACGACAAACAGAAAACAAGCAACAACAACAATGAAATTTATAGATTAATTAAACAATTACAGAACATATAGTAATTGATTATGCAGTAGCACAGACATGCAATTTTTCATCTAAAAATAAAATAAAGATAGAGATAAGGCAAGAACTTACCTTAGTCTCTCTCTTTAAATGTCCAAACCAACACAGTTCTACAGCTTTGTTCTGCAAACAAAAAAAATAAAGACCCAGAACATAAATTAGATTTTGAGTTATATTTTAAACAAAATTGACAAAGGTAATACATAGTACTTATAAGTCTCTCACTCATGGACCTTTCCCAACATGAATGTGTTCGGTTTTTCTGCAATGGTAACATAGGGGAAGAAGCTTGCTTTGGCATGGTCCTATATGTTAGTGGTTTTTGCACAAAATAGAAACAGGGTTGTTGTAGCAAAAGATGAGGAGAATAGTTTGGGAAAGGAAATGGGAGTCTAGATCAATGGTAACATTGATTTATAACCGTAACAAAAAAAATTAAAAGGATAAAAGACCGTAATTAACCGTGTAATAAAAAAATATCGGTGATGAGAGAAAGGTAAAACACATGAAGGAACAGCATGGGGAAAGTAGAAAATAAGAGTTTAGATTAATGGTAATATTGATCTACAATTTTTTATGAATATTTTTTTGTGAGATTGACAAGTGAAAAAGAATTGGAATAATTAGAAAAATAATGAAAAAATATCGGTGATAAGAAAGAGGAGAACATGCATAAAAAGCAATGTACATAGTGCTAATTATTAATTTGGTACGATGATGTGGCCGTGGTTAAAATTAAAAGTAAGTTTAATATATATTTGGTTAACACTAACCATAAATTTTGTTATCTAGATCCCAATCCAGACTGAGGTTGAACTGCAATATGTGAAAAGCAATATGTTTACAATTATAGGACGAATGATAGAAATGGGCTCTCGAATTAATAATTATCGGTAGCTGAATTTGTACAAAGTAATTATAGTATGTTTGTATCTATTTTCATGGTGGGTGCGTATTGTTTTATGAGTTTTTTTTTGCTATCTCACAAGATAGACTTTATACTTGCTGGTTTTGTTTTCTTGCAATTGCTTCGCTGGCAAGAACTTCTCTAGCTCGGATGGTATAGATTGATAGATAGCAAGATTTAGATGCCTTGTAGAACTTCCCTATCTGGATAGATGCCTGCCACTATGTTTGCCTTCCTGGCTATTATTTACAGCCTAAAATCCACTGTTATATATATATATATATATATATATATATATATATATATAGTAGCAGGCCGCATCTTGTAATTGTTAGGGAAAAAAAGGAGAAAGAAAAGAACCACATGGTACAAAAGTGGAGCTTGTGGTTTAGAATTTAATGAAAGTCGAGAGGGGCTACATGTAACAAGTTGCGTATTTAACGTCGTCATGCTCTCCAGGAAGATCTGATCGATCGATGTTGTCTTAAGCAGGGGAATATATCAATATATGATGTTTGGAGATGCTGCTGAACATGAAGGGAAGATTAATTAATATGGTAATTAATTCATATTTAAACTAGTTACTTAATATTGCTATATTAATCAAGGCACGATTAATTATTTTCAAAACTCAACTCTAGCTAGGAAAGCGAAGGGCATGAACATGTAGCCCCGTTTTTGTTGCTTCCATCAGATTCTATCCTCACTGAAACGTAGCAAAATTCAGTCGCTCACGGAGTCCACACAAAGTCTTTTGTAAGACGGAACAAGAGGAAAAAATCCTGAATTAAAAAAGAAAAAGAATTGATAAGTTTTCCACTTCAATTAGTGAGATGGGAAAAAAAAACAGCAATACACTAACATTTGTCTGCATGAGAAGAGAGAGTATGATGGTAATTTAATCCAAATTTAATAAATATTTATAAATTTTATTTGAGTTTTTTTTAAGTCTCATCAATAATGGATAGGATAAGAATATTACCAAACCTAACTCAAATAAATATTTATATTATATAAATATATTTGTAAAATATTTTAAAAATTTTTAATACAATATAATATATTTATATCTTGATATTAGCATAAAATACATGCATACACAGAGGGGCGGGGCTGGAGCTGGGTGTATTTTACAGTGGAGACTAAAATTAATATAATAATCTATTATTAACAAAATTATTTATTTAAATTAAAAATAAAAAAATTAAAATGTTTTGCAGGGTGGGCTGCTTGCCACTCTCCAGTTCCGTCCTTGCATGCATACCTACATACATATACATATGTATAATATTTATTATTTTATTATTTAATATACATATTTAACTATTTTACTAATAAATAATAATAGCTAATAAATATTCTCGAACCTGATTAATAATTTATAAGTATTTAAATGTTTTTATCAAATTCATTATGAACCGAACACAGATATTAAGAAATGGGACGGAGATGGCTAACTTTAATTTACTGGCCCATATGAAAAAGTAACAAGTAGACAAAAGGTTTACTTCACATGGGTAGGCATGTGATGTGAATGTACACTCACATCTTCTGTCTGTCTACCATGTGGATTAACCTCTCCATTCATCTGTCACCAGCTCAGCAACCACCAAGTTGATTCTCTTTGGGCGCGCGCTCCCTCCCCTTTTCTCCTTAAATGTAATCCACGTCACATATTCTCACGGGGAGAATTTTCACATTTTTACAACCTTTTCCTCCCTTTAATTGCCAATATTCACTACCTGAATGACGCCCCGCAAGCTCTAAAACAATGCTACAATGACTGTTCTACCCATCAGGATACCTGTCACTCCTCCTCCTTGTTGTACTGCTCTGGTTTACCCCTTTTAAGAAAAAAAATAAAAAAACTAAATAAAACATCACTATGATTATATTCATTGGTGATTGATTGGTCATCATCCTCGTTAATTAACCTGGTGATTATTGTTAATTAATCGAACCTTCCAACATGTTCATCTACCTCTTTCCATTATTTATTTTCCCCTCTCATTCCAAGAAAACCCGTCAAGGGTTCTCAGCATTAAAATAGTGTTTTGTAATTAAAAATAAATAAATTTATTTAAAAACACGGTTAAATCATCAAAATAAACACCGTCAGAAATAAAAAAGAAGGGAGGAGTAAAATACAAGCAACATTCACTACCATGTGCAAAGATATTCATCGTGGTTAACAATAATGCCTCAGTACTTGACGCCACTGGAGTAGAATCATTGGAACATGAAAGCATGTGCATCTGCTGGTTAAACCTAAATGATCCCTGGGCCAATAATAATATAAATAAAACCATTAATTATTAGCATGGTTATTAACTCTAAAAAAAAAAAATTAAAATAACCAGAAAAGTAGACATTTGTTTTGTAAAAAAAGTCACTGTGGATGGGACCATGAAGGCAAAAAGAAAGCACTCAAAAAGCCCTTACCAGGGTGGAGGCCCCCACGTGACCACGAACGACCTCCAATGGGGAGGAAGAAGGGGGACGAGTACGAGCACAAAAAAACACGTTCCTCCCACGTCCACTTCTATCTGACGTGAGGAGTGGGACGCAGAACAAATTGGATAACAGGATAAGCCTTGGCTCTGCTAAGAGACTACTGTGTTTTGTAATTCTCTGTAGGTTTACTTCCAAACGGCTCACAATCAAGCCAAGATATTATCCTAGCTAGTAGCTACCTCTCCATCAATTTCAAAAGCGAGCACTAACGCTCTGCTCTTAATTATTTGGCACGGCAAAAGGTGCCAGATGGTGTTGCAAATACTAGCTAGTACTAGGAATGATTCGTACTGAGAAAAAAAGGCAGGAAAAATGGGCTCTTCAGCTGCGCCATGAATGCAAGATTATCCAAGCTCTTTTTGCCGATGTGACGGGAAGACTTAATGTAAACAACTTACCTCGAGAGCCTGCATTTACATCGAGCTAATTTATCATCCCCGTTGGGCGTTGCCGTCAGCTTTTTCTGTTTCATGGACAATACGATTACCATTTGCTGTATCTGCTGCGCATCTCTTCCATTCTTATTCTTTATTGCTTCTACTTGTATTTCCAACCACAAATATATATTATCTATATTCTTAGAAACATATCTAATTTAAAATTTGTTTTAAGATCCACTATTATTCATGATATAGTAAATTTTAACTGTGGATAACGTAGCAAGTCAAGCGGGAGAGTGCAAGCTAGTTGCAGATTAGGCGTGTTAAGGCGTAACTGCTTGGCAACAATTTTATCTTCGTCGTTCAAAATACGATCTTCTTCAAGAAATCGACTCCATTTGATAGGTTTTAGTTCAAACGGGTGATCTGTAGCTGCCAAAATTCCTATTCCCTACATGCTTTCTTTGCACCTCCAACCCCCACAACCCGCTGTTGATGTTGAACATGAGGCCCCAATCCAGGATCACAAACTCCAAAGAATTCACACTTGTTTGCAACTCTGTACCCCAAAGAGAAATGAAAGACTACAGATAACATTGCAACCCAAGAGCTTGGCTTTCTAAAGGGCACCGAGTGATAAAGTAAGCTCCTCGAAGAAGGTTGTGTGCCATATACCAGAACCAGACCACTACCCTTCGTTATATTCTCCACACAAGAATGATTGGAGAACACCATGATGCCTTTAAAATCTCCATGAATTCATGCGAGGAGAAACGTTGCAGTAGTGATTTGTACAAAAAGGCACTTTAAGACACGCACAATAATGAAATACATTCTAAGCATTATAAACTCTGCAGAAAATTTTGAAGAAAGGCAGAGCTTGGCTGTCATGCTAAGAGCACTGCTATTCATTTTCATCTGTTTACAACTCATTCAGACGTGCATCTCCATACGTCTGCTTGCACAAGGTAAACCGAAGTTATTGTCAATCTTTAAGGCATGAAAAGACCATACAACTACTAGTTGCAGTTCATAACAAAACAGTAGTGGGTCATAGTAGTAATGTTTCCCGGGTGAACATCTGAAACAGCTACATGAAAACTGCAGTTAATGGTCTATCATTGCATTGGCCTGGTGGAATACTACCATTAAAATTCCATTTAGAAAAAGGCCTTGAAACTAATTCTATTTACAAAGCAACCAATACTCTGCCATAGTTGAGCATTGAAAAAAGTCCAAGTTTGAAAGATCTGGCGAAGAAAAAAACATCAAGATTCAAGGTCCTAAAGGGACTCTAGTATCGAAACATTTGAAAGCCTCAAGCCATTCCAAAATATCCTTTCCTCTAAATAGAAAGGCACTACCTTGGAAAGAAGGCACGCGGCACATGATGTGGATAAGAAAATGTTAATCATTAGAAATAAAAATGTGGCGCGAACAAGATTTTACTTGATAATCCTCCAGAATCATTTGATATATCTTCCTTGCAAGCACTTGGTGAACCATTAAAGCATAATCTGCAGGTATCGAGCAAGACTAGACACCATCTGCTGTATAAATAAATAAATAAACTAATCAAATTTTGATACCATGAATGAAGAATTTATCTTGTACTAATAACCAGTTGAGCTGCAGCTATTTTCCAACTACTCACCAACAAGGTCGAGCCCCGCACCCTCTGGCTTCTCCCAGAGTGAAAGTCTTTTTTCTTTCTAAGCCTGAAGAAGATAAAGTGCATGCTCTACATGATGGATGAAACTTCTTTAGATATGATTAAAGAAGGATAAATCCAGCCATAGGTCAATACTTTAATTCACAAACTGAGATTCTAACTAAGAATTTAAATACTGAAGTTTCCAGCATTCTCTGGAACAGAAAATGTATAATCTTAATATTGAAGTCCCGTTTTCAGAATCAGGTCCCATGTGGAATACCAAGCAATTTCGCCATCCACTAATCTGGGATGATTCTTGCTGTTACTCAACTGCATGTGTCATATACTACCCAAAAAGCAACCTAAAGGGCACACCAGAGCACCTTCACCAATTGCAGCTCACTAATTTAAACATACTTCGTTAAAATCATTCAATCATCAAATCAGAAATGATCACCATTTCATGCAGTATCTGAACTAAATTGAGCACATACTTAGGTCGCCTTTTAAACCACATGTTTAAACAATAAAACCATCCAACACTAACCATTTCGTTCAAACAGAACGACCTACAAAACTCTGTTGGTGCTCTTTCACTTATGAAAGGTCATGTTCAAAGTCAGCAATTTTCAGTTCTATATCATTCAAACAAAAATTCACGGTGGCGAAATACAATACACCACTACCCTTTTATTTTGACAGTTTCACCTGCATTAAAAGAGTATGGCAACACCATTACAGAAGATTACAACTTACATTGTGATTTTTAGACTCCAAGTTGGAATTTCATTCTTGCAGACACACATAGATAAGAAACTAAATTTCATCAAGTCACAGAAAGAAACACAAGGCAGCCTCCAAATCAATATGAATAAGCATTTGATCACATTGAGATGTATTAAACCACCTTTTGAGGAATATTGGTCACTTCAGCATATCGAGTGAGTTTTTACATGCATAAATATTCCTCATCAAACAAAGGATGTGCACACTTAGTTCTTGACATGTAGCGTGTTACAATTATATTTATGAACTAAATAGAGACAAGTTTGAAGAGAAACCCACGAAGAAACCTGTATGCATGAAGCTTAAAGCTGTTGTTTTAATTATTTTTCTAGTTAATTTTGAATTTTAATTAGTATTTAGGAATCTTAATGCTACATGAACTCTATTAATTAGATAAGTTTTAAATCATTTTTAATAAAGAATTTTAAAACTAATATAAATAAAGATATCTAGTTTATTTGAAGAATATAATTATTATAAAAAATTTCAATAAAATACAATAGAATTTTCTCTAAATTTCTCTACTGCTTAGATTTATAACCCACCCACCGTGTCAGCTCCCTGCCAGGAAGCTATGAAAACAGAATTGTTTTAGAACACGAACTTTTACTAGAAATTAATCCTAAGAAAATTCTTCTCACAGAACACTATTATTACTTGGAAGGACATTGTGTTTAAAAGGCAATCACATTACAGCTATGGTCCTATCTTCAAGATTTTTGCATGGAGTGGCTGTCCCTGAGACTCAGACCTGCATTCTTATGGTAGCAAACTCAGACTTTTTACCATTACCAAACAATAGTCCCTAGTTTATACTGTTCACTTAGAATTCTCAGGAACCCAAGAGCTTCATTTGTAGAATAAGAGCTAATAATACTACACGTGTTAAAAATTGCTGGTTCTTCTGTCCATAAAAAGACGCTGTTTCTAATGCAATGGCAAGTTTTTTAGTTTAATGATATTAAACTGAAACTTGATAGCTGATATTCTTGAACACCATGTTAATAAACATCATTTATAATAGCCTAATGGTCTAAGAACATGAACTGAAAACAGTAACAGCAACAGAAAAAGTGATGGGAATGATGATGTTCAAATATTGTATTCCACCATCACGCACAAAAAATGACTATTTTGTGAGCAGTTTAAAAAGTAAAAACATCCTCGTGGTAGCCAAAATTTCCACCATTCAACCCTCTGTCTAATCCCACCAAAATCCCAAATAATTCCATACTTACAGCGCAGATGCCTTTTTATTTATAGCTATCAGATGAAAACTCTGTTATTATCGCTCAGAAGATTCAGGATAGCATATGAAAGGATAAGTTGCTGAACTAAAATAAAAATACTAGACAGCAAAATGTTGTTGTCTCACAGAAGTTAATACAACCATTAAACAAATCACTGGAAAAACCCTAACTGACAAGATCTGCCCCAGCAAGCTGAGAAAATATTTTTAAGAGGGGAGGCAGGACATGTCACATCTAGCGAATGACAACTACTTGTATATCTCCCATAATGAAAGGACCTTAAAGAACTTGTCCATCATAAAGATAACCAAAGAAGAGAAGTGCAGTTGAACGGGAAAAAAAGGAAACACAGTTATTGAAGTAAAAACCCGCTACTGCATAGCCTCTGACCCTGGGATTGTGAACAAAGCTCTGGGAATTTAAACTTCACTGAAAACGGTTTGCAACAATCATTAGTCAGTACTCAAAGGTAAACATTCGAAGCAAAAATATGTTGCTGGATCATCAAGCTAATACTAGATATTCAAAGTTCAACTCTGAAAATAAAATACATGACAGGGGAAAAAAATATTGCCACAATATCTTCGACCATAGGCAACTATAATTCTACAGTGTCAAGAACAAAGCGATGGGAGACATTATTGTGACTATCCTAAGTTTACACAATATATGCAGACAGAGCAACAATTTCTCAAAAGATACCCTTCCTAAATGATACACCAGTTCCAGAAGCAGCTTACCATAAACACAAAATTGATTTGCTTGCAAGTCCAGATGTTATGATGAACGAAATCAACAGGACCAGACAATCAATTAAAATCAGCACCCATTTCCTTGCGTTTCAACTCTAATGCCATCTGCTCATTCTCAAGTTTCATCCTCTCATTTTCCATCCTCAACTTTTCTAGTTCACGGTCTCTTTTCTTGCTAAATCTTTGCCACTTAAAGCGCTGTTTTTCCAACTCCAACATCTCTTGTTGAATTTGCAGCTTCCGTTCTTCTAACTGAAGGGTGCGGGATTCCATCCACTGCTTCTGCAACCAAACTGCTCTTGAACTTTCAGTTGAGACTTGATTCATATCAACCTGGGCAGCCAGTGGATGATAAGAAGAAGACCCTTTATTAGGCTCCTGAGATGAATTCCCAAAACAAGCATCTTCATGGCCCTGGCCTTGTCTGGGCCTCTTTGCAGAACCCCCTAACACCCCATGTATGCCCCTGCAATCCCCATGTGAAGCATGATTCTCCTCAAATTCATCATGATCATCAGTTTCAATCTCTTGATCATCTTCATCAAGATCATCATGTTGGTGCCTCCTTGCATCATCATTGTCATGATCATCTCTACTTCTTAGAGCCAACTGTAAGGAACGCTGCAAAGCTGGATCATGAGGCAGGTGCAACCTATTTCCATTGTGATAGGAACACATTTCTTCATAGAAAAGATGCTTTGAGTTTAATATCTTCCTAACATCATCTTTCTCCTTTTCTGTTAAATAATCTATAACATCCAAAAGTGCAGGGTTTTCCACAACCTGACAAGAAGTGCCCCTCCCAAGCATATCATTGAGCCTTTTATACCTTTTATTAAGGTCATTGAATTTATCCTCACACTGCTGTGGAGAAACATGGAAGCCCCTTTCAGCCATGACTTTTGAAACTGATTTCCACTTTCCCTTTTTCTGCAAAATAGTGAATTTCCTACGCATCCCACCACCACAATCTGAAGTCCCGTCCTCACCTATATAAGACACGGCAGTTATCAAGAGCCTAACCATCTTATCAGTCCACTTAACACGCTGCCACGGCGTCCCCTTTTTCCCTGTGATTGCATCATTGTGACCATCAGCTCCTTCTTCAGTATAGCTTGGCTCGTCTTCATCACTGACTGAATTTTTTCCCCTATCTCCTTTATTGTAATCAGTCATGGAAATGTTTTGATCAGAGTTGTGCATGAACCCCATCGTGAGTGGAAAACCTTCTTCAACTGAGGTGAGGGTTGAGGATCCTTGCCGATGGAGGTGGTGGTGGTGATGGTGCATAGTGTGCGGATGCTGTGCTTGATGATGAACTCTCATTGATCCTTGCAAGTCAAGGCCTCCAAAAGGAGCCCCGCCTGGAACCATACCTCCTTGTGACAAATTCCCTTCCATGTTTTTTTCGACAACAATTTAGATCGCACCTATAAACCCATTGCCCCCTTTCGAATCAACATCTTGGCTATGCAAAAAAAACAATCGATAACAGTATATGGTTTTCACCTAGAGGAAGCCAAAATAAAGCAAACCCAATTCTTATTTTTTTTCCTTCTCTAACTACCTAGATCATCAAGCACGAATCTTCAATTCGCAGAAGCCAAACAGAATCGTAAACCCATCTCCAGAACTCATGAACTTCAGAAAAAAAACTGAAATACTCACCAAGATAACCACTTCCAAAATTCAAAATAATGAAATAAAAAAGCACCGGGACATTCAAGAACAACGAAACAAAACAAAACAAAAAAGAAAGCCATGCTCAAGTTTTATCAGAAGCAAAGACACTTATCTGCGATACGGTAAAAAAAAAAAAAAACCGTGAAGCAACAGAGTATGTTGTCCCAAAACCAGGTCGAGAATCCAGGACTTTAGATCTCAGAAACCTCTCTCCGGTCTTTCTCGGAGTGTCATTGTTTACGATGCTACTACAATGCGTCCAGTTTGCACACAAAAAGTTTTAGGCAGGTTCAAAGAACGGAATTATACTTTGGGTATTCTTTATTCATGTCGCAGTCAGCAGTGTTCCTTATATATATATATATATATATATATTTGTTACTTGTCCAACAAATACGTGTTTATATAATTTTTTTTTCTTGTAATTAAATCCAAAATGATAAAGTCGAAACAAAATCTAAGATGATCGATGCCATAACCATGTGTCCTTTTTAATATTTTTCTAAAAAACAAAATAGTAGAGCCAACAAAATTGTAAGCCATGCCACATAATTGGATCCTAAATTTTTTAATCGCAATTGGACATGCAACTTGGAGAAATTCATGGGGCAGCCTATTCTTTTTTAATACGAAATGACAACAAAGGTGTTTGAAGTTTGATGATTACACTCTTGTCTTCAGATGAATTACCAGTACCGAGGGAGGGAGGGAGTTTCCCTTGTATTTTTCTTAAGAATGAGAAAATAGATATAAGACCAAAATACGTTGCTTTTCGCTGGGAAAAAAAAAACAAAAAATGTAAGAATAAAAAATAAAAATATATTATCAAACCATGATTTACTGGAGCCCACGTCAACGAAATTACGTGTGTGGTTATAATTTATTACACGTGTAGCTTGTGAGTGACCATTCTTTTCTACTTTTTGGGGGGTGGAAGATAGCTGACATTAGCATCTTTCAAAATATTTTTGAAAGATTTAAATTTTTTTATTTTTTTATTTTAAATTAATATTCCTTCTATGTTTTTAAATAGCATTGGTGCGATGATAATATTAAAAAAAAAATTATACTACTATACACCTCTTAACATGTTTTTGAAAAATATAAAACCCGCTCAATATATGCCTTCGTTCTTTTCCTCCTCTCTTTTTTGTCTTCAGGATTTAGTAATACTTCAGTTATGAGTCAATTAATTTTAAAATTTATTTGATTTGACACAAGGATATAGAAAAATTATAATCCTTGATGGGCCTTGGACACAAAATGATGGAAAAGAAAAGAAAAAAGGAAATATATATATATATATATATATATCAAATACATTCTAATTTATTGAAGTTACACAGATCTTCATATCTCATCCACGTTTGGTGGACGTACGAGAGATTCATGTATCCACCTTTTAAGATGAGCTCATGAACAATATATGTAAAGGGAAAAAAAAATAGAGTTTGCAAATGGTTTCTTAGATATACTATTTATTCATGTCGTGATAAAGTAGTTGTGGTATATTTCAAGACACCTGGTTTTTGCCCCACGCTACTATGAAGTTCGCATCAAGAATAGTATTGAGTATAGTTTGAGTGTAAGAATATTGTTCATGCTGCAATAAGCTATTTGATAATTTTATTAAATCCTATCTTAATTTTTTTTGTTTACTTGGCTTGTTATTAGATAAGCTATTTGCTATTTGTATGAAATATTTTTACATAGCCTAGTTGAACTTACATGCCAGGACATTACCAGGGTAATTAATAAAAAAAATATAATTTAATTTAAAAAAATATATATTTTTTAACAAAACTAGTGGCATATCATATTATCTTGATTCTTCTAGCTTAAATTGCTAAACTTGTTATTCGAATTATAAGTTTTATTAGGATTAAAAAATTTATTTTTTTAACTATATTTTACTTAATAATATAGTAATTGACACTCGCAAAATTACATATCAATTAAATATTATGATATTTATTTGAAAATTACAATAACCTCGTAAAAAATAAAATAAAATATGAAATTAAAATTAAAATTAAAATTAATCAAATATTTGATGATAGATTTAAAAAACAATACTAAAAATATAAAGCTAGAATATAAAAAAATTATTTATCTATCACTATTAAATACAACCTGGCAGGTCAAACTTTAAATCTTTTTACTTAATTCTTTACCTAACTTAAGTTTATAATTAATCATGTATGATATGCCCTGATGTGACATGATATATTCAAAAGTAACCCGGACCAATGGTAAAAATATGATTTTGTTAAAAAAAATTCAAGATGATTTTTTTTTTAGATATTAAAAAAATAACACTATATTAACTCAAACTTCAAGGTTTTACTTGATAAACTTGCAATTTTCTCTATTGAGTTTAAAAATTTTATTTGTTATTTTTTTTAATAATATAATAATAAAAACAAACTAAAATTAAATATCAACAAAATACCATAATATTTGTTTGAGATTACAAATAAACTTGTAAAAAATAAATAAAAATAAGCTATAACAAATAATTTAAAATTTAAAAAATATTATTGGATGAAGTTGAAAGGAAAAAAATTTGAAAAAGCATTCAATGGAAAGAATAAAAAATTTGGAGAATATAATTAATAAAAAAATATTGAATTTTATCCCTAGAGAAAGACAAAAAAAAAGAGAGAGATAGAAGAAAAGTCCACCTCCCATCGATAATGAAGTCGGTAGGAAAAACTCAACTTTTTTAACTTCAGTTTATTTTTATTTTTGTTATTGAAAGTGTTTCTGTAAAAGATTTTTTTTAATCTTGTTTCATATTATTTTTTTAATAATTTTAGATTGTTTTGAAATGTCAATATATAAAATAAAATTTAATAAATAAATAAATAAAAATTATTAACTGCCACAATATCAAACAAATTCTTGGATAGTTTATTATGAATTGTGAAGTTGATAAGAAAACTTAATCTTTTTAAGTTGGTTTATTTTTGTTTCTAAAATTATTTTTAAAAAATAATATTTTTGTATTTTAATATATTTTTTAAAATTTAAATCATTTAAATATAATGATGTTAATTTTTAAAAAAAAATAAAAAAAACAGTTTAATACATCTACAAGTATAAAATATTTTAAAAAACAATCATTATCATACTATTAATATAGCGAACTAATAATCATTTCAGTGCAGCATATTATTTTTAATTAAGTTGTAATCCTTTTCTCATGCAAGTAGGTCTACAAATATTAAAAAAAAAGGGAGAAAAGTCAGTTTGTAAAAAAGGAAGTTAAAAAAGGCACCAAATCAGATAGAAAGAAATTGAAGGATCCCAAAATTATCAGGGCTCCTCCTTGAATAATTCTTCTTCTTGTTAATTTCTTTATTCCAACTCAGCCGCTACTATTGAGATGAGAATTCAACGTCCCACCATTTTTACTCAGGAATAAAATAATAACAGCAGCAGCTTTTTTCTTTTGCAGTCATGTTGTCAAACAAGGCATGCAAAACCCCTCACGTTTTTTTTAGGCCAGCAGCCAATGTTTGATTAGTTTTCTTTTCAAGATAACTTCTCCAGTACTAGCAGGACGCTAGTAGTAAGGAAAAAACGCAAGCGGCAATTTTTATTTATTTTCTGTTAAAGTTAATTTATTATTATTATTATCTTAACGTGTTAATTAATGTTAAAAATAAATTTAAAAATTTAAAATATTATTTTAATATATTTTTAAATAAAAAATAATAACTACCAAAATATCAAGCTGTACCGAAAACATTTCAATTTATCACCTTATTTTTCTCTGTCTTTTATTTTTATTTTTATTTCAGAAATAAAAAATTACTTACCAGGATGGGCCCGATTTGTAAGGTGATAAGCCCAAAAAGGAGAACGAGAAACCTGGAAGCATAGTGGGTGAAGGGCCGAAAGGCAACCCAATGAAACCCCAGAGAAAGAAGGATTAAAATCCTTTCAAAGAAAAAAACGGGTAGGCGCCCAAACATTAATTGGAGCGCTAGACCTAAAAAAAATACAGAGCGAGCTAGAAAGGAAAAGAATGGCAAGCGAAGAAGAGAGTGCGGTAAAAGAGCCATTGGATCTCATCAGACTTAGCCTGGACGAGCGTATCTACGTCAAGCTCCGCTCTGATCGTGAACTTCGCGGAAAACTCCACGTACGTGTCTCTACTCTCTTCTACATGTACCCCCATTTCTATTTATTTATTTATATACAACAATGTCGTTTCGGAGAATTTAATTACAAGAAACCTAGATTCTCGATTCTTTTTAACGCCAACGGAATATTCTCAATTCTCTTTGTGTTGCTGCGTGGACTGTGGTGTTTCTCTTAGGGTTTTAGCTACATGTTTTAATCTGATTTTGCAGGCGTATGATCAGCATTTGAATATGATTCTCGGGGATGTTGAAGAAATTGTTACTACAGTCGAAATCGACGATGAAACCTATGAAGAGATTGTTCGGGTATGTTATGATTTCACTTTTAAAAGCTTTTCCCCCCCCTTAATGTTTGTTAGGTAGTAAAAGCAGAACATGCATGCCTCAGTGTATAGTATTGAATAAGTGGAAGGGGTCTTACTATGGTGAGCATTGGAAACTCGAATTGTTAACTCTAGGAATTTTATGGGAAGCAGCTATTATTGCGTAAAGATGATAGGATTCACTTAAATATGAATGATGATGGCTTGGCAAAGTGGTGCGACGGCTAATATTTCGAAGGCTTGCAAGTTATATAGGGTGCTGGCTGTTCATCGATGTCTGTTGCTGCCTTTACATCAAATAATAAAGTTTTCCTTCGAATCACATCTTTTCATTGAAGATTGGAGGCATGTACCTGTATATCATAAATGTTTACATACATTATCGGATTTGTGAGAAGGCAGATATGAAATGCATCTTATAGTTACAGATTCATATTGGAGGAAGAATTATTATTAGTATTTGGAGGACGCCTGCAAATTCTTCATCAGAAAGCATCTCATATTTTCTGTTCTACTATGCACAGGCACTTTGATACCACTTTATTAGCTTTTACAGCTCACTGGTATTCTTAATAGCCATCATAGAAAGCAACCTTGGGTAATCGTAGAAATACCAAGTCTCCATTAGGCGCACATTCCAAAGAAGTGGAAAAAGTAACTTTTGAATGAAGAATTTTAGGAACTACGCTAAAGATTGGAATATCTTAAAGAAAACAAGGGTTGGTTCAAAGGAAACTAAGCGAAACTTGGAGCTCCAAAGTTAAAAATAAAAATGATATTACAATTTCATATGAAGATTCTGTTTATAAAATGAAGGATAACTAAGCAATGAGGGGCCACTACTTCTGAGTGCAAGTAATCTATCTGCTATTATAGTACTTATTCAGGTGCCTACCTTTTTTCTTTTATCTTCTGTTTCAGGCTACAAGGCGCACAGTGCCTTTCCTATTCGTTAGAGGAGATGGTGTCATTTTGGTCTCTCCTCCATTGAGGACAGCTTAACTTGGAGAATGAAATTCAATGTGCAAAGAGAAATCTACTTCATCATCTGTTGTTTACACTGCCATTGCTTTAATTTAGAACCTGCCCAAGCTTAGTTTGCATCACATTATTAACGTAGTTTGGGGTAAAGATTGCGGAATAGACTAAGATCGTTTTGTAATTGACATGACTTCTAAATTTGGACTGATTTGTGCGAGTTGCCAAGCCGAAACTTTGTTTTAGGGAAATATATATTATGGAGCAACTTTGTCAGAATCTGGCTACTCTGGTTGAACTCCGTTGACTCGAAGCTGATTGACGAGCATACTGGCTACAAGGATTTAGGAGTAGGGCCGCAACTGTACTCCAGGTAGACTGAATGAATCAGATGCTCCAAGTTTGGTCTTCTATCTTCTGTTCCTGTTTATGGTCTCGGTTACCCGCATTTTTAAGCCAAGCAGGCATGCTTCATGGTGATAAGGTATGGTGATAAGGTGGTTGTTGTTTTTTAAAATATTTTTTATTTTAAAATATATTAAAATAATATTTTTTATTTTTTTAATGTTGATATACCAAAACAATTTAAAAACATTAAAAAAATAAATAAATATTTTTTAGTGAAAAGCATAGATGGACCCAAAAGATAAACCGTCTCCACCAATGATGCTGCGGCTTTTTATTTAAAAATGCAAGATCCTCAGGTTTTTGTTGAATGGAGCTTGAACTGGATTTTTCCAAATCCACTGCTATGACAGTGATTGTGTCGATAACAATAAGGTCTATTCAAGGAGTGTTATAGATACAAAACCAACAATCAATCCTTGATTTGATTCCCTGTCGGAACACCTTTATGATCCGGTTGATAACTACATCAGCCCCCCATATTCGATCCTGGCAAGTAACGGGGATCAAATCCAACCTGTCTTCCACAAGGTTTCTTCTTCACTTGAAATTAATTCGGGGAGGACTTTGACACGTGGTTCTTTACGGCTCCGAGTTTCAGCCAACCGTCACAATTTAAAAGAATCCAATCGAGATACGAGAAAACGGCAAAGGGGCTTATTTTACTATCATCTAAGCCAGGGAAGGGAAGACAGTCCACAATCATCCGAAAAAGGAAAATAAAGGAATATAAAAAAAGGAAAGGAAAGAAAGGGTAGAAAAGACATTCAGTTTCAGGCTCCAGCCACCTTTCTAAACACCCGTCCTCCTTCAAAAACGTTGAGTTCTGACGTTAAAAAGCAATAACCATGGTTTTATTTCCAATAGTAGTAAAGAATCATAATCCAAAACTTAACCAGGAGTTGCGAAATGTCAGAAAATTCACAGAGCAACACAACCCCAACCCCAACCCCNCCCCCCCCCCACCCCAGAAATAAAGAAAATGAGAAAGACAAGCTCATGATGAGGAACTTGCAAATGGAAAGAATAAGGGTTTCTTTCTACTAAATATATTACAACTACAATACATCAATTGCACATGCACAGAAAATTTGAAAAACAAAACTTGTAATCACCAACCACTCCTGACTAGGTCATCGACGTCTGTGGCGAGAGATACCAGGGGAACCCATTGCTTGTGAGCCTCTATAGTTTCTTCCAGGGGAATCCATGTAGCTTCTGGGGGAATCCATGGATCCTCTATAGGCATAAGCAGCTTTAGCTGATTCTGGTACCGAGTCCAGGGGAATTGACTCGATAAAACATGCTGTATTAATACGAGTCCTCTCAAGCTCTGATTGAAGCAACTCGGAGCTGCACTGCTCAGCAAGAGCCTAAAATCCAAAAAAAATATTAGAAGAGTTTAACTGAATGAGCAAAATATAACAGACTGGATGACTAGGGTTCCCACAGTGAGGATCCTATAGTGCCAATGTCCTCGTAATGAAATATAATTGCTCCATTCCTCTTCGCTCTAGAGCTTTAAAAAATCAGCACATCACTTTATCATGTCAAAGCAATCCCAATAAGCATAGCAATGCACTCAAATGATTCGGGGCAATTTCAAAACTTAGACTCTCAAAACACACTGCATAAAAGGTACAACGAAAAATACAGTTCTTACAATCAGGTCATCTGGGGACACAGTCATTCCTTGCAGCCTATCATCTGCAAGTGCATCTTCACTCCCACGAGTTGGTCTACGTTGATGCCCTGGATTTTCGACAGCTTCAGTGACATTCTCAGTGGCTTTCTCCAGCAACACCCCTTGTAAGGCCTTAAGAGACTCCCTTGCATCGGGTGTGAGATAGGGATTCAATATGGTCTCGAAATATTCCAGCTGCCAGAGAAACATGTCAACGAAACAAATGTTTACCCAGTTGTGCAAGACATGACATCTAGATGAGAAAGCTGCGGCCAGTGGATGAACTAAGCAATTCTAATGTCTATCCTAAAACTTTGTCACCGAAAAAATAACTCCGACCATCATTTTTTTCTATTTTTATATGCATGTACCAATGCAATTTTTTAGTCCTTTTTCCCTTTTAGGATGGGAGGCATTATGGGGCCAGCAAGATGATTATAGATATTATATAGTGTCTCAGAATGCATTAGAGGAGAAAAGTTCAACAAATAAAAGCCACAAGGGAACTTGGAAGGAAATATCATTCATTACACAGCATAAAACTGCAAAAATTATATGGTTTCAAGAGAAAGTTGCTGGATTAAAGAATTTGCCATAGGGAAAAAAACTATGCTTTACCTCAAGCATGAGCTGACAGAAGCCATTTGCATCAAGTGACCGAAGATCCTTGCTTTTGTTTTCATGGAAAAGGCTAAGAAAAGTATCAATAAGACCTTCAACAAGAATACCAAGCGTCTTGTCCAAGAGGGGCTTAGCACCAGCAAAAACCTGAGATAAGCAAATTAATATATCTCAGAATACATTTGATTGGGCAATAACAATGAAGGTTAGTTATCAAGAACAAGACCATTCCCTAAACCTTATCAAAACAAAATACAGTCCTGTGTACTAAGTACATGATTTCCAAAGCAGTCAACTTGTCATGATTTCATGGAAGGGTAGCCCCTTGACAGTTGCATTTAAATGAGCAATTTAAAAAAAACAATAAACTCAATTTCAGTCATCCAGCTACAAAAATATGAACAAGATTGATGCACATATAAAGCATATATACTCCAGGGATAAAGATGATGTACCTCTGAGTGCACAGCTACTAAAGTGTGCAATAACTCCACAGCCGCATCACGTACACCCTGCAAGGGATTAGTATTCCATGTATTGTTGTTACAAAATTGTTATCACCGGAGCTATTTTGGCAAGCAAAGCAAATAACCAATTATAAAATCCATAAATTCTTACTTTAACTGCAGGTGCTGCTCCCCATTGAACACCAGAGTTCAGCAAATAGTTCATAGCTGCTGTTCTGATCAAATTTGCCTAACAGGAAGACACAAAATTACCCATTTATCAAGCCAAAACAAATGAAAGGACTTGCACTCACATTTGTAGGCAATTCCATAAAAGTACTACCAAACATATATACATCCACTCTTGGAAGTTCCAAATGCGAATCATAGTGTTCATTCTTAAGGAAATGGGAATGAAAAGCAAGAGATGACTTTTCTCGAACTATGGACAAATGGAAGTTTAACTCCATATATTTCGACTGTACCAAGTACTAACCACCTAAAAGGTAACTGGTCCAGCAAAAGGCCCACAGGGAAAAAAAAGTAGGAGATACTCCCAAATCAAATTCCTCACACTAGCATAGCTATGACGTACTCTACTTGTGTTTGTATACTAACCAAATAATAGGTGATTCTGGTCCAGGAAAAGACACAGAGGAGGAGTAAGCTAGAGCTACCTTCTATATCTATATCCTAGCAGCAGCATAGCTACATGTTCTAATCTCCTTGTGCTCGTGTATGAACAAATACTAAATTAAAACCATGCTAAGTTATACCTTTGCAAAAGTATACTGGGCAAGGACCTTCTCTTCGAGTCCAGAGAAAGACATTACAAGATCTTGAATATCACTGCCCTCTTCATCCTTTTCCCTAGATTAGAAAATAAAAGATAGAACCTTCATAATAGTGAGCAACAGCTGGCATAAAAGAATGCATATGCACTTTCAAACAGACATGATATTTCTGACTTTTGAGGAAGAGAGGAAAAGAGGTCACTACCTGGACTGCAACCAAATGGTTTTATACTTGTTGAACAACTCGTATGAAAGTTCATCTTTGCAAAATCCAATGTTGCTCAACACTAACAGCAATTGTTGATGTGAATCAACAACACTTCCTTGGAGATTAGATGATATTTTTTCTTCTGATTCATGAGAATATCCATTCTGTAAATGCAAACTTTCTTTGCTTGATTTGTTTTGGGCAAGCTCGCTCCCAATTTGTTCCAAATGGCCTGGCCAATGAGGGGCACAGACAAAGCATCATAAATTATTAACTGGATTAGTCCTCCTTCCAAATATAAAATTGGAATAAGTTATTAATTTTACCAGCAAAATCTAGGAAACAGTTTAAGAAGGCAAGTCGAACAGATTCTTGAATTTCTTGTAGCAGAGCAAACATATCTTCTGACCTTCCAGCCTCACTCCTTAAGGATTGAATCATTCTGAAAAGAAAAATTCCCAAGAGTCAAAGACAATTCAAAAGACGTATATTAAGAACACAAGATAGTTTAAAGAGCGGAGCATTCAAAAGTCTTAAACCTATATATATCCTCATAAAAAAACAAGGAAAAGCAAGAATTCAGAGAGGCAGAAGCAGAAGGTACTTATTAGCATGAATTACAATAAATACGATTGATAGACAATGTGGCTCTCACACCCAAAACATGTTACCACTGTCCACAATTTACAGGATTTCAGCAATCAAGCTCTGCAAAAGGTTTAAACCATTTTTCAACTTTTATCTAGCAATAAAATAGTGCGAAACACCTACATAAAAAATATGACATGATAAAAAAGACGTTCTTAACTCCAATCCTTACATTGAGGCTATTGGCAAGCTCCATAAGTTTCTGCTAGCCTATGAATCAATTCCAAAGGCAATAACTAATTCTTTGTAAAGGTAAGCTCTCACGACTTACTGACTGATTTGATCCATAGCAGAGGCAATAACTGAGCGGAATGCTAGAGGCAAGAAAGAAATTGTATAAGGAGATTTATTCCTTTCAAGAATAGATACTGGAATCCAAGTTTCTTCTTTTGATATCTCTTCTGTCATTGCCCGCATCCAAGAGCAAAGCCTAATTATGTAAATCTTTGTAATCTCTGCCTTAAGGGTTCTAAGTGCCATCACTGTCACAAAAAGATGAAACACTCAGAATTTTGGAAACTGAAGAAATGATGGTTAATGAAAGAGATTACACACCAGCAGTAGGTGGAGCTGATTCTTTCACTTCAAAAGCTTGGCAGGCTTTAGATATTTCCATTATAGCATCACTCATATAAGACTGGAGAATGTTTGATTCCTCAAGATCATGAAATGTGTTATGGACCTGCAACAGAAGGAAAGACATTTGAAATGACCTGCCAAACTAACTGTCTAAATTGACAAAATCAAGAAAAAGGTCAAAATTGCCAGGCAGATGCATTATCAATGCCTCATTTGATTATCTGCCAAAGATAATTTCAGCAGTATCATTTAAACACGGGTCATAAAACTTTCAAAAATAAAGTCTTTCCAGCAAACCAAGGTTATCAAAACCTGACCAGACTTGCTTAAAACATGATCATCTGGGAACACGTCTGGATACAAGCAAACAGCCTGACTGACCCCTCAAACCTAGAGGTGGTCAGGCACATGCCCAACTGGGAACACATCTGGAGACAGGCATACAGCCCAACTGACCCCTCAACCCAGATGTGGCCAGGCACATTGAAGAACCAGTTAACCTGATTGAAAAAGACACAACAGGCCGTGATCTGGTTAAAGATCGATAAGTGATCTGTTTGCGAAGTTACAGTTTGGATTAACTATGAAAAGTTTTTCCACTTATACCCCTCACTGATTGCACTTCGATCCTCAGTTCCCTCTAAAAGCTTAAGAAGCTTTCTCTGTTTTTTCCTTGTAATTTTATAGAACATTCACTATATTTATACATTTTACTTAGCAATCCTGATTTAAGTTGAGTTGAACCTTCAATCTTAATCTGCTCCCTTCTCAAATTCCATAGCTGGGACAAATTTGAAACCTTGCTTCCATCAGATTAGAAAAACAAATGACTTCCATAAAACGCAAACCACTTCTATCTGAATTAAAAAGGTTTAAAGAAACAACATCCAACCATAAATTAAATGAATGCATGATGCATACTCACCTTAGTTTCATATGCAGATATGGTACCTCGTATCATACCAGCAACTTCATCAAGAGAATGAGCAGAGTACCTCCCATCTCCCACCTTTTCCTCACTTTTAGTTGCTGAAGCATTAACATTTGATTCAGCAGAAACTTGGGAAGACTGGAAAAGTAAGATCCACAAGATCAAAACCAAGGCTGAAATTAACTTTTAAAGAAGAAACGAACAGATCTTCATATGATATCAGAACTGGCTTTAAAAGATAGAAAAACCAGCACAATTATTTTAATGCATGGCTTGGAGAAGATGTTGCCACTGCATTTATCAAGGCTAAGAGATAACAAAATTATCATTTTGCTCCTTTGTTTTACATTTTCAAGAGCTTCAAAGCCAAGCAATTCCAATAGGAGGGGGGTGCCAATGCCTGCATCTTAGCAACAAAACCACTATTGTCTTAGTAGCAGTAGACTTATTAGATTCTGCTTCATGTCTTCTTTCTTTCTTTCCCTGAGCACAGGCACTCTTGTTGTGTTAGAGGGACTTGAACCCTTGCAATTTATAACGTTCATGGATTTTCTTAACTATAAATTTCTTTGTTGCCAAATATTGCTTATTTTGGTGTTTATCAATGGTGCTATACAATACATGCAAAGGTTGCTGTACCCATGTTTCAAAATTTCCTTACTAAGCTTGAAAAAGATTCCAAGAATGAATTCTCAAATAAAACATCAAATGACATTTGACTTCGGATTGGATTTACATATGGGTAAAAGAAATCAAGGTTGTCAAGGAAGAATACTATAATGGTGTAATGTTCAGGGAGACTCTAAAAGAAGGCTACTTTCTGTTTAGAGTGACTCCTCAATGTCATCTGATTATTATAATTTCTTGATATAACATCGATGCTACAACATAAATTGCTGCTATTAATGGTGGATCTACACACGCTGAATATAAGGTTGCAAAGAGCCTAACAACACTGTCAAGGACTATATGTCATAACCAAAATTATTAACCCAAATATTGGCTTATTCAGCTTCTCCCTGTCCATACAAATGGCCAGTAGATGGTACATTAGAATATCTAAATCGATTCTTCATGGTAATGGTACCAAAAAAAGTACATAAAACTGAGAGCTGTTAAAAGTAAAAGTGTAGACGGTAGAATGTAAGTGTCATCATGAAACAGATGTCATAAAGCTCAATGTTCCATTTTTTTATTAATTTTAAAAAGCATTAATCAAAGACAATTAAAGTCCATGGATACAAGTTCTTATCTAAGAATAAAGACAATATCCAAAATACCTTCGCAAATTTCCCACTGAAAACAGACAGAGAAACTTTCCAGAAGGCTGGTATGTGATGTGTAAGCACAGCAGTCAACCTTCTGATATACTTTCCTCTAAGAGCATCAACTTCTTCACCACTCAAATCTACTGGCTGGAAATCTACTGGTGGAGGGATGTTCCCAAGCGTAAGAGAGTGATCATCATCTGACTGCCAGTAATAAGAGATAATACAAAGTAAAATCATTGTTCAGCACCAACCCACGGGTTACATGATACACAAATGTAACAGAATAATTTCTGATGAATGCACATACAGATTGATTCAGATTTTGTTGAATTTGCCTCCACTTTGCATCAGAAAGAGCTCTTTCACGCATCTCATTATGCAAGGTTTCCATTCTTGCTTCATGATCTAAGGTGCACTTCTCAAGCAATCCACGAATTCGGTGATTCTGCCAGAGGGACAAAGCTTGAGAATCCATAAATTGGCCTTTCAATTGAGTTTAAATTAGAAGTTACAAAACCTCTATATTTCTGTTAATCGGACTTTCCAATTACATGCATTGCATGTCACATGAAGATTAGTTTATGGATTCACTGACCTGCACATTCAAATAATGCCACACGGGATCTGACTCAGGTTCCAGCTCCAACAACAGCCTCACTGTGTTTTCAAGCTAAATAAACAAGACAAATACTTCAGTAACCACAAAAATAAAATAAGAATAATTAATTTCATGCAACCAGAAGTTCCACTCGGGCACAGCATGGTCTGTTTACTGGTTATGCATAACCAGACCAGACATACCACCCAACCACGTACATTGGTATCCACAGCTAAGGCAACATGTCCGCTTGAGTTGTTTCACTTAAATGAATTTCTATTAAAGCACATATAGTACAGCCCGTAAGCTTGGTGGTGAAGGGTGTGATCATCACTGTGTACTAGATTATAATGTTATCTGCTATTGCACAATGGTTTTTCCAATATATGATTGTTACCATGGTGAGCCACCAAAGCAAACAAACTATCCAGAATATAATTATTTATAATTATACTTTTCCTCTACTCAAACTGATAAACCAACCACAAACCATGATCTTATGCACCGATATGAAAAGGTTTATATTAGTGGGTAATCCCATTACCATATTACTGTATCAATAAACTAGAACAAGCAAAGCCTTGGATCAATGTTGATTTTGTAATTTCCTGTACAAAAGATGACTTTGCACTTTAAAGTTAGTAACCTTACATTTGTAAGATCTATTTGTGGATCTTCCATAGACTTGTAAAGTGTTCCTTTGAACTCATTCATCACCTTTTCAACCTCTTCTAGAACACGTTTTAGTATGTTCACCTGAATGAAATTGACATAAAACAGCAAGAATTTGTAAGGGAAAAAAAAGCGAGAAGGAACAGAAAAGTGTTCTATAACTGATTCAAAAGAATAGGGACACTCAGACATTGTTTTAAAGATGTTCTATCAAAAAACACATGCTATGGGAATTACCTGTATCTAAGATCTTTAGAAGATGCAAAATAGAACTATACAAGGACATAATTAGATATAATGAAGGTACTGTTATTGATGTGAAAAATCAACAGGAGAGGACATTTCATGTTTAAACATGGATGTCAACAACAGTCTCACCAAATTCATTTCATTTCCTCACCCAGAAGATGCTCAACCTTATAGACCCTATCCCACAAAAAGGACCTCCCAAAACTAGGGCCACAGCTCTATATCAGATAGTTCTTACAGTTTATCAAGCAGATCAAATGACGAAATGATTAAGCCCAAGAATATTCATTCATCTTTCACAAATGACCAAAACTTCCTGATTTTGCTTCATAGTTTATAACAAATCAAGTTTGGAACGAAATGCAGCATGAAGATTATGGCTGAGGATGACTTTGCTCTACCATTCCAAATGGGAAAATACAATGACTGGCAATTGCAAGAGGAGTGTATGATGATCAATGCATCAACAATAACTGAGATTACGTGTGTCAAAACAAATGGTAGAACATGCTCCATAACATAAGTCTTTTAACAGTAAAGCTTTCAGCATTACCATGAATCGGAGAACAATAAACATGTACAAGAAAAGTTCAACAGTAAAACCCTTGAAGCCTAAAGATTATACTTTGATGCATCTGCCTCAACCAAACAATGTAACAGTAAATTAACTCTTGATTCTTGCATACATGAGAGGGTAGAGCAATTGACTTCGCCTTCTTGTATTCCCGAACTGCTAGGTCATATTCACCCTTACCAATGCTTCCACGAATTGTACTAGGCAAGTTAAAAAGTGTTCGAAATCTCTGAAGCATTCCTTGCACAGATCTTATCTTCTCAGCTTGGGCCTAGTTTTAGAAACAAAACAAGCTAAGTGACCTGTGATGCATCAAAAGGTATCAAGTTCAACCAAGTTATAAATGTTATTTCTCACAAACCTGTCTCTCAAATAGAGGCTCAAAAGCACGATTAGCAAGTGAGCTTACTCCTTGCATGCAGTTATACAGGTGAGAAGTCCCAGAACCTTCAGGGTCTTCTTCAATCCGTCTCAATTTTGATTCTATATCTATAAATGAATTAATGATTCCAACATCAATATCAATAAAACACTCAGCATATCATTACAGGTTACAATTCCAATAACCTTGCATAGCAAAAACCATGCCCACTGAAAGCTGGGTGTAAACAAAAAATCTGCAGCTCACTTGACATGGTTAAGAGTAAATCTAGCAAGCAATGCAACATGATGATTGCATACCATCAATTGTAGTCTTGCAAGAGACAAAGCAGTCAAAATTGTCTTTAACCAACTGCTTTCTCTGTTGAGTCCGTCCTTTGAGATCAGTTTTTAAAGCAAGCGCACCAGCCTCCAACTCTGCTGCACTTGTATCTTGATGTATTCGGGATAGGAATAGCTTTGCATCAAAGTTTTCAGAGAAATATAACAACTTCTCTGCAAATATAAACATTAAAAAGATGTAGCCGGACATCATAACCACTAAAATAAATAGCCTCAAAAATAAACATCTATTGCTGCCTTGTGAATTAAATCTATCAAGTTCTCAAAAAGGCTTATGCATAATTTATAGCAAAAATTTTGTGGAAGACAAAAAGGCAAGCGGCTAATACACCCATTGATTATTTTGATAGGAATATCACTGCTGAAGGATAAATTCTATCAATGAAACTCTAAGGATCTTAAGACCATGCCCCTTCTCTCATGGCTTTGAGAATTTCATTTCATTTATTGACTGCTGATGGGTGGAAAACATGAAGATCAGCGCTGAATTTAAATAAGTTTCTTACAATTGCTAGTTTTAATGAGTGAATAGCCCTAATTTAACAAGTATTTATGATTATCCCTTTTAGCATTACACATAAGAGCACCCGTTTAATATGCAGACTTAATGGCTGTGCTCTAATTTAAAGAGTATTCAGCTCTTGATGATAGTACATGATACTATAATGAGAGAACAAATTATTTGGTGATGTGGAAATGTATATTATTGAGAGAAATGATGTGTAGTTATATAAAATGAACCAAATACGTAAGATGAATGGAGGAAAAGTGAGAGAAAGGGAAAAGAGGAATACCACGAAGGATATTGTCCAAGTGATCTCTATCAGATTTTGATGGAGAGCTTTCTGATGAATCAGTGATCAACCTTAATGATTTGTTATCTATAATCCTGTAAGTTCACAACAAATTCAGGATAACACTTAGCATAAGTGACTTTGAAAGGTAAAATATAAAGGAAACCTATACTTCAGTCTCCTAAAGGATAAGATTTTATAGTTCTATGTTTGAAAGGGAATCTATTAGCATTTCCACTTTTGAAATATCACGAACTCTTGTTCTTCAAGCTTTGACAAATGTCTAGCAATTTGGAATCCTCAAAATAATCAACGAGCGCAATCCATGAGCCAAAACAAGCCTCAGAAACTGAAAAATGTTGCTTGTCAATGAAAATTGCTTGCGAGAAGCTTACCCTAATCCAAGTGGATCAATGCATTCCATCCCACGGGGAAATGATTGCAGAGTGTTGAGCCCCTTTCTAGCCAATGCTGAAGGCTTCCGCTCAAACTTTTGAGCCACTGGTGCAGTTCTCGACTCTCGCATGTCACGAACCCTACGAGCAAGCTGTCATAAGAGCACAGCTTCAGCACCTTCAATAAACTAACCATTTTAAACTAAATTTCACATATTATGATTCTTCCCGCATCATCAGTAATGCCTAACATATCATTCTCCAAAACAAAGAATCAACTCAACACTGTATAATTACCAAGGGCTTCTATAATCATTCACATCTATGATTCAAAATATAGATACATTGATAAAAATTGAAGAGAGTTCTGTGTATACCTCAGCTTCGTCAACTCTTTTCCAACAATCAGGCTCTTCACCTTCCCACCCTCTCTCCTCCTCCCTCCCTCCGGCACCACGTCCACCTCTCCCTCTCGCTGCCGCACCTCCTCCACCACCACGGTCCTTACTAACCTCCTCATCACCACTCGATATGCTCAGCATTTCCACCTCCGAATCATCGTCATCCTCCACTACTATCCTATTCTTCGTCTGATTCGCCATGTTCTTCGCCGGCGCTGGCCTCTGCGGGGGAGGCGGTTGCCTTGGCTGCTGGACGAAATTCACAACCGGCTTGCGCTGATTCGACGGCGGGCGCTGGTAGTTGAGATCGCGTTGAGATTGTTCCTTTAATGCCATCTGGAGAAGCTCGTCTTCATCGTCGCTATCGCTTGACATTTTCGTAATTTAATGGAGTTTGAGGGGTTTTTTTGTTTTTCGTTTGGGGGTAGATCTGGTTTGCTATGACTGATTATTTGGTATTAATGGAACGTTCGAAGGGGAGAGAGAAGGAAAAGAGGAGAATATATCTGGTGTGGTTTACGGCTTGGTATGAGTGAGTGGGTTTTAAGACAAGTGGCGCTTGAGAAGGAAAGGTGCGTGGGAGGACCGTTTCTATGAGGTCGCTCTTTTTCTTCCCTTCTTTTTGGTTTTCTATAATTGTAAATGATTAACTAAAATTATTTAATTTTTTTAATGCATTTCTTTCATTTTTTAAGCGTGGAGTTATGATGGTGGTTAAAAGTTTGTTAGGAAAGGATCGCTCTTTTGGAGGGAGTAATTGTGATCATGTAGACATTTTTATTTATCCTTTTCTTTTCCTGTGCGCGCTGCGCGTAGGGGAAGAGAATGAGAAAATTTGAAGTGCCGACAGTAAACACTTCTAGATGTCCGAGCTCGCAAGTAAACATTGTTGTTGCTAGGAAAATTCAAAGAAAAGGTTTGCGTTTTTCGACGAGCTTTTGCAATCGCGAATATGGTGTTTGGAAGACTCAGAATATTTGTAGTTTAAAATGTTTTTTTTATTTTAAAATTTATTAAAATGATATTTTTTATTTTTAATATTAATAAAATGATTTGTAAACATAAAAAAATTAATTTTAAATAAAAAATTAACTTTTTATAAAAATATGGTGTGAACCATTTTCCCGAACACTGCTTTCCTTTATAAATCTTTTTATCCCCCAAGAAGCATTGTCATGCATTGAACATGGAAAAGAACTCATGGAGTGCGGTTTGCTCGACCGAACGTCAAGAAAAAGGGTTTAAAATTAGCATGATTACAGATTTTTGTCATCATAGAAACGAATGCGAAACAGATAACTTTGGAAAGATGAAATAATATATAAAAAAGACTAATCAAATGAACCATGCGGTGCTAGTAACGGGCCCATTGCATGATGCGCCACATGGCATCTGGAGTATTTGAAACTTTGAATTAGAAAATGATAAGAAACACTCGTGGAAGCACAAATAGGAAAAAAACAAACAATTGCCGCGGAAATAAAGCGAAATCACTCCGTGCCATTTCAGTATGCGTGCCATGATGTATTTGTTGCTCCGTGCTCCTGTGGACAGCGGCACTCCTTTGCGAGGATGGAAAGCTTCTCTAAAACTGCAGACTTCAGAGCGTGCTTACGCGCACTTTTCCAGTTTCAGCCCAAGACAAACAAGTTGCATGCAACGTTTTCCCGCATGGAGAAATTAATGAATCTAGCTTCCTGTGTGGTCATGATGTATTAATCGTGTATGCACACATCCTTCCTCATTTTTCCAGTATCAGCCGAAAGGTTTGTTTATGCCATTAATGAACACACATCAGAAGAAATGAAAACGCTTTATCTGATAAAATAGATTGTCAGAAACAGGTCGAATGCCCATAGAACAATTAAAGGCTGTGAAAATATTATGAGTACTATAATACAAGTAAGAACAAATAAACCCCTTCGTAATTTCAAGAGCATTCTGGCATGGGAGTCAACTTGGCCACGGACTGGTGCAGCGCGATACCAAATATAGCCACAGCATAGGTGTTTACTCTTTCTTCTCTTCAGCATTATAGAGTGCTTTGATTTCCTTGATGTCATCATAGCTGCCAAGAAAAATAGGAGAGCTCTCATGTATCTTTGTTGGAACTAAATCCAGTGCCTGCCGAGGAAAATGATTACATCAGACGCTAAGAAAAGGTGTAAGGATGACGGACACGATATATCTCTATATTGGTATGATATTGTCCACTTTGGACCTAAACCCTCATGGATTTGCTTTTAGGTTATACCCAAAAGGCCTCATACCAATAGAGATATTTGTTCATCCTTGTATACCCTTAATCCTCCTCATTTCTAACCAATGTGGGACTTTGGTCGCATACCCAACAATCCTTCCCTCGAACAAAGAACCACCGAGTCTTTCCTCAAACGATCATTTATCCATTCACTCTTTACCAACCAGAATTTTTCATTCTCTACTTCTCTCTACTTCATCGTGTTGGGGTTAGGACACGTCCATGAAGCACCGGAGAGTACTCCTGACTTGTCTCTACTTCTCTCTACTTCATCGTGTTGGGGTTAGGATACGTCCATGAAGCACCGGAGAGTACTCCTGACTTGAGAGTTTTTTGCTCTTTGTAAGTCAACTCCTTTTCACCATGTTGAGATCAGGACACGTCCATGAAGCATCCGGAGCACGCCGCCTATCAATAGAGCTGATCCATGGATCACATCGTAATTTAATTAGGGCCCACCACCTTTTGTTTGGCATTCTGAGAATTCATCCATCATGGCTAGCTCAGGGGTATGGCTCTGATACCACTTGTAAGGATGACGGACACGATATATCTCCATATTAGTATGATATTGTTCACTTTGGGCCTAAACCCTCATGGATTTGCTCTTAAGTTATACCCAAAAGGCCTCATATCAATAGAGATATTTGTCCATCTTTATATACCCTTGATCCTCCTCATTTCTAACCAATATGGGACTTTGATCGCATACCCAACAAAAGGAACTTCAATCACCCTGGTCATTCTTTTTTTTTCCCAATTACTATTAACTAACTTTTTTTCTTTTTGTTTTTTATTGGAATGGCAGAAGCTAACTTGGATCGTGCTACTGCATATTAACATATGAAATTAATATATTACCATTTCCATGCAGCTTCAACTATAAACTACCATGTAACCTATACAAGTTTAAAAAACAATGTATCTAATTTAGAGCAATATAATTAATTTAGTCTATGGTCCCTTTACATGAGAGCAGGACAAACAAGGAAGGAAACAGCTTGATAACTTTAAATAAAAGCACATCTTTAAATAATAGTGGTGATGGTGTTGGTGGTGGTGGAAGCACATTCAATACTAAGTTTTCATAAATCTTAGTAACGAAACAGCTCAACAACAAAAACAACGAAGTCAGTACCCGTTGCTTGCCAGTAAAAACCTGCCCCCCTGCTTGTTCCATCAAAAAGGACATTGGGAAGACTTCATATAGAACACTAGTTTACACAAATATATCCACAAAGAATCCCAAGTTAGGACAGGTAGAGACGAAAAGACATTATACCAGAGGCTTTATCAAACATTTTAGGAGAAATACCAGCACATAAACGTACCGCAGTTTCCCACTGGGGCTCTTCTTATCCGCAAGGTACAAAAATATACCCCCATAAAGTAATGTGCAACGGACATCAGCTACCATGCTGTGTATACTAGAATGTCATAAAAAAACTATGGATCTCAAATTGAAGACAGCAAAGCCATATGAAAAGAGACAGATATTGTTGGTTTTCTATATGCAGAAAATAATCATGCTGGAATATTTGATTTCATGACGAACAGTAGTAGTCGTCAACTGAGTATCAATACTCCTGTAAAAATAAACTGGAATATATGACCCAAATAATGAATTGTTCACGAAGTAATTCAAGTGACAAAATAATTAGTTGGTTGGAGTTGAAGCTTTGCTAATAAAACACCTTCGATATACTAACTTTGACTGTATCCAAACAGAACGATGAAATGGGTGATGTTCTCGGAAGTTATATACACTAATCTGAAGAGAGGCTGGAGCAGTAGCCAAACCTAAATACAGATATTACAATATTTTCTAACTTCAATCCTGTTGCTTACAACTTTGAATGCACCAGAGTGGGATAAAATTCAGATTCGGGTTGGACTGAAAAGATTTCTAGGTAAAAAGGCATGTGATTCATTTTACTTATATTTTTCGTTCAACAATCAAGTGTGTATTTTGTTGGGAGCAGATAGCCTCAAAAGGTAACTGCAATAATTAAATGACAATGACTGATCACAAGAACGTAAAATGGTAGTTGCTAGAAAGAGAATCAAGCATACCTTCCAACGTATCTTAGAGATTTTGTTGAGGATCAATCCTTGGGGAACTTGCATTTTTCAACATACCTAGAGTTGTAAAATACCGGCAAATAATCACCGATAATGTAATAGATAATCATAATGAATACTACATACTTGGCTGTTGGACCATCCCAATTAATTGCATTTCCTTCATTCACTGAATAAATCTTTCCTTTCTTTGGAATCTGTCCAGAAAGAAATGTTAGAAACAAATACCTTCATAATAAACCGAATCGGTGTTATTTTAAATAGCGGTTTTCTAATATTTAAAAAGAAGATATACGGCAGCAGCCTGTAAAGAATTAACGTTTGGTTGTTATTTCACGATGGAGATGGTTTCTTGAAAGTAAATCAAAAAAATAAATTTATTTCTGAATAATTTTGAAGTTGATTTTTTTTATTTTTCAAAACAAACGATTATATTTTAAAAAATAATATTTATAAATAAAATATTATTATTATAATTTTAAAATTCAATAGAAATTTCCTTGAGATAAGGTTGGGGCCACGAGTTGGTCTAATAAAAATTTTAAAAAAAAATTAAAGCAATTCTATTGTGATAAAAATAAAAACTTTAAAAATATTAGTTTTTTTAACTCTTATTCTATCATAATGTGTGAATTGACTTGGGTTTTTTACTAAATTAGGTGGGGTAAATTCTACTTTTATTTTTTAAAACTTGAACTAATTTAGATTCTAAGTCAATTTATTGTATTGATCTATGTTTTATAACTAGAGTTATTATATTTTAAAACAATACAAACTAAAAAAATATAATCATTTTTTAAAATATATAAATTTGATTGTAATATATATTAAAAATAAAATAGATTTTTTTATATTTTATTCTATTTTGTACATTATAATCAAACATGATATAAAAATAATATGTTGATTTTATATACTGTTATCGAATATAATTTTACTTTCATCTCTTATCTTGTATTTGTTGTGTTCATTATCTCTACCTCTTTTATCTTTTATTCTAAAACCGTAATCAAACACAAGCTAAACATACACTTAACTGCAGTCTGCAGTTTTGGTTAAGGATAAACATGCGGTTCTTGCAATTAAAGAGGATGGATTGAACTCCTAGTATGTGCAGCTAACTACAGCACGTAATCACACAATTAAACTAATCGCATTTCCGCAATTTAATGATGAAAACAGGATTTACCTTTATATCAGGGGGAGTAAGTATGAACTCCCCGAGGGATGGATCCAGGGTGAAACCATTAACACCAGATCCGGTGCTCAAAACAAGCTGCCAGATCATACGATGATTAATCAGTAGATGACATATCAAAGTGCAAGTCATGGTGGCAGACAAAGAACCCCGTGAACCATCATCATCATACCCTAATCAAAAGAATTCAAATTTCTTATTATAGATAAAGAAACTTCTCAAATCAATAAGGTGATGCAAAAGGATATACGACCTGTCGTCTTGAAAATCCCAAATGACATTTAAGAAAAAAACAAAAAAGAAAAGAAGAAGAAGAGCCTTCTAACCATACGAAAGGTGACTTATCATACCATGCAAGAGCTTCCATACATGCAATAGCCGGCTGCAAGCATGTTCTTCCCAGGTTGCAACACATCATTTAGAGTTGGTTTATGGCCATCTTTCACCATGTAAATCCCAAATATCTAGATGAAGGAGAAGGCATTCAATATATAACTGCAATATGTTAGGAGATCCAAACATTCAAACACACACAAATTTACGTG
>SRLM01000291.1:264001-449993 GCA_015708895.1 Populus ilicifolia | reverse complement strand
CTCCTACACTTGGGAGAAGACATCAATCTTTTTGTCGTGTCAACAGACCTCTTTAAATTTTCTTAAATACAAGTACGGATTTTCTAAATTACGTCATGAAAGAAAGGTAAAAGTTGAATAATGTCTAGTTTAAAATTAAAATGAGATACATTAGGAAGAAAAACTATTCATAATGATGCACTTGTTCTTATGGGATTCATGTGGTCTCTAAGTATTCTAACATGGTTATTCTCATTATTTTTATTATAAAGTGATTAATTATCTTCTTCGGCCATATTTTTTAAAAATAACGAGGATACCCTAAAAAGTCTACCACTTGATGTACGTGACCACACTCTCATGTACATGTAGGAATAAAATAAAAAGAAAAAAGAAACAAGAGAAAATAAAAAAAAAGTTATATCTAAGAAAAGTGAAAAAAGTAAAATAAATACTATAATTTATATAAGAACTTACCTTTTCGACAAAGGCCCAAAGAAATTAATACAACTAAAAGATTAATGTCTTCTCTGAAGTGCAGGAGTATCGAAGTAATAAACAACCCAGCAAGACCAGGGTCAATCTACAGGGAGGTTAATTGTACAAATTATAAACAACAATTATAAATAACAAGAATAGTAACAGCAACAACAACAATAATAATAACAATAATTATAATAGTAGTAGTAGTAGTAGTAATAGTAGTAGTAGTAGTAGTAGTAGTAATAGAAGAAGAAGAAAAAGAAGAAGTTGATGAGAACTTTGAGATGGAAGATTAACGTAAAGATTAAACAATGATAATAACAAATGTCAAGGTTCGATGATCCACTAATAGTATGTCAAACAAGTATAGTATAAACTCTTATTATTCAATTGGAAACTACAGACAAAGAAGGTTCCAATCAGATTACAAATTGTTAGCATGATTATATTAGTTATCTTATTTGACTAATGCTAGTACTTGTAAATATCATCATGCATTCATGATTATAACTTATGTTAACAACAGATCAAGTTTCTTTCATAGTGATTAGTACTCAAAAGTGCATTTTTATCATGGTTTTATATCATCATTTTGCACTTGAAGTATCAATAACTCCTTAACTAAAGCACCTTTTATAATAATCTATCTAATAATATAAGATACCTTTAATTTGTGGTAAATGTCCATTTTAAATGTAGACCTATCACATAAATAAAAGGATTGATTAATGACTTTAAGAACTTCAATTGCAAAGGCAAAGAGATGATCAAACTTAGAAAAGAAATGTCGTTGCAATCCAAATCGGAACACTGTTCGGTAATTGGGTCATATATAGAGCCATAGATCTCAGATTTAGGTCTACTTTATATGGATGGAAAGGTAAGATATAGGCCTACAACTTTCATATGGAGCCCAAGATTTAAAAAGGCTATTTTCAAGTCCAAATTGTAGCAACAACAAAGAAGCTTGAATCTGTCCTCCAGCTCGAGCATTGTTCAGTATTTTAGCCATATTTAGAGTTCTAGAAGTCCAAATGAGCTGAATGTTTTACACAAGATATCTGAGACAATTGCCGACAACTTTCATGTTTTCAAGTGGCTCCAATTTTAGCGTTACCAATGACGTTTTGGGCAAACAAGAGAAGATAAGGATTGTCACCAAGTCAAGAGTTGGCCACCCACTTATCAATTAGTCATCATATCAATAGTTCCCAATTTTGGCCTATAAAAAGAGGCATTTGCCATGCATTTAGGCATCTTGGTGTCCAAATCAAGATCATACTCTTCCTTTATCTCTTTGTATTTTTTGTAATGTTTATGCTTTGCTTCCATTAATATTATGTTTATGCCTTTCATTTCCTTTCCTTTACTTAGTTAACTTTTATGTTCTTATTTTTTTATCTATTTTTCTTTCTTTCATTATGTCTAGCTAAGTTAATTATATCAAGGTGAAAAGGTTACACTAATGGTGTAAGAATAAGTATAATGTAAACTTAATATGGACTTTAATGTTTGATACTAACATGTTTTATATTTGTTATCTTGTTCACTCTTTAATATCTTGCTTGTTAAATGACTAATCTTGATTTATGTTGTAAAACACTTGGTACAACAAATGCTTGGCACTTTCATAGCCCATACTGTATGGTATAACCGACACCTGAGCTATGAAAAGAATTTGATTTGTTGTTAACATAAGTTATAATCATTGATGAGATTTATAAGTATGAGCATTAATCGAATAAGATGACTAATATAATCATGTTAACAATTTATAATCTGATTGGAATCTTCTTTATGTGTGGTTTCCAATTGAATAATAAGAGTTTATATTATACTTATTTGACATACCATTAGTGAAACCTCTAACCTTGACATTTGTTATTATCATTGTTTAATCTTTACATTAATATTCCATCTCAAAGTTCTCATCTTTTTCTTCTTCTTCTCCTTTTTTTTCTTTATTTTTATTATTATTATTATTACTATTACTACTACTAGTATTATTATTATTATTGGTGTTGTTGTTGTTGTTGTTGTTTATAATTGTTGTTTATAATTTGTACAATTAACCTCCCTATGATTCGACCCCGGTCTTACCGGGTTATTTATTACTTCGACACTCCTACACTTGGGAGAAGACATCAATCTTTTTGTCGTGTCAGTTTCCATTTGAGTAATAAGAGTTTATACTATACTTGTTTGAATTACCATTAGTGAATACTCTAACCTTGATATTTGTTGTTATCATTGTTTAGTCCTTACATTGATCTTCCATCTCAAAGTTTTCATCAACTCTTTTTTTTTTGTTGTTGTTATTGTTGTTGTTATTGTTTTTGTTGTTGTTGTTGTTATTGTTGTTGTTGTTGTTGTCGTTGTCGTATTGTTGTTGTTTATAATTTATCAATTAACTTCCTTGTTGTTTAACCCTGGTCTTGCCGAGTTATTTATTATATCGACACTTCTGCACTTGAAAGAAAATATTAATCTTTTGATCGTGTCAGCTGTGTTGATGGTTTTTATCGTTGGATCATGGAGGTGTTAGGTGGAAGAGCTAGTCTACTAGTAGTTGTCTTTGGCATATGTAAGAGGTAGTGGCAATGGTGGAGAGAGAAAAAATAAAGAATTATCAGTTGGCAGTAGAAATAGGGGGCAAACTGATTTTTAATTGTCTTTAGACATGGTTTTCTTCCTCCTGAAGCCATGAAATCCATTCTTATTTATAGGGGGTGGAAGAGTGATGTTTTGTCTTTAACGGTTCCAAATCTTGGCCCTTACTGTGGCTGGAAAATATCTCAATTGTTGGTTCAAAGTAAGCACCATAAACTATTAAATTTGGTTGTTAAAAGTTGCCGAAGTTGTCCTTTAGGCTTGAATCATAACCATTATGTTGTTAATTGGCCTAAATGGACCATATCAAGATATAGAGAAATGTCAAGTGTTTATTTTGGTGTAAGTGTTGTCAAATTTGATGGAGATTAATGATATTAAATACACCTGCAAAGTAGCCTTTCTAAATTGCCATTTCAAAAAAAATTGAAGAAGATGAACACTAACCCAATTAATATTGTTTTTGTAATGTTTATTTTTATCATTTGATTTTTGATTTATCTCATTTACACTCCTAATTGACCTTAATTTTTAAATTTTATGCAATTTAGTTCATATAAAACTTTTATTATAGCCTTAGATTTCGGTACCTTTTTTACTTTTGTTCTTGGTCTCGTATTTCGTTAATTTAGCTCCTAATTGACCATTAAGCTTTCAATTTTCTTTAATTTCACCTATAATTTCAATCAATTAGGTCCATATAGTTTGACACCTTTTGCAAATTAGTCATTGGCTGTGAATTTCTGCAATTTAACCTTTAATTGACCCTAAAACTTTAATTTTCTTATGATTTTACCCCTGATTTCAATTAATGGATTTGGTAAAATTTAAATTTGATCTCTTAAAATTTCACTCTTCTCACTTAAGCCCAAGTTGGGCTCCTAAACTTAAGTTTTCACCAATTAAACCCCTAATAGAATTAATTTAACCTTTTTAAAATATAATGAAGTCCTTACACCTAATTAAATCTTTTAATTACATCTAAATTAATTCTTAAATATGATTAAATTTTAATTTGACCCATGATTAAATCAAATTAACCTATTAAAAATTTAATTATATCCTTAGACTTAATTTTTATACAGATTCATCCAATAGTCATTGTTTCTTCAATCATAGGTAAAATGAGGTACAATTAGATTTCAAATTTTATCCATAATTATAGCTTGATTTTTCTATATGTTTGAAATCCTCCTCTGCCCACTTTCTCCACATTACTAGCTTTTATTTTAATTTTTTTATTTAAAAAAAAATTAAATTTATAAAATAACTCAAAAATGATTTATGACACATAGTAACAACATATCATAACTAAGATTTTCTATTATCAATATATAATTGAAAACTAGCATTGAAAAACCATGAACTTCTAATTCATGTACTCCAAAGACTAGATATATATTCTTAGCTCTTCTTAAATACTTAGGAATATTTTTGAGCACTTAATAATGTTTTTAAACATCTTTTAATTTAATGAATCTGATTTGGATTAAATTGGTATCTACTTATTATGTTTAAAGTATAAAATACATTTAATCATGTACATAAAATCACATACATGATAAATCTTATAGTTAGTTGAAATAGGGAATCATTTTCATCCTATCTCTTTTAATTTGTGTCTTAAGATATATATCTTTAGAGAAATATATTGCTTGCAAAATATGTGAGTATCTTCTCTTAGATCCTTCCATGCTAGACTATTTAAACATCTTGTTTATGTATGTGGATTAGAACAATCCATAATATTCACATACTACTTATATTTATTTGTATGTGGTATATTTATGTGTGCAATTAACTCTATAATCTTATGAATCCATAATCAAGAAAGATGAAAGGAAAAATGATATGGTGACAAAACAATAGAAAAAAAATAAATCCCTTATTAAAAGAGATATTATAAATTTAATATCACAATAAAAAATACAAATATATATATATATCAGAAGTAAATGAGTAGTATAGCTTATGATATTGTATTACAATTAAATTAAGAAGGAATGAATCTTAAGTAAATCTCCTAATGTTATAATTTATGCAAGACATATACATTGTACTGGAATGAGATAGCATTAAAGTTAGTTCATAAAATGTAGAAAACAAAATAAAATAATAAAAAGAAAAAAATAGAAGAAATTTCAATTGAGAACCTAATCTATACACTCATTCTCAATTGGATCTTAAATCTATAATATAATCAATTTGCTGATCCATGAAAAAATTGGCTAATTCAGTAGAGAATAATAGAGCAATGTAGATCATGAGTGTTAGAGAATAATTTTTTTTTAAGTTATTAGATTAAGATGGTTTTTTTTATAATAAACAAGAAAAATAAAAAGAAAAAGAATAAAGATGCATTAGCTTTTAATCCATTAAGTGAAATGAGCAATCTTAATGTGGTTTTTTACTTTTCCCTAGGGGAACACCTCCTCAATTTGCTTCTCCTCACTAAGAACTTCTTGCAAGTCACAAACCAGATGCAAGGAAAATGTTATTAATTTTCGATGCTTACAAGATTATGAAGATGGGTGTTAGGTTTATTCTTAATACTACTCACTTGCTACTTATATTTATTTGTATGGGCGTAATTATGTGTGCAATTAACTCAGTAATCTTGTGAATACTTGATTGAGAGAGATGAAAGGAAAAGTGATAGGGTGGCAGAAAGATACGAAAAAACCCATATTAAAAGAGAGATTATAAATTCAATACCACGGTCACAAAAACAAATAAAATTGTGAAAATAATAGAAGAAATCTCAATTGAGAACCTAATCTATATATACTCGTTCTTAATTGGTTCTCAAATCTGTAATAAAATCAATTTGTTGGCAAATTTTTTAGAAAATTCTTAAGTACATCATTTTTATTAATGTTCATTAACCTTTTTGACAATTCTTTTTTTAAAAAAAAAATCATATTATTTTATAGCATGAAAATGTATAAAATTTACGAGTGTTTTTATGTGTTGGTACAAGATATCTAAATAGGTTTTTTTGTATGTTGGGTTCGAAAATATTATATGCATGATAACTGATAATACTTTAAATCTTTTATTTGTTGGGAAGTTGTTAATGAAAGAAATTCTATCAATGTTTTGGTGGCATTGTGTTGTTTATATTAGGTCTGCATGTTTTGGTATCACAAAGTATATATACAATCACTATTATCCTTAGTTCACCAGAGGGGGGAAAAGAAGAAGAAGAAGACAGTAGCTAATGAAAACAACGTCGGCCATGTCTCGCATGTTCAATCTGAATCACTCCATTTCTACGCTTATCCGCAGCTAAATTGCTGTAGTTCTTGATAACGCCAGCACTCTCTTTTCTTCCTACACAATACTATTAAAAGTTTTAAACCACCAAGTTGCGTCGATTGTGGATATCCTAAGCCTTCGCAGCCTTGAATACTTAAATAAAAAAAGGAACTGGATGACATGGCAAACAGAAGGGGTTTCATCAAAAGGCTTTTAATTAGCCTAATCAATTCTATGAATAAATTAAAGAGTGGAAATTGACGATATTTGAGTCCTTTTTTATTTTTATTTTTTGTCTGAAGTTCAACAAATAATGAAAATATTAGTTGGGTTTTAGTCTTCATAACCCTTACAAATTCAAGAATTTCCATCTAGAAGTTCTCACGTTTGATCTTGACCGTATATAATGATCTTGACCGTATTTTAGGTGACCCACTCTTACAATCTCGCCGTTTCTAGAAGTAAATTCACTTGCCAAGTTTTGATCAAGTAATAATGAATTCACGCTTTAAACCCTCTTCCATTCCATGCCTTCTTGGTCAACAGCCTGTCACGTGTCCTTTAAGAACACGTGTCATGCTTCAAACAACTGTTCATCCCTTAGGACCACTTCTACCACGCGGCCATGGCCGCCCCTTGCCGGCCGGGCCACGTGGACCCCCTTAAAGGACCACCATAGATAGATAGACTGTTAGATACACACACACATATTATATAATAATACACAGTCTTCGATAAATAAATATCGCTTTCAGCCCACCACCATTTTGCAGCAGAAAAACAACAAGTCCCCAGCTTTCGATTACTTCTGGTCGTTTTCTTCTGTGTGGCCCCCCATTACTACCAAGGCCCAAATACAGCACCCATCATTTTAAATGCTTTTCTTTTCCCTCCTCCTTTTTTATTCCTTTTTTTTCAAAAAAAAAAATCTTTTTGTCAAAATTTTTAGAATTTAATAGAAAAGAAGAAGCTAATATTCCCCAAGTTCAATTAATAAGAGAACTATCATGCTCTTCTAATCTTAATTTAAGTACTACTATAAACTTATTTTTCACGGATAAAAGAAATAACAAAACTATCTAAATACTGTCCTTATACAACTAAAACACAAATTAATATAATTAAAATTGTTGTGCATATGTACAAAGTTCTCTAAGCATTTGGAGCCTACATGTGTGGTTGTGGAAAAGGTGAGAAACGGGAAATTAAAGCCACAAAAGCGAAAGAAGGCAAAATTGTCTCGGAAAAGGGCAGAGCCATACCATGAGAATGTTGGACCCTTCAGTTAATGTAATGATATGCGAGGAAAGTGACCCGTTTTGAGGGGGACATATGGCTCCTTGGCCCTCAAGTCCCAGGAAGGAGGAGCTGCCAAGCCATGGTAGAGTACTGTCTTGTTTCAAAAATACCGTAATTAACAATCTTCGTTTAATTAGAGCACAGTTAATATCCATTTGTAAGATTATATCCTCTAAAGTCCAGAAACAACAATTCTATATGGAGTGACTTCCAAGCTTCATCCTCCTCAACTTCTTTAATTTGATTGGAATCTTAAATCTTTTTGCGAAAGCTGATACATTTTGTAAATATATTCAAAGTTTTCTATTCCTAGTGGGTAGTGGTAAAGTGAAAAAGGGATGCTTCAAAAGAAATCACTATCACCAACATTTTAATTTACAGTTTTTTTACTCAGTCCACAAACATCGATCCCTTTTACATAAACAATGATATGATATCTTTGGAGTTCTGACTTGGCACAATAGAAGTCAGTTTCATATGTTCTGATAAATATTATCTGGGCAAGTAAAAAACATAAGAAACTGACTTCTATTGTGCCAAGTCAGAACTCGAAAGTTTCCCTTCCAAATTGATAATTAATTAGGTAAATTCAGAGAGTAGAAAAACTCTTAAAAAGAATAGTTTATGGGGATAGGGTTCTCATGTCAAGCCAATATAAGAAATTAATCATGTTTAATTACAGTAGATAAACCTATATAAGTTTAGCAGGTTTTGTCTGTGGTTAGTTAGAGAGTGTATGCTCTGTCTTTCAATATCAATTTTCAAATCTCAAAGATTAGTTTTGTTTTGTATAGTTTATTTTTTGTTGGACTATAAGGATGAATTTTATTTCCAAACGCTAAACCCCATATACAATGAGAACATATCAAATCACTGCCAGAAAAAAAAATCAATTTAACTTATATTTCATTTTAAATTTGCATATCAACATTTTTTGCCCTTGGATTCTAAAACTTATTTAACTTCTTACGGTTAGAAAGGTTGTTTTTTTTTTTTAATAATATTCTTTATTATACAATGTAATTACTATATTATTCTTAAAGCAAACACTAAGTTAAGGGGATTTTTCGGTCTTTGACTTAATTTTAATATAATTAAATTATTTCATTGGCTTTTAAATTTAAAAATCTACGTTGTTGATGTAGGGTTCTTTTATTTTTTATTTTTGGTTATTTTATAATTATTAAATATTATTAAGAACAGTAGGGCTGCCGATGTTGTTTAATAGATGAAACCTTACTTCTAGAGCAATGATTGTAGCGTCTTGGCATCCTCTCCGTACAAGTAGTATGAGTGACTTCTTTTTTTTCTCTTCTCCTTGAATTTTGTGTTGGCCTTCCAAAAATTCAAGTCAGCCCTAAGGTTTATTATCATTAAGAATTAGTCTTTATTAGCTTGATAATAATTTTTTTATTTAAAATAATTTATAAAATTAATTATTTATATCAATTTCATCTCCCTTAAATTTTTTTTATTTATTAAATTTAATTCTCATTCTTTCAATTATTATTTATTTTATTTTAAGTGGTTTTTGAAATTATTTTTTGTTTACAATTTCATCTTTTTTTCCGATCAAATCTAATTCTTTTTTTAATTATAATTGTTATTATTGTTTTACCTTGAATTTTGTTTGGATTTAATTATTTTACTATTTCATCATTCAATATTTAATTGGCCAAAAGTTTAGCTTCTTAGTTGAGCTTGAATTTAATGAATTATGAGTAAAGAAATTAACCTAAGTTTACCAAATTCACTTGGATATACTTGATTTTTTTTTTCACCCTCCAACACTCCAACATTTCGTTCTTTTCATATCTATTTTCTATGAGATTTTAAAAATAAAACAGGTTGCCTTTATTTTTTTAGATTAATTGATTTTATCCTCCCTAACATTTAATTGGTTGGGTGCTTAGGTTATTAGTTGAGCCCGATGTTTACAATTTAACGGATTATGAGTTAAAAATATTAACCTGAGTTTATGAGGTTCTCCTAGACTTACTTAGATTTTTCTCTTTCTCTAAACTCTTTTTTCTTTCCATCCTATAATATTTTGTTGTTGTTTTTAATTTGTTTTCTATATAATTTTTCTAATTCATTTTGAAACACAACACAGGTTTCCTTGGACTTTTGTTTTCTTTGTTAAATTTATCTTTTTTTAAAAAAGGATTTTAAAAAATTAAATTAATTGATTTTATACTTGAATATTTAATTCTTCAAGTGTTGAGCTTCTATATTAAACTTGGGTCTAGAATTTAATGAATTATGGGTTTGAAAGTTTAATTCGAGTTTATAAAGTTCACCCAGACTTGTTTAGTTTTATTTTCTTTTCTTATGCTTTTTTTTAAATTTATTTCATTGTCCAACATTTTTTTTATTTGCTTTCTATGAGATTTAATTATTGTTTTGAGAATAACATGATTTTTCTTGGGTTTTTGCCATCTTGGTTAAATTTAGCTTTCTTGAAAGGAATTTTTTAATTAAATTAAATATTTTGATTTTATCCTCTAACTATTAATTTGTTGGGAGTTGAGTTTTTTAGTTGAGCCTAAATCTAAAATTTAACGAGTTGTGGATTAAAGAGATTAAATTAGATTTATAAGATTCATTTGAACTTTCTTAGTTTTTTCCTTCTTTTTTCAAGTTTTTTTTCTTTTAGTTTCATCAACCAACATTTTTTTTTCCATGAGATTTTTTTATTGTTTTGAAATTAACAAGGGTTAATTAATATTTTTTTTATTTACCTTTGTTGAATCTAACCTTGTTAAAAGAGTTTTTTTAATTAAATTAAATTAAATTAAATATGTGAATATGAATGAGATGATTGTTTTATGGTGTTTTTTTTTTAATTTTTTTTAGTCAATCTAACCTTCTAACAGAACGCACACCTCTTTTAATGATTAAATTTTTAGATTTTTCTAATTCTTTTTAAAACATTAATATCATATGAACATCTTTTTTACATTAAAAACAAATTAATATAGCCTGCAATGTATCGCATGACATCTGTACAGTAAGCATTACTATCGAGATGAGGTGGGTTTATGATATGAGTTAATTATCTCGTACTCAATTTAAATGACGTGGGCTTAGCCCTGTTAAGATCAGCAAGGAAGATTTCTCTTGATTTAGTTTAGATTATTCGTATGGCTTGGCTGCAGCATGAATGAATGGTTCTTTTGAAATGTAGAACAACCAAGATTATTGTAATGATTTTCTCATGATATACGTCTCAGCATGGGTGAATTTAAACTTTTTGAACCAATAGAAGAAGAAAGGAACCATATGCTTTGGTGGAACAAGAGTGTCACGAGCCTTGAATTTTAACAAAAAAAAAAGATACATAAAGGTTTGGTAGGCCCTAACATCATTAGGTGAGAGTACGAATTTAATTGAAAACTTAATTTATTTTTTATTTCAAGTAAATACAAGCCAATATGATGGTAGGGTATACAGTTGCCAAACTATTGGAAAGAAGTCCCCACCATGAGGGTTATTTGCTTAATATTTTATTTGTTTTATGAAGTCTATCTGCTTGTGGTTATCATATCGGCAACGCGGAACACTGGAAGCTTAGTATAGGGATTAATTTTATCAAGCATCTTAATAATATTCATTTCATTACAACCTTAAACTAATTAATCATGGTTTAATCAATTGGTCTTCCTCCAATTATTGCCATTGACCAGAGTTTCATATGAAAATCCTTGTATTTACTATCCTTCTTGTGTAGCTCAGCTCATCTTAGAGCCTAGTCTCTCTTGTATTTTCTCTTCAATACCAAAAAGAAAACCAAGTCATATTAGTTGGCTTCAAGGCCTTCATGAAAAGGATTCACAAGTGGAACGTTACTCATTTAATTCATGCCATAGGAAGAATTAAAGAAAAGGAAGGACAGCTAGGGAAAGTTATGTCATTTTAACAAAATAAAGTAAAATGTAAGGGTGAAATTCTTTGTAGCATAGTAGATTAGAACAGTATAAACACGAATTTTCACTTTCAACACAAAAAGGCTGGTTTGGATGCTAGGAAAATGAGGTTTTTTTTTTTTGACCTTTCTATGGACAATAAAAATATTTAATTGCCTTTAGAACAAAAGAAATCTAAACAAGTGTTCGTTGGCTATTTGGGGTTTTCAATATAATTCCACAGTAAAATTATTGGGATGCTTTCAACATAAAAAAACAAAAAAAACCTTTAACTTTTATCTAGGATCATTTTAGTCATTTCATCTTAGATTTTTTTAAAAAAAAATTATATGGGCTAAGAGGTGTATTGACACTTTCATTAGTAATAAATATTAATAAAAAAATAACTAATATGTATGTTCATGTGAATTTTAACCGTGATCTTTGAACAACATCACCTAAATAACAAGCATTAGCTTTTAAAATATCATTTGAATCATCTCAACACTTGTAATCAATGAACACCCCATTTGACTTTAACAACCTTTTATATTTTCTTTCTTTACTTTCTTTCTCCTCTTTGAATTCTATAATTTATCCTTTATCACTAGTCAACATGGGTCATTAACAGACATTTGATTTCGCTCGGACAGTCTTTTTTATTTTCTCTTTTCTCTTTGATTTATGTGCCTATCCCTCTGAACTTTAAAAGTAGCACCTCAATTTATTTTTTCATCGGAATTGGTTCTTATTATTTTGATTGTTAAATTTTTGTTCTTAGTTTTTTTTTATGTTTTAATTTGTTTTTGGTTTCATTTTTCAATCCTAGTGTGTCATTTTTTTTCCTTTTTGGTCAACATTATTTTGATTTATGGTTGCTTTTTTCTTGATCCTTTTGTTGATTATCAATTTCATCTTGAATCCAAATTTAATGTATATTATTAGTTTTAATTTATTTTTTTAATTTTTTCATTTATTGAAGTTATTTTTCTTTTCAGTTTCACCCCATTATTATTTTAAAGTTATCCTCTAATTTATTTTTTATTCTTATTCTTATTCTTTTACCTGCTAAATTTAGGTTTTGGATTTTTTTTGTATAATTGACTCTTTTTTTTTCAATTTCATCCTTCAATGTTTGATTTGTTAGAGATTGGATTTCGTGGTTTTTTCATGTAAGGTGTTTCTGGTATATTGACACGGATAATGGATTTTAAAAATTAACATGAGTTAATATTTTTTTTTTGCTTTTTTTCTGATTTCATCTTTAAACATTATTTAAAAAAATTAGCTTTTTGATTTTTTTTAATATCTTTTTTTCTCGAGTTATCCTAATATCATGACTTAAATCATTAATTTAACAGGTTAACTAAGGTTTGCTTGCTTCTTCTTATTACTTGAGTTACACTTTTATTTTACTAACTCGAGTTGATTCTGACTTTTTTTTTAATTAATTTCATCATTCCAATGATTTTTTTTCTAAAGTTATATATCATGATTGCTTTAAAAAAAATGATGTGTTTGCTATTATTATTTATTTTTTTATTATCTAATTAAAATAAAACAGACATATTTATATAATTTTCTTTTTTAAAAACACGCTAACAAAATTTAACGATTATTGCTTACAAAATATATATAGACACACATTAAACCTAACCTAGTAATTAACTTAACTCTCAGGGTTTCTATGTCAAGTCATCATGCAAGGTCAATAATAATACATGTAAGAACAAATTTGTTCTTGTGACATGGCTCTTTATATGTCCCTAGCAACATCACTTGGTCCCATATATAAATCTCAATCACTTTCTAGATAGAAATCTATGAATTTTAGAAAGGACACAAGCACTGCATATATCATTAAACTAATATATAACATAGATACTAAATCTGATATAAAATTATTGGTTATACGTCCAAGGTTTAGATTTTAAGTTGAGTGGGTTAACAAAATAAATTTATATCAATTTAAAAAAATTTAAAAAATATTATTTTAATTTTTTAAATAAAATTAACTATTCATAAATTGACAAACCAAATTAAGTCAAAATTGACTTGATTTTTTCGCCACCCAACCTGTTCAAGAGACAGATAGGTGCACTTGAGGTTCTAGCTCCGTGGTCTGCTGCCAGGTTTGCCTTGCAGCCGTCTTGAGTTCGAGCCTTTGTGTGTACCTGCCTGTCACCCCCGCGGTGTCTTATTTATTTACTGGGCTTGCAGGATATTCAGTGAGTCGTGTGGATCAGTCGTGATGCGCGTAAGCTGGCCGGACACCCCATGTAAATAAAAAAAAAAAAGAGACAGATAGGTCTAGTGTTTAATAGCATTGATACATTTTGTGACGAAGAATTTGTCTTGGGAAATCTGACAGCCTTAGCTAGAATAGGCAGGCGGACGTAAATTCGTTAATTATAGCTGCTGGTCGTTTGGCTCCAGGAGAAACATTAGTGCATATTTGTGTTTACCCTAAGGAAGGGGAACTAACAGTTTTATAAGCACCTTATTTAGCGTTTCATCTACCAGTTTTGGAGGCCCCCAACACGGTGCTTTTAAGATTTTAATTCACGAAGCATTCTATAGTATATGGTTGTAGTTTTTACCCCAAACATTTTACAAAAACATATCCATAATATTCTGATAGTGTAGGTGGTAGTTAGATATATTCATACAACTATTTAGAGTTGTTATAAAACTTGTTTGGTTTAGTTTGAAATTGATTTTAAAATCTAACTAAAAATGTAAAAGAAAACATGATGTAAAGATGTAGAAATATTTAACTCTATAGCCTGTAAATTTAGTTAAGATATGCACAAACTGGTCTAGATATCATATTAATAAGAGAAACATATAAAACATTGAAACATATATAAAAACAATGATTTAATACATTTTTTACTTTAAAATCAATTTTACAAAATCATATACACGGTATTATCATACAAAACAACAAGTCGAATAATACCCATTAATTAATTTTGCCTCTCTCTAAAACGAGGATAATTAAACAAAGAGATGATAATAAAGTAGACTCAATAAATCTTTTTCCCCAATATAAAAGAAAATAAAAGAAAAAATCACTACAAAAAATTTAGCTAACACCAATGGCATTATTGACAGAATGATTCTGTCGGTAATAATTACCGATGAAGTTAATTCTGTTTGTAATTCTGTCAATCTATATCGATAGGATATTGTTGATATTGTTGTTGATAATCATTATTGATAGCTTGTAATTCATTTGCAATTCGATCAATATGTATCGATGGTTTAATTTCATCAATCATTACCAACTAAATTTCATACGGAATATATAGATTTTTGAAAAAGAAAAGCAGTTTGATGACATGGATTTTTTATAGGTGATTTTACAGACGAAATGATCAAGGGATTGAAACCAAGATCTTCGTATAGTGACATGACCCATTCAAGGTTATAATTACCGATGATTATATCGGTAAAATGTGGTTGTCGAGGGATTCCATCGATAAAAGCTCCTTATGGTGCCAACCCTCTTCTCGATTCCCTATTTCTCTTTCTTCTTTCCCATCTCAACTCTCCTCTCCTAAATTGCAAACAATCACCCACCCCTCTAAAAATATCCACCTCTTCTCTACATAAGTCATCTTTCTTGTATTTTTGTAAGTGATCATAACATTTGTGCTTTGATTTATATTGGATTTTATCAATTTTTATAAGTAAATCTATCCTTTTTAATTTTAATATTTTAATATTAATTTATAATTTATTTTTTTAGTATATGTATTTTGTTAAAGTATGTACATATTTTATTAATATTTGTCAAAGAAATATGTAGTATGAATGTATAATTTTGTAGTTGTTATGGTTTATTTTGGATTTTATGAAATTATATTTGTTTATAAATTGTTGAAACTTTGTTGAATTACTGAATTAGATGTGCTGTAATGAAATAAATAATAGCTTTTTTTATAGGTCCATTTTAATTTTTATCAATTCTATTACAGAGTTGTAATTTCTATAAATTTATATATGTATAAATTTGTATGAATGTTGATAAGTGTTAATGAATATTTAAGAGAAGTTCCTTTTTAGTTTGTTGAATAATATCGAGGCAAACCAATATTTTTATAAATTTATTTACTTAATATAGTAAATTAATACATGTTATCATCGTACTTTTATAAAGGTTAGATAGAAGTCATGAATGTATCAAAACTCACCCCAAGGATTGTGAATGATGGATTATTGTAATGGGGTTTTGGATTTTATTAATTTCATAATATCTATTTCAAGAAATTTTATTGAAGATATTAGATGTCAATGTAGGAAGTGTAAAAATAAAAAGTTTTTATATTCAGGTATTGTAACAATGCATCTTATAACCAAAGGGTGAAAAAAGGATTACATGTGTTGGTATAACATAATTGACAAAGGAATCAGAGTAAATCATTACTATTATCTTGTTGAAATTAACTCAAAAGCTAGACTCCACTATGTAAACAATATATTTGTCTTTGTAAAATAATGCCAACAAGTTTATTACACATACACTCTTTCTTTAGAAATGACCAATTAAAGGTTGATTGGTTATCCATTTTAAAAACAAAGCTTAGGGGTCGTGTTGAAGTTGTTCAAGATGAGAATGAAGACACGAGTGTGCAAGATGAAGTCTTTCAAGTTAGTGAGTTAGTTGAACCATATTGACTTGCTCCTTCAATTGACTTGAAAGAAAATTTGAATTTTCATGTTTTCAATGGTAGTCTTGTTAATGTTGATGCAGAGGAGTTGAATGTTGTTTTAAGCTCTAGTGGATAAGTAAATGTCGATGAAGATGATGATGATATCCATATTGAAAAGTACGATGAAGCTAATAACAATTCAATTAACAACAAAGAATAAGAAAATTCTAACTAATTATCAGAACATAAAAGTATAAACCATTTTTTTTATAATGTAATATCATGAATGATATTTTGTAACACAAAATATTTATTTTATAATTGTTCACTGTTGTTATTGTGTTATGAGGGAAGTTTGCAATTTAAGTGTTTGCAACAAGATTATAGGCAACACAAACATAATCTGCCACCCACAGTATATTATCACCGACATCTAAAAAGACAAACACAGTCCGTTAGTATTTTACCAAAAATTATAAAATATTTATTGCATTTACCACAGTCATCGATGTTTTTGTCGATGGACACAATCTATCGATATTTTATAGGGAGTTGCAAAGTATTTACTACATTTACCACAATCACTAATGTCTCTACAAATGGACACAATCCATCAGTATTTTACCAAGAGTTGCAAAATATTTATTGCATTTGCCACATTCACTGATGTCTGTGCAAACGGATACCATTTATCAATATGTTACAAAGGCATAACCATTAGAGTTTTATGTCAGTTCAGTCAACACATGCCAATGGACTCTCTGATAGACTATGCATATTTTAAGGCGCGGGCATTAATGGCTCTATGACTCCTTTGATAGCATGTTGATGCTGATGGATTGCAAAAATTCTAGAGGGTAATTTAAAAAATTTAGTGTGAAATTCAAAATTTATTTATGGAATTTGTATACATTACCAAAAGAAAAATGCAAAATAATATTATTTAAATTTTCCATCAAGGAAGCTGTCAGTAAAATTGCAATTTAAAACCCACCCTTTACCTCTCTAGTTCATTTATTCTCCATTTCTCATTTCTTCTTCTTCGTTTGCTTTTTTTTTTCAATGAACCATCGAGATTTTTGTTGTTTTCATTGTAATCTTTAATATATTAAAAGGTATGTATTCTCCTTTCTTCATCTTTGTATTTTTTTTCTTTATTTTAATTATTGTTATTTTTGTTGTGTTTGTTGTTTTTTGTGTATTGTTTGTAAATAAAGTCTTGAAATCAACACACTAATAGATAAACATTTTTCATTCCTAAAGTTTATAGTTTTAGTTTTATTTGTTCAATCTATTTTATTGTTTTTATTGCCATAATAATTGAAAATTTTGATGAATTTTAATTGTTGTTGTTGAATTTACCTTGAGAATTGTAATTGAAAATATAGAATTAAATTTAATAATTTTTATCACATTTTTATTCTATTATTTCTTATTGTGTTTTTTATTATTTCCATTAATTTAAATTGTTATTTATGAATTTTTATAGATGTTAGTTGAAAACATATAAATATAAAATTTTTAAAAATGTTAAGTTATATATAAGATTTTTCAATGGAGTTGGTTTATGGCTATTATCAATATTTGCAAGTTTGAAAATTTTGCGCAGTCTCCAGTATAGAGGAGGTGCTGCTGAAATCTTTTTTAATAATCAAATTTAACTATGTACTTATTTGTATAATTTGTATAGATTCATAGAATGAAATCAACAACACATCGTCAAATTACAACTAGTTCTTCTAGTAGCAATGATGACTTATCCTTAGGTGCTGATCAAGAAAAGGCACCTACACCCCCTTGCGATGTTGTCTCTTCTAGCACAGTTTCACAGTGTAGAGGCGGTGTGCTTTCATAGTGGAATCAATTCACCTGCAAGCACCAGATATATTGGGAGGACGATCTTTAAATGTAAGTTTGTTTTGGTTTTGGTTTTAGTTTTTTTATATATACTTATAATATACTTTATGAACAACAAATTAATATTTTATTAATTTCATTTCATTTTCACAAACATTGAAGTCACTCAAGTAATAATATTGATGTTTAAATTGTCGATGGAGACTATATTATTTCAATGGAGTCAAGTTTCCAGATATCCTGAGTGAAAACCTAGTATCGATGCATGATTTCAAGGATTTCAGGCAGGTATTAACTTCTAATTTGCTATTTTTTTAATAAATTATTTTTATAATTTTATATCTTGTACTATTTTTATTTTAAATCAATTATTTATACACTGCACAAATTTGACTGGGATAACGGTCATGACATTGTTGCAAGGAGAGTATGGGAAAATCATGCGGCAACTAGGTTACATAAAAAATAATATAATTTTTTTGTTTTATAATTTTATGTTTTAAAATCTAATTTGTTACATGAAAGTAGATTGTGTGATTTTTGGTATGACACATAAAAATAGCAAAACAATATGCGAGAGATAACTGTTTAAAAGATTGGAATGACATGGTGGTTTGGAGAGATTTCAAACTGTCATACATTGTGAGGTATATATGGCTGTATTATATTGAACACATGACGTCTGACGGTTCACATGACTCTCATAATCTAGTGCTGACAACCGGAATAAGCAAATTCAAGGTTTAGTGACCACGCACACTGGCAGCTCTATTCTATTTAGTGCACATACGAAGTGAATGATAAGATTAATTTAAATGAAATATATTGTTAATTAATTTTTTATTGCTTATAAATATATTTACTTGTAATTTTTTTTTCTTACAAGAGACATCTCTTGGACGTGAGCTGAGCCCAACTGAGTTGTTTGTAGAGATGCACATGCGGAGTCAAGATCGCCAAAAGGGAGTGTAACAGTTCGAGAACAATCATGCTCAACACTTTGTTATATGGTCATTCAATTATTTTATTTTGTAAGTTATTATTTTCTTGAATTGAATATGATGATTTCTTTTTTAATTTTAAAGAGACCTATAATAGCCAATTGAGGGAGAGATATAGGGAAAATTTTTCGACCTATCCAAATCTCGATTCAAATTTATGGATGGAGGTAGGATCGTCTGTGGACCTATGACACAAATAAAAGATTAACGTTTTCTTCTAAGTATAGGAGTGTCGAAGTTATAAATAATCTGGCAAGACCGAGGTCGAACTGCATGCAGTTTAATTATATAATAATAATAATAATAATAATGGCAATGGTGATGAAGAGTTAAGGATGACTTTGAAATGTAAAATTAATGTAAAGATTAAATAATAATAAAAATAAATGTCAAGGTTAGAGGATCTACTAATGGTATTTCAAACAAATATAATATAAACTACTTTTATTACTAAATTAGAAACCACATACAAAAGAGGTTCCAATCAGATTATAAATTATTAACATGATTACATTAGTTATCTTATTTGAATAATATTAATACTTATAAATGTTATCAGGTATTCATGATTATAACTTATCTTAACAATAAATCAAGTTCTTTTCATAGCACAAGTGTCGATTATACCTTACAAAAGTGTCAAGTATTTATTGTACCAAGGGTTATACAATATAAATCTAGATTAACCATTTAACAAATAAAGTATTAAGAGTGAATAAGATAACAAATACAAAACATATAAGTATCAAACATTAACATCCATGTTGAGTTTATACTATACTCATTCGAATACCATTACTGTACTTTTTCACCTTGACATAATAAATTTAACTAAACATAATGAAAGGGAGAAACATAAATAAGCAAGTTAAGAATATAAATAAGATATAAGTTAACTAAGGAAAGGAAATGAAAAGCATAAACAAGAGATTAATGAAAGCAAAACTTAAATATTACAAAAATATAAAGAAATAAAGTAAGAACATGATCTTGATTTGAAAACCAAGATGTTTAAATGCATAGCAAATGCCTTTTTTTATAGGTAAAAGTTTGAAATTATTGATTTGATGACTAATTGTTGAGTGGATGACCACCTATTGACTTTGTGACAACCCTTATCTTCTTGTTAGCTAAAAACATCATTGCTAACATCAAAATTTAAACAGATAGTCTATATGAAAGTTCTGAAAAATTATCTCAGCTTTCCAATAAAAGAAATCAGTGTATTTAATCCTAAAACTCAAGACATTGACTGAATACTAAACAGTGTCTAGACAATAAGATAGATTTAGAGTTCTCTTTTGATGCTGAGATTTAAACATCCAATTGGCAGAACGAAGTCTTGGACTCTTATAAATGTTTTAGGCCTATATCTTAACTTTCTAGCCATATAAACTAAATTGAAATCCAAAATCTACAACTCTAATATGGCTCAATGACTGAACAATGTTCTAATTTGAATTGAATTAACATCTCTTTTCTAAGCCTAACTTTTTCTTTATCCTTTCATTTTCAATAGTTAATCACATCAATCAATCATTTAAATTGTAAGATATGCTTATATTTAAATTGAATATTTATCATCAATTGATCTTATATTATCAAATTTGTTATTATAAAACATGCTCTAGTTAAGGAGTTATTGATAATTTAAATGCAAAATGATGATATAAAACCTTGATAAAAATATATTTTTAACTACTAATCATATCCCCCAACTAGCTTATTACTGGTCCCTAGTAATCAAAGCATTAAAATAGAAAAACAATTTGCAAGTTCCACAAAGCAAGGCATTCATCTTTCAACTTCTATTCATCTATCCAAATAAACAAATTCTCTTTAAATTTATATACCTACTTCATACTGTTGAAACAAGATATTAATAAACCTTGTTTTTATGTGTCCAATGTATAAAAATATAGATGATAGGGCTTTTATTAGAAGAAAATAGTATTCTATTCTAATATTTTTCTAAGGTTAACTTCTTTAAGGTGGGATTATTATCTTTTTTTTCCTTTTTTCTCTTTTTTTAATATATATATATATATAACTTAAAACAAAATGCATCTTTAACCCATGTAATGAGGTTTTGGCTAATGACTCTCAAACCAGTTGATCTTAAAGTATTAGGTGTTAAGACATCCTTACAAGCTTAGTAACTTAGATTACAGATATTGATACATAAATAGTACAATATTTGATTTTCTTTAAGATTTTCTCATTAACCTATGTAACAAATACTAGGTTAATGACTCTCAAGTCAGTTGACTTTAGAGTATCAGGTGTTAAAACACCTATTCAGACTTAATTATTTAGGTTAGGGAGACTACGAAACCAAATTTATCTACGTTTTTATTATCATTAATTTTTATTTTATTTTCAAATTATATGATATCTCTATTCATTAGTTGATACCTATAGCAAAAGAACATAAATAATGTAATAATCTAATTTGCAACCCACAATCATATGTTAAAGTGTGTGTATGAAAATGAAGATTTTATAATATTTGTTAAATAATTATATGAGCAGAATCAATAGATAATAATGTAAGAGTTTATAAACCTGAATATTTCATAAAAAGTATATGATAGACCTTATTATGAATATTGCAAATAATCATTGAAAAATATTTACTAAGATGCATCTCAAGAGTCGATAAAATACTTTATTATTCTGTCAACCTAGTAATAACAGTTTTGTTAAATAGTTTTATAAAAACAAAAGTAGTTAGGTAGTTAGTTTTTTTTTTGGTCAACTATTACCCTTTCTCCCTAACTAAAACGAGACGTTGTCCCCAAAAACATCATTGCTAATATTAGAATTTGAACAGATAGTCTTCATAAAAGTTATAAGATATTGTCTTAGTTTTCTAACAAAAAAATGGTATATTTGAACTTCTAGAACTTCAAATATGGCCTAAACACTGAACAATGTCTAGGTTGCAAGACAGATTCAGACTTCTCTTTTGATGCTAAGATTTGAATTTCCAAACGGTAAAATTGAGTCTTGGACTCTCTATGAATGTTTTAGGCTTATATCTTAACTTTCTAGCTATATAAACCAAACTTAAATCTAAGATTTACAGCTCCAAATATAACTCAATAAGTGAACAATGTTCGAGTTTGAATTGAATTAGCATATCTTTTTCTAAGCCTAACATTTTCTTTGTCTTTTCACTTTTAATAGTTAATCACATCAATCAATCGTTTGAATTATGAGATATGCCTGTATTTAAAAGGAATATTTATCATAAATTGAAGGTATCTTATATTATCAGATTTGTTATTATAAAACATGCTCTAGTTAAGGAGTTATTGATACTTCAAGTGTAAAATGATAATATAAAACCTTGATAAAAATACACTTTTAAGTATTAATCAACCCAAAACACAATGACCGAGAACTTGTAGGTAGCCCATAGTGTCTCATTCATTAGGAGCTCCCAATCAGTATCAAGCACCTACCTAGTTTGAGAAGTATATGGCCTTAAAATAACAATACGAGCTACTCTTGATGACTAATGAACAATTCTGTCAAATGGTCATGGACATGAGATTAAAGATGAGAGATGATACATGTACGCCTTTTTTGGTAGTTTGGTCACAAGAACAACTAGCCTCCTCCTTCTCTTCTTCTAGCTCCGCCATTACTCTAGTTTAATTTTTTTTAGGAAACAAATTAATTTGTAATGAATATTTAAATGAAATTTAACATTATTTTTATATTTTTAATGTTTGATATAATTTTATTTGATTAATTAGTTTTTTTACGATTAATCTATATCATTTTATAGTATTTATAATAAATATTTAAAAAAATATATATTTTAAAATTAATACCAACATAGTTACAAATGGATAACGAGTTGCAAAATATTTACTATCCATACCATAATCACTAACGGTCTTTGTCCGTCAATATTTCACAGAGAGTTATAAAATATTTACTGCTTATGCCACAATCACCAACAAACATTCCATCACTGATTTATTGGTGAAAATACAAACAAAATTAGTCTGTTGGTATATTTTAAGCGGGAAATATATTTTTTTTTGTGCTCCTTTTCTATCTGTAAGATTGTCAATATTTATTTATTTTTACCAACAGAAGTAGTGACATAAATAAAAATTACCGATGATCATTATCCTTATAGACCTTTTCCATCAGTAACGATGTTAGTAAAATTTATACCAATGTATAATGTATTTTACACCGATGAAAATAATTTGTCGGTAAAACTTTCGAATATTGTAGTGAATAGCATGTTGGATTGTATGAACATCACAATTCAAATGGAACAACACTAATAATCAATAACTGGTCTACTAATGTAACCTAAATAAGTTGGTCATAGTTGATCTCAGAAAACCTTGTGGGATATGGAGGTAAGTAATCTTCTTCTAATTGTAAACATGAACGATTAAATATAAGACATAAAGTCAATTGTCTTATAAATTAAATTCATGGTTTTATATTCAAATAATTATTTAAAGAAAAAGTACCTTAATCCATAACAAGAATGACATCCTTGATAAATAAAACTTTGTCTTTTGAATCTCAATTATTTTCTAGTATGTTTCTGATGGAAGACAATGTAAAGTTATGAGATAAAGAAATGATCAGTTCTATGTATAAAAGCTTTATATATCAAATTAACACCTATCATATGTGCATTAAATAAATAGAAAACAATTTTTCAAAATTGGCCAATAGAATTTTAGTATCAATTTTTATTAAACCAATTAAAAATTCATTATCCTATATGAGGTTTTATTAAAACCTTAGACCAAGACATTAAATTGACCAAATTAATTATATGATTGTATGAATCTCTTCTAAATAAACCCATAAACTAGAAAACTGAACATCTCTCAAATAGTCAAGCACAAAAGAAAGTCATGGCATGTAAAATTAAGTGTGTTTAAAAGTGAAGGAGAAAAAAGGGTGAAGCTTCCGGAAAAGGAAAATTAAGTGTGTTTGTGTATTATGTTGTGAGTCAGACCCCTTTTTTCCTTTTCCAATTGTACTTAGGGCTGCGAAAAAGAGGGTTAGAAACTGGCATGGATGACTTCCTTGTACAATAAATTGCAGTAGCTATTTCACTTGTCATAGATAAGATAATTTTTATTAATAAGAAAATTAAACATGTAAATTTTTTAATATACTTTTTACATTACAAATATTAAATGTAAATTGCAAATTTTATACACATATTTAATAAAATAAATAAAGAATTCTAGGTTAATAAATAAAACAATAACAATAATTAAGTATATGTCTAGAAAAGTCAAGTAGATCAAGATATTTAATATTGTAACACAATTTACTTACATGTTTGTGTTTAATGACTCTATTTATTAATTTTTTATTTAATTAAATATTAGTAGAAATAGACACATATAAAATTGATCAAAGAAAATCAAAGAAAAAAATATCTCATAAGATTGTAATTATATATATTTTATATTTTTTTAAAAAAAATCAATTATATAAAACATAAAAAATATTATAGAAAAATTAGAAAAATCTATTAAAAAATTAAATAAATACAAAATATGTCAAAAACAACCAGTATTTCAAAAATACTAAATACAAAAATAAAAGATCAAAGAAGAGTATGAATTTAAATATAAATTAAAAATTTATTTAAAAAAATTAATGTAAAAAAACATGATTTTTTAATAAATATAAAATTATAAAAAAATAAAAATAAAATAGGCAAAACTCTACTGGGTATAACAAGCTAGGCCAATGCTTAACTCATTTATTTTAAATGTAATCTTGGTGGAGGCCAATATTTTGTGAAAAACAAAGTTAGTCCTCGTTTCATCTGAAATTCAAGAGTAAATTTATTTTACACACAAACCAATTTTTCAACATATTTTTAACCTAAAATACATTTAACTTATCATAAAAACTTTGATAAATTCATCTAAGACCTTAAAAATCCATCTCGAAACCAAAATCAACCTGAAAGCCAAAGTCTTTCTGATATCATATTTGCTTTTTTAGGCTCTCTTAATGTAAAAAAAAATCTATGTTAAAATCTTTTAATCAAATTAAATCATCTGACATAAAAATTAATTTTTTTATGGCTTGAATTGATGCTAGTGATAATTTTCTTTTTTTTATTTCTAAAATCCAATGATCTCTTTCTCTCTTCTCTATTAAACTATAAACTAAAAAATAAAAAACAAATTATATGAAAATTGAATTAAAAAAAATATTAAGAAAATAAATATGTATAATTTGTAAAGTTTAAGGATTAAATTAAACGTTGAATCTTTTAAAATAGTTTACATTGTAATTTCTCATTTAAGTATTTTTAAAAGACATGGGTTGTTCCTTGGAATACTTATCACAATGTCAAATCATTCATCGTGAAGGTATACAATGTAATTTTAAATTAAGAGTAAAATAATCAAGATTGTTAATTTAATTTAATTCCATAAGTATTCCAAATAGTATAGTTGAATTCAAATTTAGTACTTTAACATTTTTATTCCAAACATAAAAATTATAGAAGGTTATTAATTGAATTCAAATAACATATGAAATTGAATTTAATTCCCCATATAATTTGATTCTAAACAAGGTGTTAAAGATATACCTTCAACATATATATCAGATAGACTAAAACTTCTAAACTTGGCTTATTGAAAACTTTGAATTAACCCTATTGAATTCTAGAAGTTTATCTACTATAAATTGTTTCATACTAATATTTTAAACCTTGTACTTTTTTTTTTGCTAAAGCTTCTTATTCTGCCTTTAAAAAGGCACGGGGAAAATATTCTTTCCCCGAGCATTGTGGACTAAAACTATTGGCATTGTGAATTTACAATGTTTGTGAGTTTTTTTTTAAATGACCTTTGTGTAAGATGGTTCAATATAATGAGTGGAGTTTTATTTAGATGTTTTTTTTTTTATTTTTAAAGTATCAAAAAACACATATACGAGCACGCACAAAAATTATTTTTAATTGATTTTGGGTTTTTAAATGATTTTTTATGTTTTTGAAGCCATAAATTAATTTAATACAAATCTTATAATATTTTTAGATGTTTAGAGTCAAGATAGATTGATAATAATGAGTTTTTAAGTAATAAAACCTTCTATCCTAATTTTCAAGCCACCACTAAATTATTGTTTTTTTCGCACCCCAACTACCAGGAAAAGGCATTATGGGTTCAAGTGTGCGGGCTTATACTAAGTAGGCTAGGCATATTGGTTTAGCTTGCCAATGCCTAATGGTATCGTACTTTTTTCTTTTTTTCTTTTCTATTTAAAATTTATTCCTTTTGTATATCTTTTTCCAAAATAAAATTTTAATTTAGATTTAAATTAACACCTCTTGTCATTTTTTTTATTTAGAATATTTTAAATAGCAATTATTTTTAATTATTTTGTTTGCATTTAATTTTTTGAGCAAATTATTCTAATTCATCTATAATTTTTTTTATTTTTTATAAATTATTAATTTTTATATTTTGATAATATTTCTAATATGTGTAACTTTACATAATATTTCTTTATTTTATTTTATTCAATTAGTTTCATGTGTTATTTCTATTATGGCTTGATTAAATAAAAATTCAATTATGCTAGACAAAGTCATTAAACATAGCCAAGGCAAAAGCCTATATTACACAATCAAATATTTTTATCTATATATGTTTCTTGATTTTTTTTATTTTTGGTTTCATTTATTATTTATGACTATTTTATTCATTTATTAACACACAAAGTTTTTAATTTATTTGATTATATATATGCATCAACTTTTTTATTTACACATAAATTTGTTTTTATGAATACAAATATGTTGAGAAAGCTTCCATATATAATGTTTTGGTAAGAAAAAAAATATGAACCATAGCAAAACTCGGCTCAAATGGCTTTTACACTTATAAAGTTTATTATCCAACTAATTCAAGATCTAATTCTCGCACTCAAAATTACCATATTCCTTGGATCCACAACTACCATAATAGTAGGATTAAATTCATTATCTAACAACTTTGATGCTATATTGGTCAAGAAATTTGCAAGGTCAAGGTACGTGGATAGAACAATATCTTTGGAATTCACTTTTTAAAGTTTAATTCATTGAACTTTCCAGGTTTCTAATCATACACTAGAGAAGATAACAGTAGAATACTCAATACGAAAATGGACTTACTGTAACAATATTGTTTCATACAACTAAATTTTGAGTTGAAGGAGTAAAAGATATGAAAGTAATATATATGAGTAAATATTTGGTTGCCCAATAAACAAGTGATATAAAATTATTCTTTTTATTTATTTTCTTTTCTTTTACTATTCACACTTGCTATATTTATATTAATATCAAAGAGAATTATTGACATGATTAAAATATTGATATCTTCTTTCAAGTGTAAAACTATCAAAGTAATAACTCGGCAAAACTAGAATCGAACTACATGGAGGTTAACTATATAAATTATAAATAATAATAATGATAGTGCTGGTGGTGGTAGTGGTGGTGACGAGTTAAAAAAAACTTTAAGATGTAATATTAATGTGAAAATTAAACAATGACAAAAATAGTTGTCATGGTTAGAAGATCCACTAATGATATTTCAAATAAGTATAATATAAACTCTTTTTATTACTCAACTCGAAACCACACATAAAGGAGATTCCAATTAGATAATTTATCATTAATAGCTCATTATAAATTATTAACATGATTATATTAATTATCTTATTTAAGTAATACCAATGCTTTTAAATATTGTTAGAAATTCATGATGTTAACTTATGTTAATAATAAATCAAGTTTCTTTTATAGCACAGGTGTTGGTTATACCATACATTTAGCTACGAAGGATCAAATATTTATTGTATCAAGTGTTATACAACATATATCTAGATTAACCATTTAACAAGGTATTAAGGATTAATAAGATAAAAATGATAAGACATGTTAATAGAAAGTTATTTAGGATATAATTATTGAAGTTTATATTATACTTATCCTAATACCATTAGTGAAACATTTTCACCTTGACATAATAAATTTAGTTAAACATAATAAAGAAAAAGAACTTAAATAAACTAGATAAGAATATAGTTATGATGAAAAACATAAATAAGATATTAATAACACGACCAAAAGATTGATGTCTTCTCCCAAGTGCAAGACTGTCGAAGTAATAACTAACCTGGCAAGACCGGAGTCAAACCACGAGAAGGTTAATTGTATAAATTATAAACAACAACAACAAATCCATGATAATAATAATAGTAGTAATAGTATAATAATAATAACAAGGAAGAAGAAGAAGAGAACTTTGAGATTAAATATTAATGTAAGGATTAAACTATGATAACAACAAATGTCAAGGTTAGAGGATCCACTAATTGTATGTCAAACAACTATAGTATAAATTCTTATTACTTAAATAGAAACCATACACAAAAAAAGTTCCAATCAAATTATAAATTGTTAACATGATTACATTAGTTATCTTATTCGAATAATGCTAATACTTGTAAATATTGTCAGACATTCATGATTATAAATTATGTTAATAATAAATCAAATTCCTTTCATAACACAGGTGTAGGTTATACCATACGGTTGGACTATGAAAGTGTCAAGTATTTGTTATACCAAGTATTATACAATATAAATCTAGATTAACTATTTAACAAGCAAAGTATTACAAGTGAATAAGATAACAAATACAAAACATGTTAGTATCAAGCATTAAGGTCCATGTTGAGTTTATACTATACTTATTCTTAAACCATTAGTGTAACATTTTCATCTTGACATAATAAACTTAACTAAACATAATTAAAGAAAGAAAAATAAATAAACAAAATAAGAGTATAAATAAGATAAAAGTTAACTAAGTAAAGGAAAGGAAATGAAAGACATAAACCTGATATGAATGAAAGTAAAACATAAACAATACAAAAAAGAAAAGCAAGAGCATGATCTTGATCTGGAAACCAACATGCCTAAATGTTTAGCAAAGTAGATCTAAATTTGTATAAAGTAGGTCTACATAGGCCTTTATCTTACCTTTTCATCTATATAAAATAGATCTAAATCCGAGATCTACAACTCTAGATATGACCTAATTACCAAACAGTGTTCCGGTTTAGACTATACTAGCATCTCTTTTCTAAGTTTGGTAATCTCTTTGTCTTTTCAATTTCAGTTCTTAAACTCATCAATTAATCCTCTCATTTATGTGATAAACTTGTATTTAAAATGAACATTTACTATAAATTAAAGTTATTTTATATTATTAGATATGTTATTATAAAAAATGTTTTAGTTAAGGAGTTATTGATACTTCAAGTGCAAAATGATGATATAGAACCTTGATAAAAATATACTTTTAAGTATTAATCACACCCCCCCAACCAGTCTATTACTAGTCCCTAGTAATTAAAGTGTTAAAATAGAAAAACAGTTTACAAATTTCACAAAGCAAGACATTCATCATTCAACTTCTATTAATCTATCCCGATAAATAAATTCTCATTAAATTTATATATCTGCTCACTATGTCTTAAACAAGATATTAATAAATATTTTTTTGTGCTCAATATATCAACATATAGTTATGAGACTTTTCTTGGAAGAAAACAAAAAAAGAATTCTAATGTTTAAAGTTAACTTTCTTCGGTTGGGATTTTAAAAATATATCTATCTATATATATATATATATATATATATATACTTGTAACTTAAAACACAATACATCTTTAACTCATATAATAAGCTTTTAGCTAATGACTCCCAAACTAGTTGGTCTTAGGGCATTAGGTGTTAAGACACCCCTATGAGCTTAGTAACTCGGGATGGAGATACTGATATATAGATACAGCAATGTTTGATTCTCTTATACTCTTCTCCTTAACTCCTATAATAAGCATTAAGTCAATAGCTTTCAAGTCAGTTAACTTAATTTCTTAGGTTAGGTAGGCTACAAAAACAAACTTATCTATATTTTTATTATCATTAGTTTTTTTGCTCTTTTTTTTTGTTTTTTTTTCAAATTATATACTATCCCCTTTTCTTAGTTGTTACCTTTAACAAAAAATTATAAATAATATAATAATCCAATGTGCAACTCATAATCATATGTTAAAGTGTGTGTGTGAAAATTAAGGTTTAAGAATACATATTAAATGAGTATATGAGAAGAATTAAGTGATAATAATGCGAGAGTTTGTAAACATGAATATTTCAATAGCATTATGATAGACCTTGTTAAGAATGATTAAAAAGATGCATTACAAGAGACACTTTAATAAAAAAGCTCTTCTACTCTGTCATCCTAGTAACAACAATTTTGCACATGCTTTATCAAATAAAAAATATAGTTAGTTAATTTTTTTTTATCAACAACTACCCTCTCCCCCCAACCAAAATGAGATATTATCCTTAATGTCCTAAAGTAGAAAGATAGAGTATAAAAGACATCACTTGAAAAAATGAACACTAACAAATCTGAAACACACTTAAATAAATATAAGAAATAACAAAACACAATAACAAAATCAAAAGACACAAAGATTCACAAATGAAGGTTTAAATCAAATCTAAGCTTTTTACGACTTTCCTTAAATAACCAATTTATGTGACTTATGGAGGGATCAATTACAGGAATGAAATATTATAGTTGGTTAATCAATTGTTCAGCAATAGCAGCAGAGATTATGATTTGTTATGCTAAAGATGTTAGAAATTCATGTTTCACAGCATAATCAATAACAACAACTTATCATAATAACCATTAAAATTTAACATACCTATGAGTTTATGGTGAATATGTAGTTAGGCTGAAGAGGAAATATAAAAGATCTTTTTCAATGTGCCCAGACCACTTGGTAAAGCAATTAAGGCGTTAATATGGTTAAACATTGCATTCATTCGATCAGATATTGTGGAGACCTATAGTTCCTCTCTAATTGTTTTTTCAATAATATCCCTTTGTGCTAAAGCTTTAAGGATCAAAGCTTTAGAGATGATCCCCAAAACTTGACTACCTCCTAAAAATACAGCTATTGACACACCTTCCATTAACACAAGACTACCTCCTCCATATACTAAATAAATCTTTCTCTCAGCTAGCACCTAACCAAGATGATTTGCTAATTCTAAAAACTCATTTTCTTTCCCAAGACTAGATCCACCGAAAATACAAACATTTCTTATGTGATGACCTAAGGAACTTGTCATTTCTACACACTTCTATATTTGTTAAATGTATAGGTTGAGTAAAAATGAAAGGAAGGAAGAGAGGATTTTATATATGAGAAATTGAAAAGGCAATCATACCACCTACATGTAGGTAAATTGGAGTCTTACACACTCTCTATTTAATTATTTATTTAAAACAATATATGTATGTACAGGTAATTATGATTATGACTCACATCTTTCCTTGATTTTACGTTTAAAAATGGTTTAAACACCCTCTATGGGTCAAGGATAAACTTCTCATCCAGTTTTCTTAAAAACTAGCAAACATAGTCTTTTTTAGTAAGATTATCAAGACTATGCCAAGCATATTCTTTATGAAAATGGGTTCACAAGTCATGAATTACATGATGCTTATCTCTATTATGATGAGACTTACGAATCAGTAAAAGATTATCTAAAGACTCTTTGTGTTTTGAAATAAATCCCATATTTTGACAATTTTTACAGAATGCATGTAAATCCTTAAATATGGTGAGCCAATAAAATCCATATTGTAAGATTTTTGTAGTTGTCTTTTTTGACGAGAAATGATCCCTATATGCCTTAGAGCGACAAAATTTAATAACACTACTTACCTTATTGTCGAGAATGCACTTCAAAAATATTTGATCAGTATAATGTTTAAATAAGTACGGGTCATCCCTATAAAAATTTACATGTCGCTTAAAAACTTTCTTTTATCTTGAGTACTCCAATGAGCTGACAAATCTCCTAAAACAAGAAAATTGATATTTTTATTATACCAAGGCATTGAACTAAGAGAAAGTAAGGATTCATCAAGAAAGTAATTATCAATTAGTGAGATGTTGGATGTCGAATGTCGAATCTACTGTTAATTTTGACAAATGATCTACAACAACATTTTCGGTGCCTTTTTCATCCTTGATTTCTTCATGTTTGGTCATGATATGAGAAAATGAAAATGCTGGTAAGGAAATCATCTTTTTTTTGTAATGTTCAGATTCAACCCCTTCTTTACTCTCAGAGATTAACTCATTATCTTTCTTACAAGATTCAAAAGTGGGTTTTTCAATAACCTTGTCACTACGAAAAGTGATGACTGATTTGACTTGATCCATATGTTGGCTTCCGAAACTACATGTATTTGCATTATACTACCCCTCAGGATTTTATTATGGTTGAGATGGAAACTTACCTTTCTCTTGAAAATTGAGAGCACATGTGAATTTTACAAGAGTATCTTTAAAATCTGTTACGTTTTGAGCAAGTTGAGTATTAATTATCTCTTGCTTTTCAATGAATGCATACAAAGTTTTCTCAAAACTTTTTCTAGAAGGTGGAGTATAAGGAGGTGCATATCCATGAGAATTTTGAAAATTATGGTGTGTTTAAAATGGTGATTATGAAGTTTGTGCATTATCACTGGTCCAGCTAAAATGTGGGTGATTTCTCCAACTAGGGTTGTATGATTAGTACTCAAAAGTGCATTTTTATCATGGTTTTATATCATCATTTTGCACTTAAAGTATCAATAACTCCTTAACTAAAGTACGTTTTATAATAATCTATCTAATAATATAAGATACCTTTAATTTGTGGTAAATGTCCATTTTAAATGCAGGCCTATCACATAAATAAAAGGATTGATTGATGACTTTAAGAACTTCAATTGCAAAGGCAAAGAGATGATCAAACTTAGAAAAGAGATGTCGGTGCAATCCAAACCGGAACACTGTTCGGTAATTGGGTTATATCTGGAGCTATAGATCTCAGATTTAGGCCTACTTTATATGAATGGAAAGGTAAGACACAGGCCTACAACTTTCAGAGGAGCCCAAGATCTAAAAAGGCCATTTTCAAGTCCAAATTATTACAACAAGAAAGAAGCTCGAATCTGTCCTCCAGCCCGAGCACTGTTCAGTATTTTGGCTATATCTGGAGTTTTAGAAGTCGAAATGAGCTGAATTGTTTACACAAGAAAGCTGAGACAATTGCCTAGAACTTTCATGTTTTCAAGTGGCTCTAATTTTGACGTTATCAATGACGTTTTGGGCAGACAAGAGAAGATAAAGATTGTCACCAAGTCAAAAGTTGGCCACCCACTTATCAATTACTCATCAAATCAATAGTTCCCAATTTTGGCCTATAAAAGGAGGCATTTGCCATGCATTTAATCATCTTGGTGTCCAGATCAAGATCATGCTCTTGTTTTCTCTCTTTGTATTCTTTATGCTTTGTTTTCATTAATATCAAGTTTATGCCTTTCATTTCCTTTCCTTTCTTTAGTTAACTTTTATGTTCTTATTTTGTTTATCTATTTTTCTTTCTTCCATTATGTCTAGCTAAATTAATTATGTCAAGGTGAAAAGGTTACACTAATGGTGTAAGAATAAGTATGGTAAAAACTTAATATGGACTTTAATATTTAATACTAACATGTTTTATATTTGTTATCTTGTTCACTCTTTAATACTTTGCGTGTTAAATGATTAATCTTGATTTATGTTGTATAACAATTGGTACAACAAATGTTTGGCACTTTCATAGCCCATACTGTATGGTATAACCGACACCTGAGATATGAAAGGAACTTGATTTGTTGTTAACATAAGTTATAATCATGAATGCTTGACGAAATTTACAAGTATTAGCATTAATTGAATAAGATGACTAATGTAATCATGTTAACAATCTATAATCTGATTGGAACCTCCTTTATGTGTGGTTTCCAATTGAACAATAAGAGTTTATACTATACTTGTTTGAAATACCATTAATGGAACCTCTTTACTTTAATATTCTATCTCCAAGTTCTCATCATCATCATCATCATCATCATCTTCTCTTTCTTTATTATTATTATTATTGTTGTTGTTGTTGTTATTTATAATTTGTACAATAACCTCCCTGTGGTTCGACCCCGGTCTTGCCGGGTTATTTATTACTTTGACACTCCTGCACTTGGGAGAAGACATTAATCTCTTTGTCGTGTCATTGTATGTTTACAAGTATGGGTTACGATTGGTCATTTGAAAACTCTTTAAAGTATGGGCTTATTCATGAAAACATTCATTAAAAAAAGGTAAAGTTGGACGGTCATTGGTTAAGTGTTCATTTGTTTCATAGATTTAACATACAATGTCTTAAACAAATTTTAATTGACCATTCTTTTTTAATTCTAACACCTCTATTTTTCTAGCTAAAGATGCTAACTTGGCTTAGAGGTCATGATCTTTCTTAAGGTTGTACATACCTCCATTAGATGTATGAGGTTGAGTTTTATTCGGTGCCTTATAAGTACTTGTAGTGTCCTAATTTTAAGTATTTTCAACTAACAAGTCTAAGTACTTCATTACTTCATCAGGGTCTTTATGTTCAAAGTTTCCATTTCAAAGTTTCCATTAGGTAATAATTCAACCATTTGCCTATCTTTAGGTGTTAAGCCTTCATAAAAATATGAAACCGATCTCCATGTTGCAAAACCATGATGAGGGCAAATATTAAACAAGTCTCGATATTTATCCCAACATTGGTAAAATGTTTCTCCTAGTTTTTTAGCGAAAGTGATGATTTGTTTTTTGAAAGAGTTTGCTTTATGTTATGGGAAAAACTTCTTTAAAACTATTGTTTCGTTTCATTTCATTCCAAGCACAAATGGATCTAGGTCTCAAATTTTATAGTCATGTTTTAGCTTTATCTTTTAATGAAAAATAAAAAAAACTTTAATCTGATGGTGTTCATACTATAATTTGAGTTATCATAGGTGTTACAAATCTCCTTAAATTCTCTTAAATACAAGTATAGATTTTTTAAATCTAAGCTATGAAAAGAAGGTAAAAGTTGAATAATGCCTAACTTAAAATTAAAATGAGATGCATCAGGGAGGAACTGTGCATAAAGGTGCACTTGTTCTTGTGGGATTCATGTACTCTTTAAGTGTTCTAGCACGATTATTCTCATTATTCTTATATGAAGTGATTGGTTATTTTCTTTGGCCATATTTTCTGAAAATAATGAGAATACCCTACAAAGTTTACCACTTAATGTACATGACCACACTCTTATGCACGTGTAGGAGTAGAATAAAAGGAAAACAAAAAAAAAAGAAACAAAACAAAATAAAAAAAGTTAGATAAAAAAAGCAAAAATAAAAAATAAAATAAAAATGATAATTTATACAATAATTTACCTCATCGGCAACGACGCCAAAAACTTGACACGACCAAAAGATTTATGCCTTCCCTCGAGTGCAGAAGTGTCGAATTAATAAATAATCCAGCAAGACTAGGGTCGAACTATAAGAAGGTTAATTATATAAATTATAAACAACAATAATACAACAACAACAATAACAAAACCATAATAATAATAATAATAATAAAAAAAAAAAAAGCTTTGAGATAGAAGATTAATGCAAGGATTAAATAGTGATAACAACAAATGTCAAGGTTAGAGGATTCATTAATGGTATGTTAAACAAGTATAGTATAAATTCTTATTACTCAAATGGAAATCACACACAGAGGAGGTTCTAATCAGATTATAAATTGTTAACATGATTACATTAATTATCTTATTTGAATAATGTTAATACTTATACATATTATCAAGCATTCATGATTATAACTTATATTAATAACAAATCAAGTTTCTTTCATAGCTCAGGTGTCGGTTATACCATATAATATGAGCTATAAAAGTGCCAAGTATTTGTTGTATCAATTGTTATACAACATGAATCTAGATTATCTATTTAATAAACAAAATATTACAAGTGAACAAGATAACAAATATAAAATATGTTAGTATTAAATATTAAGGTCCATGTTGAGTTTACACTATACTTATTCTTACGCCATTAGTGTAACCTTTTTATCTTGACATAATAAACTTAACTAAATATAATGAAAGAAAGAAAAAAAATAAGAACATAAATAATATAAAAGTTAACTAAGTAAAGGGAAAGAAATGAAAGGCATAAACTTGATATTAATGAAAGCAAAACATAAGCAATACAAAAAGGGAAAGTAAGAGCATGATCTTGAATTGGAAACCAACATGCCTAAATGCTTGGCAAATGCCTCCTTTTATATGCCAAAATTAAGAACTATTAATTTGATAATTAATTGAAGAGTAGGTGACCAATTCTTGACTTGGTGACAATCCTTATCTATTTTTGTCTGCCCTAAACATCATTAATAACATCAGAATTAGAACCACTTGAAAACATGAAAATTTTAGAAAATTATCTCATCTTTCCAAGAAAAAAACACTGAGGTTATTTGGATTTTTAGAACTCTAGATATTAGCTAAACACTAAACAATGTTTGGGCTACATGAAAGATTCAGACTTCTTTATTGTTACTATAATTTGGACTTGAAAATTACCTTTTTAAATCTTAGGCTCAATGAATGTTATAAGCCTATGTCTTACATTTCCATCTATATAAAGTAGATGTAAATCCGAAATCTACAACTCTAGATATGACCGAATTATCGAACAGTATTCTAGTTTGGATTGTACCAACATCTCCTTTATAAGTTTGGTCATTTCTTTGTCCTTTCAATTTCAGTTCTTAAACTCATCAATCAATATTTTTATTTATGTGATAGGCCTACATTTAAAATGAACATTTACCACAAATTAAAAGTATCTTATATTATTAGATATATTATTATAAAATGTGCTTTAGTTAAGGAGTTATTGATACTTGAAGTGCAAAACAATGATATAAAACCTTAATAAAAATACACTTTTAAGTACTAATCAATTAATATAACATGAAGGAAACTTGAACATTACAAAGAGAGAAAACAAGAAAATAATCTTGATTTAAAAACCAAAATGCCTAAATACATGACAAATTTCTCTTTTTATAGGTCAAAATTTGGAATTATTGATTTTATGACTAATTGATGAGTGGATGGCCATCTCTTAATTTGGTAATAATCCATATCTTTTTATCTGTAGAAAACATCATTGTTAATATCAGAATTTGAATAGATAGTTTTCATGAAAGTTTTATAAAATTGTCTCAGCTTTCCAAAAAAATAAGATATAGGCTAAATAGTGTTTGAGTTGCAAAATAAATTCTAACTTCTTTATTTTTGCTACAATTTAAAACTTGAAAATAGTCCTTTTGAACCTTGGACTCTTCATGAAAGTTTTGGCCTATGTCTTAGCTTTCTCCATATAAATCAAACATAAATCCAAGTTTTACAGCTTCAGTTATCATCCAATAATCGAATAGTGTTTCAATTTGAATTCAACTAGCATCTCTTTTTTAAACTTAGCCTTTTCTTTGACTTTTCAATTTCAATAGTTAAACTAATGAATCAATTTTTTGATTTATGTGATAGGTCTGCATTTAAAATAAATATTTACTATAAATTAGAGCTATCTTATATTATTAAACTTATTATTATAAAACATGCTCTACTTGAGAAGTTACTGATACTTCAAGTATAAAATAATAATATAAAAATATAATAAAAATATACTTTTAACTATTAATTACTTATTTTCTTTTCTTTTCTAAGTTTCCACGACCTTCGTTTATATTCTTGTATTTATCCACTCATTTGTTTTATTTTTTATTTTTATTTTTGAATTGTTTAGAGATGTTGTTTCTAAAATTCAAATTGATCCACAACCTTTCCAAAACAGAAAAAATTATCTCATTTTCTTCTAAATGATTTCTTCTTTTTCTTTTATGATTGAAATTTTTTTAGAAGTTTGTTACGAGGATAATAACAATAAAAATAATCAAAATTTATTAAATAATCTAAGATGAGTTGGTTTGCATTAAAAATATATATTTTTAGATTTATTTTTTAAAATTTTGGCTTTTTTTTTCATTTTTAAAAAATATAATGATAACATTGGTTTAAAACTAGTTACAACAAACGATCATGTTTATTTGGATGTTTTAAAGAGTTTAATTTAGAATGGACTAACTGTTGATCGGAAGATCAGTTAGCACCATTGTTGTAAAAATCTTTTTGAATAATTGAAGTTTCTTTCTAATTGTATTTACTACCTTTATTATATTTTAATGAAATAACTTTGAGTTTATTTTTGAGGCTACGACGAAAGCGAAAGCTTTTTCTTTACTCACATATTCTCTTTGCAGGTACAGGCTCTAGTTTTTTTTTTTTTAATTTTTTTTCCAACATAACTTTAATAGAATTTATTTTTTTATATATCATTTAAATATAATAAAAATAAAAATAAAAACAACAAAAACATAGCTGTGGCGATGAAATAGAGTTATAAATCACAAGAGATAGCTGGCACAAAATAAAAAAGCAGAGCATAAAAGAAAATTCAACCTGTTTAAAATAATTTTTATTTAAAAATATATTAAAATAATTTTTTTAATTTTTAAAATTAATATATGAAAATAATTTAAAAATACAAAAAAATAATAAAAAATTTAAAAATATAAAAAATATAATTTACACCATATTTAAAAATATAATTTAAATAATATAATTTAAAAATATAAATACACACTAAATAACCATTAAAAGCATGGCTAACAGATTCTTCCAGGACGAGATTAAATTTGTGTAAATACAAATTTAGTAAAAATGAGATTCAATTAACTAAATTATACATACAGGAGGTCAAGCAAGAAATCGAGGAAAACATAACGGTGAAAATACAAATTTAGCAAAAAGAATAAAAAATAAATAAAAAGATAAAAAGTTCAATATTAGTCACTTTCTAAGGAATTAAAATACAGACAGTAACCAAAGCCGTCGACTTTGTTAAATTAATTTGAAAAGTCCTGCTATCCGTCTTGTTGAATGTTTTCATTCCTCCATTAATAATGATATATCAGTTTGTTTCTTGATCTTATCAAGGGCCTGAAAATATAAAAGATATTATGTTATTTTTTTAAATGATTTTTATATAAAATAAATTGAAAAATAATTTTTAATGTTTGACTATACCTTGAAAAATAGGCTAACAAATCACAAAAATGCTATACATACATACATACATACATACATATATATATATAAAGGTGAGAAAAATTATTATACCACATTTTATTTTATAAAATTTAACTATACATAATATAAATATTTCAAATATAAAATTATAGATACAACCATTTTTTGGTGTTTCAAGAACAATGAATATAAATTGTTTTTTAATGCAATCCTAATTTTATAACACAATTTATATGATTTAAAATGAATAATTATTGTATAATGTAACACGATTTGTATTCAAATAGATTTTCTATAATATTATATAAATTAAAGTAGTATATGCATTAATATATTAAATTACTATACTTTATATTGTATATTAATATATACTAATATATTATTTCTTATATAAATATATTAATAATTTATTATTTTATAATAATATTATATTTTCAAAAACTTATTATTATTATTATTATTATTATTATATAAAATAATAATGAATTATTATACCACTTCAGTTTTTTCGATTCTTCATGGATTTTTTTTTCAATATTTATATTGGAAAATATTTTTTCCATCTAAAATTTATTTTTTTTCTTTGTTTGGAAAGTGAATTTTGTTGATCAATTTTTTATAATATAGCAAAATTTAAAAATTTAAAAAATTTGTTTTTTAAAAAGAAAACTTTCAAAATACAAATATGAACATCTTAATTTCCTAGACAATATTTTTAATTGTTTCTTTTGGCATGATAAAATAACACAGATATATCAACAAATTAACATCTTATCTTTCATGGAATTTTTAGCTTTTTTAGTTAGGATTAAATTATTAACTCATCTTGCGTTGTGGATCAGATAAATTTTTTAACATAAAAAGATTTCTAAGCATTGCTAATGTGGTTTTTTTTTTTTACAAAACAATTAATTATGAACTTAAAATATGATGTATATTTGACAAAATATTTTTTAAATGTTGATATTATTATGTATTGGTTGGTATTGTTTTTTAAACATTAAGACAATAACATATTGAATCGATTTATATTAGCCAATAAAATATATGATTCTAGTCATGAAATTATAATACAAGAATAAAATAAAAATAAATTATAAATATCAATTCTTAATCAACTTCATGTTGAATAATGAATAAAAAAAATTATTTTTTAAATAAAAAACCTACCTAAATCAATCCTGATTAACTTATCAAATTTGCAACTCTTAGATCATGAGATTGATTAACCTCATAGAAACCAAGTAAATTTTATTTTATGAAACTCAACTTTCAACTAACTCAATATTAAAAGATAAAATTAATTTAAAAAAATCAATTCATGTCAACCCATGCTAAAATGTTTAACCAATACCCTGCATCATTAAACTGAGATAAATTCATAAAAATTAAATAAAAAAATTATAAGACATCATTTCCAATATATTTAATTTTAAAGGTTGAAGTTACAAGGAAAAAAATTAAATTCATGAGACCATTATAACTCCTTAAAAAGAAATATTAAAAAAAATCAATATACGAACAACCTAATATAAAAATATATGAAATTGAAAAAACCACTAAATAAAAAAAGAAAAAAAAATTAAGTTGCTAAAGGATGAAATAGAAAAGAAATCAATTAAAAAGAACCAAAAAAACAGAGTTAACTTGAATTAACTTTTTAAATTTACGATTCGAATTATAAAATCAAGATAATTTAAGTCAAAAGTCCAATGATCTAAATCATAAAATCTAGATAAATTTATACAATATATATATATATATATCCACATGTGCAACATGTATAATGTTAAATGTTGAAATTTAAAAAAGAAAAAAATAAATATATAACACCGGTATATAACTCTTCATAAAAAAATAAAAAAATTACAAAGCATGATTATCAAAACATTCTAATACTGAAAAATAAAATAAAAAACTAAATAAAAAATTAAATTATTAAAGATTAAAATAAAAAAAGTACAAAACACTATTCAAATAAAAAATATATTGTGAATGTAGTTAGACTTATATAGCTATGCGAGTTAGTTTATTTTGTTAATTTTTAAAAAAATTAAGCAAAATTTCATAGATCTCGTAACCAATTAAAGGAATACAACTTGTTCAAATCACTGAATTACTTTCCACGAGAGTTGTAGGTTTTCCTTTCATTTACCCAAATTAATCAGCCTGTACTATATGATTCCAACTCATTGGAGGAATCCAACATAAAACTACTTTCTAGAATTTTTTTTTAATTATTTTTTAATTTATTTTTTATTATACTATCAAATATCAAAAAATAATTTATTTTTTAAAAAATTATTTTTTAGTAAATAAAGGGATCTAATTCTTTATCGTTACATTATTAATATTGAGTTGAGGGCTGCAAAAGTAGATATCACCCTTCACAAATATCATAATAATATATCTAGGAGGGAACAAAACTGAACTTTATATAATATTTTATTGTACATGGAAGTCATGTTTCACTGAATTTTAAAGTGCAACACAGGCCATCTATTTTCAAAGATTCATTCACATGGATCATGGTTCTACATTTAAAATCTATAACACAAAGTGTAGAAAGTTTGGCTGTGATTTTAAATCAATGGACAATAATTAACAAAAAGGATTTAAATGTTAGCATCTACATATACAATCTCCAAAAAAATAGTGTGATGATAAAAAACTTAAAATCTGTACAATAAATTTTAAATTTAAGGTAAGATGTACATTTCTTATTTCTTATAAGAATCTAAAACAACCAAAATTTTATTTATTTATTTATTTAGATCTATAAAATACGTTTTACAGAGAATAAAGTTTACTCGAATAAAAAAAATAAAAATCTACACATGCAATCTTCTGCACCCAAAAGTGTATAGGAATGTTGATTTTGAGCACATAAATCTTCCTGCAAATGAAATCAAGGTGTCATTTTTTGAGATTGAGCCATGGAAGAGGTAAGAAGATCGATCTGTATGTTCTTGCTATCGAAAAACAGAAGGTCTTATTCATGCAGGTATCGAGTCTCTGAAACCAAAATGCTAGAATCATATAATATAAAAATAAATAAAAGCCGAAAGGGATTAGAAAAGGAGCTTCAAGTGTGAAACCACGTGACATGTACAATTTGCGTCTTCGTTATACAGCTGCCATCAACATCACCACCTATGAGCACCACCGACACCATCTTCGCACCACCACAACAGTGACGTTAATATTTATTTCCTTTTCAGGTTTACAACTGCAATGTTTTTTTGTTCATCATAGGTTTTCTTTCCCTACACAAAATTATTTCCAATCATAGTTTTCTTAACTGGCTGCAACTCGATAAATTATAATCATGAGCATATATTAAAGAACAAATTTAAAGCGAAATCAACTCACTTTTAAGTTAAGATTATAATGGAAATTACTCTTCAATAAAAATATTTTAACAAGGAATATTAATTTGATCAAAACAAATAAAAAATATATTTTAGAACACTCTTAATTATCATGTTTTGTAAACCCTACCCTCTATCTTACGTAGAAAAATTACAAGATTTTTACAAGAAAATCTTGTTACTTATATAGTTAATTGAAAAACTAAAATTAGATCAATAGAGAATCAAAGCTTTCATATAGGATAGATTCTAGTATAAATGGACTTCGAGATCAAGTCACACAAGCTCGGCTTGGCACAACACAAGTTTAGGTCATAATTGTTTTTTTTTTTTCAATAAATAGTTTGAACAATAACCTTCTTTTTTCTAAATAATTTATTTTCAAAGGAAAAATATCTAGTATTGAAGATAAATAAAACTATAATTTTTTTTTCTAGCTTAAGAATAAACAGTCTAAACAATAACTTTTTTTTCCCTTAACAGTTTATTTTAAAAGGCAAAATGTTTGGTTTTTAAAACAAAAAAAACTTAAACTTATTTTTTTTATAAATAATTAGGGCAAAACAAGAAAAATTAATTCCAGTAATTATGATGATTTAATTTTACATCTATTGTGGTTTTAAAATTAGCAGGGTGCTAAAACAATTGGCTCATCTAAGTAATATAATATGGATATTATAAATATTAGAGGGTTAAAAAATCTAAAAAATAAATATTACAACTCGGGTGATAGGTAAAGATTTTTGAAGCCTAGTCAATCTAATTCGTAAACTCTATACAACCCACTAACAATTTAGCCCTGTATTCTAGAAATTCCTTTATATAAATACTCTCTTTTTTTTCTTTGTTAATTTTTTTTTAGTTTGATGGTTTCTTTTTTGAGAAATTTCTTACATGGTGACATTTACTTATTTACTCATCTTTTACTTTTTTTATTCTATTTTTTTCATTGACAAAGTACTCAATGATACATGGGGTAGGTCCTTTTAATTATCCTGTTAATAAACAAATTGTTTCTATGTGAATGTAAGATTATGAGTTTGTTTTGGAATTTTTCATGGACCCCATGTATATAAGGGGGGAAAAAAGTTTTCACATGACACATGCTATTTTATTATAAGAAATTATATTGTTTAAGTGGGATGTACATATTTTATTTGAATTTAACCTTACACAATTTCAATGCTTGTAGCTTTATATTTATTTGTGTGAAGTTAGCAACTTAATTAGTCAAACTATAAAAAATAAAATAACATGTCACTAATCTTCTTTATTTTTATGTATGAATGATGTGTTGTTCAGGGTTTTTGACTTGCAAATAATAAATTTCAATGGATCCTCAATTGTCATTTAGGGTTTTTGACTTCAGAACAACAAATTTCAATTGATTTTCTATTCTTCTGATTTCTTTTTATTTCATTCATAATTGCCTTCAAACTTTTAATTTCATATAGTTTTATATCTACCAAACTTAATTATCAACACTTAAGTTGGTTGTCTTTTTTATTTTGGTTCTTAATTCTGAATTTGTGTATTTTAATCCTTAATTGACCAGTAAACTTCTAATTTTTTTTAATTTAGCCCATGATTTGGTCAATTTCAGCTTATATATTCATGTATCTTTTCTAGTTTAATCCCTAGTTTCAATTACTTCAATCAAATCTCTAATTTTCTATCAAACTTTAACATCTATGCAATTAAGCCTATGATTTGACTAAATTAACTTTGAAAAGTTACAATTCAACCTCCAAACTTTAATTTCTTTAAATTAAGCCTAAATTGACTAAAAACAATTTTCTTGTAATTAAGCCCGTAGTAAATTCAAATAAACCTTGAAAAATTTTATTTGAGTCCTTAAACAATCAATTTTGAGTTTTCCTTAAATTAATTTTTTTTGGCTAACAAAGCCTTTTTTTAGTTTAAAATACACCGCCAAAGTTTTTAATCTTGTATATTTGATTTTTCTCAATCAGTCTTCAGCAATTTCTTAGGCGTTCTAGTATACTCTACTCATTTGTTTTTTTAATTTATTTTCTTCTAATATTTTTCAATTTTTTTGTATTTTTTCATTTCCTTTTTTTCCTGATTTTTGTTTAAGTAGGGTCTTAAAATAGATAACAACAAAACATAGGTTTTTTTTTAAATTCACTCATTTTTTTTATGTAAGACCTTATAACCAAGGAACTGCTTCTTTCCTGTTAGAGTAAAGATTGTCTCTATATTCTACTTGAGTCGTTCATAATATTTATGTCTCAAGCTTTTTGGTCTGATATTGTGTTTACCTTTACTGATACCTAGTATCATTGCCCGGTTCTTCCTAGTTCACTTGTTTTGAGTTTCTTAGCATTAAATAAAAAGAATGTTTGTAACTCTTGATGTTTTAATTTTCAATTTAAAGCTTGTTCATTAGGGATATCATTGCATATATCACTAAAATCTATGAGTTACAAAACTTCATCTCCTTTTAAATTAATTTTTAATGATGTTTAGAGACCTGCTCTCATGTTTACTTTTAATTATTATTGTTCTTTTGTTATTTTAATGGATGCATATATAAAATATATCTAGTTTTTTTTCTATTGTTTCCAAATCTAATGTATTCATTGTTTTTCACCAATTCTAAGATCTAGTTGAAAGACAATTTTTTAGCAAAATTAAATTTGCCCAAACATACATTAAATTTGCTCAAACATACTAGGATGGTGAATATAAGAATTTAAATAATTTTTTCAAACTATTAGTATTTATCATTGTTTAATTTATTCATATAATTATGAATAAAATGACACAACTAAACATTGACATAAACGTCAATTTTTTATTTTCTACTATATATATTTTTTCATATCAATTTCAAGGAGTCTTGACCAACATCATGATATTGTTACAATATATTTTTTTTATATGAAAATAATAGTTTTTTTGGTTTTTATATTCAGTACATTTAAAAAAAAAAACACCATGCACTTTAACCATGGCTTATAATTGAATCGAGGGGGGGGGGGAGAGGTTATTGTCTAGGTATTCCATTAATTACTCGAACGTGGACGCAAGAAAACTAAAGAAGAGGACAGATTTGATTAGGCATCGTGAAATATCATGCATAAAGGCGTACAGGCGCGTGTAGAGGTGCAGTGGTAGTTATATTAGAAATAAAAAGGAAGGGACACGTGCGTGGAGCAGGCTTTCGCACGTGAGGGGCAGATGGGAAAATTATTAGATTTTTCAATGATGACGAGGAGGAGGAAGAGGAAGTGGGGCTGTCAAGCGTGTGAAGGGAGGGTGGGCTTCACGTGACTACTAATACAAAAGACAACAGATGGGATGCAGGGAGAAAGTTAGGCTGTCAAACATCAATCCTGTTTGCAGTTGGCAAAAAAAAAAAGGTGTTTCTTTCTTCTTTATTTTTTTCTTCCTATTTCAATTGGGTGTTCATATACCGAAAGATCTCTTAAAGGCTATGGGAGAAAGACCACAACCATTCCTTCTTTCTTTTATTTTCCTTGGTTCTTCTTGCTTTCTAAGATACTTTTCTGTGAATTACTTATAGTTTCCACTAACACCATATCCTACATGCGTCAAATAAAAGACAAAGGATTAATTGATCTTTTCTTTACCTTACAGTGCTCGCATATGCATATTCTCAGCGTGAGTTTCGAACCTAAATTTCATCTGTATAATTATAAGACATTACAAAATATTGTCAAGCTAGTTTTTTATTCGTATTCATCAACATTTTCACCAAGCTTTCTTCGAATTCACATTGTTTTAGCGCATGAATATGCATATATTAGACCAAAAGTTAATGTACATGATAAAGCATACATATGAAAACAAATATGAAAAAGAGTTAATGGATTTGTATATATCAAAGGTTTGAGAGTTTTTAAATGTCCTCCATCTAAATTTCAAATTTGAAAAAAAAATTGTTGTAATTTTAGATGGAATTGAAAATTAATTATATCTCATTTTACCTAAAACTAAAGAGATAAAACAAATTCAAGGTTAAGTTGCATGATTATTAAAATTTGAGGCTAATATTGAAGTTCGATAGGAGTAAAGTTGCAAAAAATTAAAAGTTTAGGGTTAATTAGAGGTACAATTAAAAGAAATTAAAAGACTGAGGCCTAAATTAAACTTTGGCCAAATCTAATGATAATTTATCTGCAGGCGTGATTACAAAATTGTATATAAATCCGAGGACCAAATCAAAAACATTCATTTGAATGTTAAAATTGTGTTGATTCCTTAAAGCAATATTTATTGTCTCCTTCAAGAAACCATTTTCAGCAATAATAAACAGTACATGCGTTAGTAGTAAAGTCGCTTCAATCAAAGGGCATATCTTATGCAACCATGATGTACGTTGGTTGTTACTTTGTTGCTGAAGATGTTTGCATCCTCTAGGTATAAAAGCCAGAGAAAGGATCGAGCAAAAAAAACAAGGGGGGGACACAAAGAGAAAAAAAAGAAAAAAAAGTGAAAGTATAAACATAAGAATAAAAAAGAACAAGGAAATGAAAGAAAATCTAAGAGAGAAAGAGAGGCAAGGGAGTGAACGAAGCATAAGAGATGGCAGGAGGAAGAAGAAAATATATTTTTTAAAAAAACCGCAACAATATCCTCCATGTACCACGACCTGTCCTCCTCTTTACCATCACTAGAGGCATTGCTAGCACTAATAGCACCTTCATAAAGCCACTGCAGAGAGGCAAGAACACTGTTGACAAGAGGGAACATAAAACAAAGTAAGAAGGTAGCATAATCGAAACAAAGGAGAGAAAAAGAAGAAGCAATGTTTACCATCACAGCTAGTTGCCACGACAGCAACTCCACTAGCATTGTGAACCACAACGCCTCCATTCTAGGTAATGATATTTCTTTTTGTTTTAATTTCTAGCTTCATCTTCTTATATGCAGAACGTGCATTGTGCATCTTTCTGCAAATAAGAAAAAATAATTATCCCTATTACTGTGTATGAGTATAGTAACGAGGTAATTATGTTTTGAACTAGTTACTATTCACGGGCTCAATAACCAATCTGGGTTGACTCATCCCAATCTAGGTGGGAGGGCTTAGTCTAGCCCATTATGTGATGGTTTGGATTTTTTATGGCCCAAACCTGGCCAAATTTGATTTTTTTTTAAAAAAAAATATTTTAAAAAATAAGTGATTTTCCTACTGAATTTTGCCTAGTATTGACTTGTATTTTTATACTGTAAGGATACAAATATATTATCCACACCCTGGGTACGAAGACTGGTTTTATAGGTGCTAATATCTTTTTTTTACGCAACCAGTCTTCGTATCCAATCTCTAAAACCAGTTAAAGTTCCTAGTAATCAAAATAGTAGGTAGCGCCTCTCATTCTTGCTTTCCACTAATAAAAGACAAGAACTTCCTTGTCTCCCCACATTTGCCACATTTGGTAGATATATAATATACCAATTTTGAGAGTGAATGTTTTCGCCGTGAAGCCTCACAAGTGACAAGGATTTGACCAAAATATCAAAAAACTTCACCAATCATTTTATTCATTTTATATTAGGGTTTAGATTTAGACTTTACTATTTAAGGGTGTAAAATTATATGGTAGGATATACCCTCGGGTATTAAAGATAAAAAAAATACTATGCTATAATATGAACTTTAGATTTACCTTGGATCTTAGAAAAAAACTAATGAATAGAAACTTAACCTAGAAAAATAATCAAATAATAATGCAGCTCACCTCGAATAGAATGCACCACAAATGAAGCATTTTTTCCTTATACAACTAGTCTCCTACCTAAACTCTTGCAAATAATGAGTTTTCTAGTAACTATAATGCTAGGTGGTGACATCTAAACCTTATAATCATAATTCTATAATTAAACTCAAAACCTTTTTCTTTCCTAACAATACTTTTCAGGAGGCATCCAAGACACGTCATTCAACATTACTCCACAACAAAGATTATAAAAATTTAAAACAAAATGCCAAGATATGACTATTAATAAGATTAAAAATAATAGATGTTGAATTTGAAGAAGCTAGTGCTTGTGTATTCTGCTTTGAATGATAATACCTCAAAACTTATGGATTTGAATGATATTAATTTTAGTAATATTTTATAGGATATTACTCATAATCACCAACATTTAGATCAGGTATAAATTGTTGAAGATGCATAAGCTATTCAGGTTACAGCACAGCGGTTATGAGATATCATATAATAAAAAGGACAAGAACCAAGAAAACACTGATAAGGTATATTGCTTAATAATGTGGTATTAATTTGATTGCTTTAAAAATTTTTTGTTTTATCATTGGACATAACACACACACATATATACACACACATGTGTGTGTGTGTGTATATATTGTTTATTATGGAGTTTTATACAAAATTATAAACAAACATTGAATATAAATAAGTACAAGATATAGTATTATATATAAAAAAAGTACTTGCATAATTTCAGAAGTAGGTAATAAAGTTGTTATCTAATACTGTATCAAATGTTTTGAAGGCTAAAATGTCCATTAATTAGTGTAGATCATATCAGTGCAAGTAGCTTATAGAATCTCAATAACAGCATGTTAAAAAAATATAGTGTCAAACAAGGCTTATAAAAAAGAAAACTTTCTCAAACCTTCTCAAACTTTGTCTCTGTGTAGAAAAAACTTAAATCTAGATGAAATAGAGACAATAATAATAAAAAAAAAATGACAAAGAAATCAGACAACAAACATGATTTCTATTTCTATGTATAAAAAAAAATATCATTCTCCTATTTACAAGAGGTCAAGGTTCCAGAATTAATTTTTGTCGATTAATTTTTTTAATTTCAAAAAATTAAAGAAATAAATTAATTTAAATAAACAAACTTCTCATGAATTAATCAAAATAAAATTGATCAGACAAGACATTAACCTTGACAAATTAATTGAATTTGAACCGTAACTAGTCATGGGCTTGCAAAAAATACTTTCCTATACAGAAATAATGTTAATTAAAACCAACCAAACCCAAGCCTTAGACAAGCACGTAAGAGTGTTTTTACACATTTCACATTGCTTAGGTTCTCTCTTCTTTAAAAATTATGGTTTCCAATTCTTACTTTTTAAGACACCACTATATAAGATATTAAAAATGCTTATAATTTTTCAATGTTGCATATGGCTTTTAGGTTTTACAATTTTGCTAACGAAAAGGTTATTCAAGATCTTTTTTTTATTCATCCATAATTGGATTTAGATGTGTTAATGTATTATTTTATAGAGCTCACGCCGGAGAATATTTTTTAACAAAATCATAACCTCAAATGAGAATAAACGCCTAGTTTTAATTTGAATCTTTGATAATAAAATATTATCAAATTTATTTCGCTATTTAATCACCATAATATCTTAAACTATTTAATTAATATAAACAATCTTACAGCAAATAGCCGATTCCAATAAAAACATCTTGAAAAGATAAACTTTTTCAAGCTTTCTATATATAAATACAAAATTTAAATCTAGAACAAGATTAAAAAAAATACAGAGCAAAGATAGCAAAAATAATTTTTATGTATGAAAATGAAACCCTAAAAAAATACAAAGCAAAAGTCTCAAAAATAATTTTTATGTATGAAAATGGAAACCCTGTCTCCTATACATATAGAAGGTCAAGGTTGAAAAATTAATTCTAGAAATTAATATTTTTTAATTTAAAAAAATAAAAAATAAATTAATTTTGAAACACAAAATTATTCAAGAATTAATCATCTGATCAAACAAGATATTAATACTAAAAGATTTAATGAATCTACATAGATACAAAATAATGGGCTAGTGAAAATTAATTTATTGTATTAAAAAATACTTTTAAATTAATCCAAACCCAAGCCTAAAAAAAAATGCATGCATATGTTTTTACATGTAACCCACCTTGCCTAGTCATGCCCTCTAAGAACTTTAATGTCATAGGTCATAACTTAATTTTGGAAGTTATTTTCTAAAAATCATTTTTTTTAAAATAAAAATTAAAAATAAAATAAAAGCTGATAATATAGAGAAAGCAGATCAAGAAAGGCTTCAAAAATAGAAAAAAATCAAAATGTAATTTTTTAAGCAAATTCAAGGTCTAATTATACCTCATTATGCCCAAAAATAAAGAAAAATACAAATTCAAGGTCAAATTGAAAAATTATTGAATGAATTTGCATAAAAATTAAGTCCAATGATATAATTAATTTTTAATAAACTAGTTTGATTTAATAATAAGGAAAATTAAATTTTAATTATTTTTAAGAATTAATTCGGGTCAAATTGAAGGATTTAATTAAGTGCAAAGACTTAATTATACTTTAAATGAGTCAAATTAATTTTATTTTGGGCTGGATTGGTGAAAAATAAAGTTTGGGTGCCTAATTTTGACTTAATTGAGAATATTGGAATTTTAAGAGATAAAATTTAATTTTTACCAAGTTAATAGATTGAAATTAGAGGCTTAATTGTATTAATTAAAAAAGGTTTAAGGTCAATTAGGGTTTAATTGAAAGCAATTGAAAGCAAAAATAGGAATTGACACTATTCATTATCTTTTTCTTTTCTGTAAAAGCTTATCTGGTTACCTACTTTACAGTTGCATTTAATATATCTAATGTCTACTAAATTTGACTAATTTTATACAAAAATAATCCTCTGAACTTTATCTATAAAGCCATGTGATCAGTTTACGATAAATAACAATAAATCATCTCTAGTGACAGCCTAAAGAGGCCAACTAAACTAGCTTTTGTCTATAGATTTTGCAACTCATGATACTGACAAGATTAAAAGATTGATGTTTTCTTTCAAATGCAGGAGTGTCGAAGTAATAAATAACTCGACAAGACCAGGGTCGAACCATAGAGAAGTTAATTGTATAAATTATAAACGACAATTATAAACAACAACAACAATAATAATAGCAATACTACTACTACTACTAGTAGTACTAATAATAATAACAACAATAATAAATTTAGCTAAACATAATGGAAGAAAGAAAAAGAGATAAACAAAATAAGAATATAAATAAGATAAAAGTTAACTAAGTAAAGGAAAGGAAATGAAAGCCATAAACTTGATATTAATAAAAAAAAACATCAACATTGCAAAAAATACAAAGAGAGAAAGCAAGAGCATGATCTTGATCTGAACACCAAGATGCCTAAATGTATGGCAAATGCCTCCTTTTATAGGCCAAAATTAGAAACTATTGATTTGATGACTAATTAATGAGTGGATGACCAACTCTTGACTTGGTGACAATCCTTATCTCCTCTTGTCTGCCTAAAACATCATTGATAACGTCAAAATTGGAGTCATTTGAAAACATGAAAGTTGTAGGAAATTATCTCAGCTTTCTTGTGTAAAAACTTCATCTCATTTCAACTTGTAGAACTCCAGATATGACCAAAATATTGAACAGTGTTCGGGCTGGAGGACATATTTGGGTTTCTTTGTTGTTACAACAATTTGGAGTGAAAAATGGTCTTTTTAGATCTTGGGCTCCATATAAAAGTTGTAGGCCTATGTCTTATCGTTCTATCCATATAAAGTAGACCTAAATCTAAAATCTATAGCTCTAGATATGATCCAATTACCGAATAGTATTCCGGTTTGGATTGAACCAAGATCTCTTTTTTAAGTTTGACTATCTCTTTATCATTTCAATTTCAGTTTTTAAATTCATCAATCAATCCTTTCATTTATGTGATAGGCGTGCATTTAAAATGAACATTTACCACAAATTAAAGGTATCTTATATTATTATATATATTATTATAAAACATATTTTAGTTAAGGAGTTATTGATACTTCAAGTGCAAAATGATGATATAAAACCTTGATAAAAATATAATTTTAAGTATCAATCAGATACCTACTTTAAGTCAACAGTTGAGATCCTTTTCAACTAAATCATGAGCTGAAATTTCCCCACTGTGTAGACAAGATTACATTCTTCTACTGTCTATAAATAGAGGCGGATTTCACGGCTTGAGAGAAAAGAAAATCGGATCCAAAGTCAGCCAAAAATCCATTTTTTCTATTGGTTTTAGCAAATTTTCTTTTTTCTTTCTCTCTCCACCATGGCCTTCAACAACTACCACCCTTATCACCGGTTTTCCCACCATCACCTTCACCATAGAAAGCCAAAATAACCACCAGCCTACAACAAAGAGGTACCGTCAATTTCTCTCTCCTCTCTATAGCCCCTCCTGTGTGCTTTTTTTCTTCTTCTTTCTTTCTCTTCCAGCTACAGCTACTCTAGCCAATTCCACCATCGTCGTTTCCACCACCGGCTTCAGGTCATCCTCCCCCACCAACCAGCCATCACCACCATGCCAGGTGGTCTGCTACCCTTCCCCTGATTCTTCATCTTCCCCATGAAAGTTCCACTACTCATGCAATTGACTATGCTTATTTTTTTTAAAATCTAAAAATTTTAAAAAAATCATTTAAAAAAATTATAATTTTCTTGCATAATTTTCTATCAATTTTGCATAATATCAAGTTGTGTATTTGCACTATAAAATATAAATCTGATATTAAAATACCTGGTTTGCTCTAAAATTATTAAAAAAATCAAAAAAATCTCAAATTTTTTTAAATAAATTTCTATTTTCAAAAAAAAAATATTTTGTTGCATATGACTAAATCCTAAAATTTTTCCAAGCATATTTTTCATAAAAAAAAATTGCATCTTTTTCATGTTTTAAAAACAAATCCAAAAATGGATATCATAACCAGTTTATAATTATCCATTACGATTTGGCCAACATGTCAAAAATATTTTTCCAATCCTTTTTTTAAGAATATAGATATAGACTTTAATATTTGTAGAGTGTAAAATTACACAATAAGGTACACCTTCAAGTGTTAAAAATACAAAATATAAATAAATGCATTGATAAAATTCATACTTTAAAATTGTTAGAATTTTACCCAATAAGATAGAGACTCTCACAAAAATAAATCTGTTTTAAGCCTTAGAAAAGACTAACAGATACCCGACTCAGAAAAAACAATCAAACAACAATGCAGCTTATCTTGGGTAGGGTACACTAGGAGCAATGCGTCTTTCTCTTACACAATCAATCTCTTAGTCAGACTCTTGCAGACCATAGGTTCCTAGTAACCATAATACTAGGTAGCAACTTCTAAACATTAATCATAGTTTTATGATTAAATCCAAAACCCTTTTCAACACATAACACCTCACACTGGAGGTACGACAAAAAACCTCCACCATCACCAAACAACGTCGCATCGGCTCACACCCTGTGACATCATACCTGCCTAATTTTTACTTCTCAATGCACCTTTATACAGCTACTAAAAATGCTTATAATATTCTAACATGGTGTGTGGCTTTTAGGTTTGAGAATTTTCCAATCAAAAGGTTCTTTAAAGTTAGTTTCTAATTAACTCATAATTGATTTTAGACATGTTATCAACTTATAAGATATTATAGAACTTATGCGTATAATTATAATTTCTAATATTTCTAATTAATGCTTATAATATATTATAGAGCTTATACTAAAGAATATTTTTCAATAAAATCTTAATCCCAAATACCAGTATGCCTTACCATTATTGTAGCTTTAAATGTGCTCATTAATTATGTCGTAACCAATTTCTTCCAAATATATTGCATACAATATATGTGATATGTGATGTTGATAAACATTCTTCATACAGATGACATTACCAGTGATATGTGATGTTGATAAACATTCTTCATATAGATGACATTACCAATACTTATTCTAATATATGATTAGTTGCAATGCATTAAAAGATAACAAAAGTAATAGGATTATTAAAAAATGATTATTTGCAATGCATAAATGGTTATATAATTGATGACAAGAAAGATCATTTTTTTTATTGAGAAAATCGTTATACAAAGTTAAACAACCTCATGACAATAATAAACAAGGTTTAACACCTTTATAGTTAGAATGACTAATAAACAAGTATAATTGATGATATGTTTATTTTTGTTAAAAAAATTAAAAAAAATCATAATTGAAAGCATAACTTAGTATTAAGTTTGAGAAGAAAGAGTTGGGGAATAAATGAGAGAATTTTTGTTATCCATTTTAGATTGTTAGTTACATAATGTTCATACTAAAAGAAGAATATGGAATACATATCTCATATTCCATAGTGTAGTGTAGCAAGTAGTTTTATGTAAATTTCAATCATGTAATTGATATGGTTAGTAAATTTATGTATCATTCAAATAAAGTAATGAGAAGTTGGAGAACATATTTTAAAGGTACATTGAATACTAATTTGGTATATGATAAACAAATTGTTTTTTTCATTAGCTATGTTGACTCTAAATAAAGTGATGATCTTGATCATAAAAGATCTATCAAAGGATACAATTTCAATATTGATGGTTATACTATTAGTTAGAAAGTTAATATTCTATCATGACATTATTTATCAACTATAAAAAATAGAATGTCATCTAATTGTAAATCACTTCTAGAAGCCACATAATACCTCCCTACCTGCCCTTATTCTTTCTCTCATTCTCCCTTATCTCTAGTCTTTATAGTGGCACTCAATCCCATGTTTAATCCATTATTTGAATCTTTACCTAAGGCATGCGTCTAAGCTATGTTTATCTTATTCAATTTTTATCTTTATAAATCTTTCTCTCTCTATCTATTTTTGAGTTACAAAGAACAAAAATAGAGAAGAAACTAATCACTACCATAAAATTATCAAACATAAATAGAAATATCGATAGAAAAAATACCATTAGTAAACTACAGTGATATTTACCGAATGAACATGATGTCACTATTTCCATATGTATTCATCAATAGAAACATTTATATTGACAAATATCAAGAGAATTACAAGTGAAAATCAAGGAATGAAAAAACATTAGGCATGAATTTCCATTGTTATTTTTATTGAAAAATATAACATGTTAATATTACAAAAAAATCACAATGAAAACTAACTATTACAAATATTTATCAATGTATCTTTCAGTAATATTTAAGTTATGACCTACCTAACAACCCCTTTCTCCCTTCCCCCATTTCTGCTTCATTTATCTTCCTTTTTTCTACAAAGAAAAACACTATTTTCCTTCTTATTTTGTCACTTATCAAGCTCTTATCATTAGAAATCTGGGCACCCCAATACTTTAGTATCTCTATTCTGGTTCTTTTTTTTTTGTTTATGGTTTGCCACATTATGTAAGCAAACATATCTATTTTTCATTGTAACTTATTTTTTAATAAATAAATAAATAGCATTTTTATGTAGTATATATAGTTTATTTGTGTGTTTTCTTATTTTATAGTTTTTTCTATAGAAATTTATTGTATGAATGTATGATTTGTTAATATAAGGGTTTGTTTGAGATTTAACAAAAAAATATTGTATTTGTTTGTCATTTGATGAAATTAAGTTTGATTTTGTAACTTAGGTGTTCTATAATGAAACATATAAAAGGGTTATTTAATGGGTATATTCTATCAATTTTATTGTTAAGTAAAAATTTAGATAAATTTAAAGGAATTTAAATTTTTGGAGAAAATTGATAATGATTAAAGGGTATTATTAAAATAGATTGAATAAGTTTAAATTCAACTAATTATACCTAATTAACTAGGTATTAATAATTTGTTTAGTTGACATTATTAATTAATACTTGTTATCATCAATATTTTATATAGGTTTTGTATAAGTAATAGATGATTTTTTTTAATGTATCAGGCATGAACAACTACGGTGGATATATTATTATAATGAGACTACGGGTTTTATTAACTACATAATATTTAATTCAAAAATATTAATGGAGGCTGTATTTTATGTCTATGTAAGAGGTTTAAAAATAAAAAAGTCTTAAGATCCAAATATTGTTACAATACATCTTTTATATATAAAAACAAGGTTCATGAAAAAAATACTTATATTGGTTTGCACTTATATAATCCTATATTACTTATGAGACTATGATAGAATAGACGGTAGATTTAATTTCTAGTTTTAGCAACATGCATGAAGTTGTAGATGATAATAATAATCATTATAGGAATATGGTGATTGATACATTGAGAATAAATCAAGGTTATGCTGGTAATTACAGATGAAAAACTAAATGTACAGGCAGCTAAGTTTTTTGAACTTTTAAAATATTCTAACAAATTATTATGAGATTGGTGTATAAATCAAAGTAAATTATTAGTTTTTACATAGATATTCACCATCAAATCAGATCATGGACTGAGTGGGGCTGGTTAGAATAAAATCATCAAATTGGTGAAAATCATTTTACATAAGCTAAAAAAGATTTCTATACTATTAAATTCATGATGAAACCGCTTGGCATAGAATACTATAAAATTTACATATGTCCGAAAATTTTCATATTGTATTACTAAGAAAATATAGGATTTGATTGAGTGTAAAACCTGTACACATGCTCGGTATAAACCAAAAACTAGGTTTTTTAAACTTTTGAAAGATTCACAAATCATTATAGAATGAGTCCTTAAATCATAGTAAATTATCAGTTGTTATATAAATATTTACTATCAAGTCAGATTATGACAAAGTGGGGCTGGTTACAATAGAATTATCATACTTCAAGGGAATAGGATAAGAAAGAATTTATATATTACTAAATCCATGATGAAATCCCTTGGCATAAGATATCATAAAATCAACATATGTCTAAACTTTTACATGTTTTATTACTGGGAAAATGTAGGATTTAATTGAGTATAAAACCTATTGGCATACTCGGTATAAACCAAAAACTAGGTTTTTTGAAGTTTTAAAAGTTTCTGATAAATCATTATAGAATAAGTGCACAAATCATAGTAAATTATCAGTTGTTACGTAGGTGTTCACTATGAAACCAAATTATAGATTAAGTAGGGCTGGTTACACTAAAATCATCAAATGGATAAAAATCATTTTACTTGAAGAGAATAGGCTAAAAAGAAATTTTTATACTGCTAAATCCATAAAGAAACCCTTTGACATATGATACCAGAAAATTAACATGTGTTTAAATTTTTGCATAATGTAATATTGAAAAAATATAGGAATTGATCAAGTGTAGAATCTTTAAACATGCTTAGTATAAACCCAAAATTAGTAGGGGAATAACTCTTGTCATTCATATAGCCTCATACTTAAAGAAAACTTAAATGAAATATTTAGGGGCATAATTAGGCTAGGGGCAATCAAAAAACACATAATAGAGATAGCTCCATGATTATCTTTCTAAGAAAATAGAAAACGTAGGGCAGAGATAACAACCTTTGAGATAAAGGTTTATATCATACCTTTCAAAGATCAATATCATAAGTTGTGACTCGAGTAAGTAAAAACAAACAAGTTATTGAAGCTTACTATAAAGACTCTAGCTTTCAAGACTACATTTCTCAAGTAAGTATACATGCATATTGATTATTGATTGATACTTAAAAATGTATTTTTATGAAGGTTTTATATCATTATTTTGCACTTGAAGTATTAATAACTCTTTAACTAAAAACTATTTTATAATAATATATCTAATAATATAAGATACCTTTAATTTGTAGCAAATTTTTATTTGAAATGCAAGTTTATCAAACAAATGAAAGGATTGATTGAAGAATTTAAGAACTAAAATTGAAAGGATAAAGAGATGGCCAAATTTAGAAAAGAAATATCGATGCAATCCAAACTAGAACACTGTTCAGTAATTAGGTCATATCTAGAGTTATAGATCTCAGATTTAAGTATACTTTATATGAATGGAAAGGTAAGACATAGGCTTATAACTTTCAGATGGAGCCCAAGATCTAAAAAGGCTTTTTTTAAGTCCAAATTATTGCAACAACAAATAAGCCTGAATCTGTCCTCCAGCCCGAGCACTATTTAGTATTTTGACTATATATGAAGTTCTAGAAATTGAAATAAGCTGAATTATTTACACAAGAAAGTCGAGACAACTTCCTACAACTTTCATGTTTCAAATAGCTCCAATTTTAACGTTATCAATGACGTTTTGGGTAGACAAAAGAAGATAAGGATTGTCACCAAGTCAAGAGCTGGTCATCCACTCATTAATTAGTCATCAAATCAATAGTTCTCAATTTTGGCTTACAAAATGAGGCATTTGCTATGCATTTAGGCATCTTGGTGTCCAGATCAAGATCATGCTCTTGCTTTCTCTCTTTGTATTTTTTGTAATGTTTATGCTTTGTTTGGATTAATATCAAGTTTATGCCTTTCATTTCCTTTCCTTTACTTAGTTAACTTTTATCTTATTTATATTCTTATTTTGTTTATCTCTTTTTCTTTCTTTTATTATATCTAGCTAAGTTTATTATGTCAAGGTGAAAAGGTTACACTAATGGTGTAAGAATAAGTATAATATAAACTTAATATGAACTTAATGTTTGATACTAACATATAGTATAAACTTAATATGGACTTAGGGTTTGATACTAATATGTTTTATATTTGCTATCTTGTTCACTCTTTAATACTTTGCTTGTTAAATAATTAATCTTGATTTATGTTGTATAACACTTGATACAACAAATACTTGGCATTTTTATAGCCCATACTATATGGTATAACCAATACCTGAGCTATTAAAGGAACTTGATTTGTTGTTAATATAAATTATAATCATGAATGCTTAATGAAATTTACAAGTATTACCATTAATTGAATAAGATGACTAATGTAATCATGTTAACAATCTATAATCTGATTGGAACCTCCTTTGTATGTGGTTTCCAATTGAATAATAAGAGTTTATACTATACTTATTTAACATACCATTAGTGGATCCTCTACCCTTGACATTATTTGTTATCATTATTTAATCTTTACGTTAATTTTCCATCTAAAAGTTCTCATCAACTTTTCTTCTTCTTTTTATTTATTATTGTTACACTACTACTACTACTACTACTTTTACTACTGCTAGTATTATTATTATTATTATTGCTACTATTATTATTGTTGTTGTTATTGTTACTATTGTTATTGTTTATAATTTGTACATTTAACCTTCTTGTAGTTTGACCCCAATCTTGTCAAGTTATTTATTACTTCAACACTCTTATACTTAGAGAAGATATTAATTTTTAATCGTGTTAAGTTTTTGATGTCGTTGCCGAGGAGGTAAGTTCTTGTATAAATTATAGTATTTATTTTATTTTCTCTTTTTACTTTTCTTGTATATAACTTTATTTCTTTTCTCTTGTTTCTTCTTCTTTTGTTTTCTTCTTCCTTTTATTCTATTCCTACACGTGCATGAGAGTGTGGTCACGTACATCAAGTGGTAGACTTTGTAGGGTATCCTCATCATTTTTAGAAAATTTGACTGTAGAAGATAATCAATCACTTTATAATGAGAATAATGAGAATAACCGTGCTAGAACACTTAGAAACCACATGAATCTCACAAGAATAAGTACATCATCATACATAGTTTTTCCTCCTAATGCATCTCATTTTAATTTTAAACTAGACATTATTCAACTTTTACCTTCTTTTCATGACTTAAAATTGAAAAATCCATATTTTCATTTAAGAGAATTTGAGGAGATCTGCAACACATGTAATAATTTAAATTGTAATATGAACACCATTATATTAAAACTTTTTTTTCATTAAAAGATAAGGTTAAAACATGGCTACAAAATTTAAGACTAGGATCCATTCGTGCTTGAGATGAAATGCAATAACAGTTTTTAAAGAAGTTTTTCTCATCTCATAGAACAAATTGTTTCAAAAGACAAATTATCACTTTCACTCAAAAACTAGTAGAAACATTTTACCAATATTGGGATAGGTATTGAGACTTGCTTAGTACTTGCCCTCATCATGGTTTTGAAACATGGAGATTGATTTCACATTTTTATGAAGGGTTAACACCTAGAGATAAACAAATGGTTGAATTTATATGTAATCAAACTTTTAAAGATAAAGATCCTGATGAAGCAATGGAGTACTTAGACATTTTAGCTGAAAATGTTCAAAATTAGAACACAGCAAGTACTTATGAGGCACCGAGTAAAACTCAACCTCATACATCTAGTAGAGGTATAAACAACCTTAGGAAAGATCATGACCTTCAAGCCAAGTTTGAATCTTTAGCTAGAAAAGTTTAGGCACTAGAATTGAAAAAGAATGGTCAATTAAAATCTGTTGAAAACATTGCATATCAAATATGTGAAACAAATGAACATTCAACCAATAATTGTCCAACCTTGCCTTCTTTTAAGGAATGTCTTCATGAATAAGCTCATTCTTTAAACAGTTTTCAAAAGGCCAACCATAACCCATACTCATAAACATACAATCCTGGTTGGATAAATCACCCAAATTTCAGTTGGAAGAATGAGAACAACAATGCATAAACTTCACAACCACCATTTCAAGCACATCATAATTTCTAAAATTCTCATGGATATGCACCTCCTTGTGCTTTACCTCCTAAAAGAAATCTTGAGGAAACATTGCATATATTCATTGAAAAGCAAAAGACAATCAATACTTAACTTCCTTAAAACATGACAGATTTTAAAGATACTCTTGCAAAATTAACATCTACTCTTAGTTTCCAAGAGAAAGGTGAGTTTCCATCTGAACCACAATAAAATCCCAATAGGCAATACAATGCAAATGCAAGTAGTTCCAAAAGCCAACACATGGATCAAGTCAAATTAGTCACTACTCTTCGCAGTGGTAAGGTTATTGAAAAACCCTCTATTGAACCTTATGAAAAAGATGATGAGTCAATCTCTAAGGGTAAAGAAGGGGATGAATCTAAAAATTGTAAAGAACTGATTCTCTACAAGTACTTCCATTTCCTCATGCCATGACCAAATAAAGGAAAGTCTATCATAACTCTAAAATCTTTGAAAGTTTCAAACAAGTAAATATCAATATATCTTTGTTGGATGCTATTACTCAAGTCCTTCCTATACTAAAATTTTGAAAGATCTATGCACTATGAAGAGGAAATTAAATGTGAAAAAGAAAGTCTTTTTAGCTGAACAAGTAAGTGTTATTTTTTAGAACAATAATGCTTTGAAATATAAAGACCCTAGTTATCCTATAGTTTCTTGCTTTATTAAAGAGCATAAAATTGACAGAGCCTTACTTGATCTCAGTGCTAGTGTAAATTTACTTCCATATTCAGTTTTTTAGAGTCTCAATCTAGGTGAGTTAAAACCAATTTCTATAACTCTTTTACTTGCTAATTGATATATAAAAGTGTCTAGAGGAATAATTAAAGATGTGTTAGTCCAAGTCGATAAATTCATTTATCTTGTAAATTTTGTTGTCTTGGACACACAACCTGTTTAAGTATGTAATTCATTTCCTGTTATTTTAGGACATTCCTTTCTTGCAACTTCTAATGCATTCATTAATTATAGGAATGGACTAATGAAGTTATCATTTGGAAACATGACATTGGAGATAAATATTTTCAACATTTACAAGCAACCTAGAGATGATAATGATTTACAAGAAGTAGATCATATTGACAAATTAGTTTATAATCAACTTAAATCTACTTTAAATAAAAATAAGTTGGATGAATATGAAGATTTGCAAATGATTTATTCTGAGGAAGAAATCATGGATGAAATACGCATCGAAAATATTGATGTGGATCTTTTGTCAAAAGTGACAACAAATGCAACATTTAACAAATTCAACAAATTCATCGATGTGCTTGGTGGACTTGTAATGCACAATGTCATTCTTTAGAAATGGTATCTATAAACCGTGAAGATAAAATATAATTCATTAAGGATGGCTTGAGTAAAAAGTCTTTAGATAATCTTCTATTGACTCTTGAGACGCATCCTAGTGGAGATGTGCATCGTGTAATTCATGATTTACGACCACTATTTCATAAAGTTAATGATTGACTTAGTCTTGAGAATTTGACTAAAAAAGATCTTGTTTGCTAGTTTTTTAAAAAACTGGATGGGAAGCCTATCCCCGACCCATAAAGGGCGTTTAAGCCGTTCTTGGACGTAAAACCAAGAAAAGATGTGAACCACAATTACAACTATCTGTACATACACATGTTTTTTCAAAAGTAAATAAATAAATAAAGAGAGAGAGAGAGAGTGAGTGAGATTCCTGCTGGCCTATATATAAGTGGTATGATTGCCTTTCTAATTTCTCATCTAAAAAATCCTCTCTTTCTTCCTTTCATTTCTACTCAACCCATACATTCAAAAAATATAGAAGTATGTAGAAATGGCAAGTTCCTCAGGTCATCATATAAGAAATATTTGTGTTTTTGGTGGTTCTAGTTCTAGGAAAGAAAAGGAGTTTTTAGAATCAGCAAATCATCTTGGTCAGGTGCTAGCTGAGAGAAAGATTCATTTAGTGTATGGGAAAGGCAGTTTTACGTTAATGAGAGATGTGTCAATAGCTGTATTTTTAAGAGGTAGTCATGTTTTAAGGGTTCTCCCCGAAGTTTTGGCACAAAGGGACATCATTGGAAAAACAATTGGAGAAGAACTACATGTCTCTACAATGTCTGCTCGAATGAATACAATGTTTAACCATGTTGATGTCTTCATTGCCTTACCAGGTGGTCTAGACACATTGGAAGAGATCTTTCATATTTTTTCTTGGGCTCAACTGCACATTCATCATAAACCTATAGGTTTGTTAAATGTTAATGGTTATTATGATAAGTTGTTGTCTTTCTTCATCATCCTGTGGAACAGGAATTTCTAACATTGTCTGCACAAATCATAATCTCTGCTGCTACTGCTGAACAATTGATTTACTAACTACAATCTTTCATTCCTGTAGTTGATCCTTTCATGAGTCGTATAAATTGGTCTACTAAGGAAAGCCGTAAAAATTTTAGATTGGATTTGAGCCTCTATTTGTGAATCTTTGTGTCTTTTGGTTTTATTATTGTGTTTTGTTGTTTCTTATATTTGTTTCAGTGTATTTCAGGTTTGTCAGTGTTTGTTCTTTCAGGTGATATCTTATATACTCTATCTTTCTATCTTTAAACATTGAGGACAATGTCTCGTTTTAGTTAGGGGAAGAGGGTAGTAGCCAAGAAAAAAAAACCTAAATGTGTTTTCTATTTCATAAAGCATGTGCAAAATTATTGTTACTATGATGACAAAGTAAGGAGAACTTTTTAGGACTCTTAAGACGTATCTTAGTAATCATTCGTAATAAGGTTTATCATAATACTTCTTGAAATATTCAGATTTACAAACTTTTATATTGTTATCACTTAATTTTGCTCATATACGTATTTAACATGTCTTCTTAAACCTTAATTTACACACACAGACTTTAAACATATGATTGTGGGTTGTATATTGGATTATTATATTATTTATGTTTTTTTTTGTTAAAGGTAACAACTAAGGGAAAATGATAGTATATAATTAAAATAATAATGATAATAAAAATATAGATAAGTTTGATTTCGTAGCCTCCCTAACCTAAGCAATTAAGCCTAAAGGGGTGTTTTAACACCTAATATCCTAAAGTCAACTGACTTGGGAGCTATTGGCCCAACGTTTGTTATATGGGTTGAGGAGAAAAGCTTAAGGAAATCAAACATTGTACTATCTACATATGAGTATCTGCGACCTGAGTTACTAAGCTCGTAGGGGTGTCTTAACACCTAATGCCCTAAGACTAATTGGTCTTTCAGTCATTAGCTGAAACCTCGTTACATAAGTTAAAGATGCATGGTGTTTTAAATTATATATATATATATTAAAAAAAAAGATAAAAATAATAATCCCAACTCAAATAAGTTAACCTTAAATATTAAAACAAAAATTTTGTTTTCTTCTAAGAAAAGCCTCATAATTATATGTTGATACATTCAGCATAAAAGAAAGGTTTTTGAATATCTTGTTAAGAGGTATTGAGCAGGTATATAAATTTAATGAGAGTTTGTTTATCTAGATAGATTAATGGAAGTTAAATGATGACTACCTTGCTTTGTAGAATTTGCAAAGTATTTTTCTATTTTAACGTTTTGATTACTAGTAACTAGTAATAAACTAGTTAGAGGGTGTGATTGATACTTAAAAGTATATTTTTATCAAGGTTTTATATCATCATTTTACACTTGAAGTATCAATAACTCTTTAACTAAATCATGTTTTATAATAATATATCTAATAATATAAGATACCTTTAATTTGTGGTAAATGTTCATTTTAAATGCATGCCTATCACATAAATGAAAGGATTGATTGATGAATTTAAGAATTGAAATTGAAAGGATAAAGAGATGGCCAAACTCATAAAAGAAATGTTGGTGCAATCTAACCCAGAATACTATTCAGTAATTGGGTTATATCTAGAGTTATAGATCTCATATTTAAGTCTACTTTATATGGATGGAAAGGTAAGACATAGGCCTATAACTTTCATATGGAGCTCAAGATCTAAAAAGATTATTTTTAAGTTCAAATTGTTGCAACAACAAAGAAGCCTGAAAATATCCTCTAGCCCGAGTACTGTTCAGTATTTTGGTCATATCTGGAGTTCTACAAGTCGAAATGAGCTAAAGTTTTTACATAAGAAAGCTGAGATAACTTCTTACAACTTTCATATTTCAAATGACTCTAATTTTAACGTTATCAATGACATTTTAGGCAGATAAGAGAAGATAAGGATTGTCACCGAATCAAAAGCTGGTCACTCACTCATTAATTAGTCATCAGATCAATAGTTCCCAATTTTGGCCTATAAAAGGAGGCATTTGCCATGCAATTAGGCATCTTGCTGTCCAGATCAAAATCATGTTGTTGTTATCTCTCTTTGTATTTTTTGTAATGTTTATGCTTTGTTTTCATTAATATCAAGTTTATTCCTTTCATTTCCTTTCCTTTACTTAGTTAACTTTTATCTTATTTATGTTCTTATTTTGTTTATCTCTTTTTCTTTCTTTCATTATGTCTAGCTAAGTTTATTATGTCAAGGTGAAAAGGTTACACTAATGGTGTAAGAATAAGTATAGTATAAACTTAATATGGACTTTAGTGTTTGATACTAACATGTTTTATATTTGCTATCTTATTCACTCTTTAATATTTTGCTTGTTAAATGACTAATCTTGATTTATGTTGTATAACAAATGCTTGACATTTTCATAACCCATACTGTATGGTATAACCGACATCTGAGCTATGAAAAAAACTTGATTTGTTGGTAACATAAGTTATAATCATGAATGTTTGATGAAATTTACAAGTATTAGCATTAATTGAATAAGATGACTAATGTAATCATGTTAACAATCTATAATCTGATTGGAACTTCCTTTGTGTGTGGTTTTTAATTGAATAATAAGAGTTTATACTATACTTGTTTGACATACCATTAGTGGATCCTCTAACTTTGACACTGTTTGTTATCGTTGTTTAATCCTTACTTTAATTTTCCATCTAAAAGTTTTCATCAACTTTTCTTCTTCTTTTTCTTTATTGTTGTTGTTGTTGTTGTTATTATTATTATTATTAGTACTACTAGTAGTAGTATTATTAGTATTATTATTGCTACTATTATTATAGTTATTGTTATTGTTACTATTATTGCTATTTATAATTCTTGTCTATAATTTGTACAATTAACCTCCTTATGGTTCAACTCCGGTCTTGTCGGGTTATTTATTACTTCAACACTCTTGCACTTGGGAGAAGACATTAATCTTTTAGTTGTGTCAATTATAATGCATTACATTGATCTTTAACAAATTAGTGTCTCATTAGCAAATATCTTGTTCCTTTCAACTGTGCCTTTAAGCCCTTATTTCTCAGATAATGCATTTTTTAACTCTACTTCCTTTTAAATACTCCTTTGAGCCCTCATCTTCTAGGTAGTTTATTTTCTAACCCTAACTTTTTTTGAGCATTTTCTAGCCCTCACTTCTCAAATAGTGTGCTTTTTAGCCTTATTTATGTCTCTATATTTTTCTTTTTTTTTAGTGTTCCTTTGAGCCTTCATCAACCAAATAATGTATTTTTTAACCCTCTCTTTTTTCCTTCAAGTATGCCTTTGAGTCCTTATTTTCTAGTACTGTGTTTTTTAACTCTACCCACTTTTGAGTGCGCCTTTGAACTTTTATCTCCCAGCTATAACATTTTATAACCATATCTTCTTCCTTTCAAGTGCCTTTTTAAGCCTTCATCTTCTAGATAATATGTTTTCTAACCATATCTTATTCCTTTTAAGTGCGTCTTTGATCCTTCATCTTTCAGATAGTGTGTTTTCTAACCTTACCTCCTTTTGAGTACACTTTCGAGCCTTCATCCCCCTTTAAGCACTCATTTGAACTCTTATCCCTCAAATAGTATACTTTTGAGCCCTATTTCTTTTCCTTTTAAGTGTTACTTTAAGCTCTCATATTCTAGATAGTACACATTCAATCCCTATCATGTCATCCTTTCAAGATATCTCTGATTAAATCCTTTTGCCTAGTAAGTCGTATTTTTTCCTACCAAGGTAGGTCACTTATTATAATATAACCACTTTGAAAAATCTTTATATTTTTCACCACTCGAAAGATCTTTGTATTTTTACACTTAAGCAAGTTGTCTATTATAATAAGATCACTTTAAAAATCTTTGTATTTCTTTCCTGGCTAGGTCGCACTTTATAATAAAACCACTTTGAAAAATCTTGATATTTTTCACTATTTTGAAAAATATTTGCATTTTTCACCACTTGAAAGATCCTTATATTTTTTTTATCTGAGTAAGTCACTTATTACAATCAGACCATCATGCAAAATCTTGACATCTTTTCACCTAAGCAAGTCACCCATTATAATGAGACCAGTTTAAAAAATCTTTGAATTTTTCACCATATAAAAAAAAATCTTTTTACCTTAGCAAGCTACCCATTATAATAAGACCACTTCAAAAAATCATTGCATTTTGCAACTATCACAACCTATTTTTAGGTTATTCCCCATATTCATTTTGATGAATCAATTTGTAGATATTATAATAGCAAAAATTAAAGGTATTGACATTGTGTCATTGATTTCATGTAATTCAATTTGGTTTGGTATTGCACCTAATTTAAAAGTTTGTTAAAAATACCTATAAAAGCCTATGCCTAATAAAAAGTTGTTAAAACTTAATTTAATCTAAGCCCATTTAGAAACCTAGAAAATAAGCTCGTTTAAAAGGCATTGGGTTTTTCAATTTCCAAAGAAAAAAATCCAACTCAAACCAAACTAAACTAGTTTCGTTTGAATAAATTTTTTATTCGATTTGCGTGGAATTTGTTATAAATTAAAAAAAACTTGAATTGGTTCAATTCTTAGCCTAAACTAAATCAAATTGAGTTTTGAATACACTACTATTATGAAAAAGGAACATAAATAATCTAGGTCATATGTTGCTAAAGTTACTTTTGTTATCTAAGTTTAAGGTTTAAACTAAACTTTAATTTCAACATTAGTTGTAGTAACATGATTATATTGTTCTAGGATTAAGACAACAATAACATAAAAATGGGTGAATTAGTTGTTTTACTAATAATAACAAATATGACAATCAACTCAATTAAACATAATTATCCAACAATAAAATTAAAGTACATCAAGTAAAGAGTGCAGTGATAGAAATTGCAAACTTGATTTTTAACATGATTCGGTAAGTCTACATCCATACCTAAAACACCTAACTGATCTTAAGTATCGTATTCTTTACTAATTCAAGCCAAAGATTACAATGTCTTTATTGAATCCTTACCAAACCCCTTTTCACCACTTGAAGAAATACTCTCTTCAAGATTTTTCACTTTGGTTATGGATCTTAACAAGACAAATGGTTTTTCACTTAAACTCTTATAGGATTATAATTATTTCAAATGTTCAAAATGTAGCAACACTTTCTCAAAGTGTAGATAATTCAATTTAAGCCATGTCTCTATAGCTGATTCAATTACACTTAGAATGTATTGAGGTGTTTAAGTGTAATGAGTGTGGAGATTTATATTTTTTTACAAGAATATGAAGTTTTAATGTACAAATATGAGTATGATTTAGGATGATTTGAAGTTGTTTTTGTTCTTAAAATAATTTGTACAAAATTATATTAAAATTTTGTATTTAATTCTTTAATTAGACAAGCATAAACTAGTCATTTTATAGCTATTATTGTTCCTTTGACAACTAAAATAATCTACTGATTTGACAACTAAAATAATCCATTGATTTAGATTGGTCAAGTCAATTTATCGATTGATTTCTGCATATTCCTAGGTGTTCATCCCTTATGAACAAACAACTGATCAATTTACTTGGCATGGTCAAATAGTCAACTAGTTCACTTGGCATGGCCAAGCGGTCGACTAGCTTATTTGGTATGGTTAAGCAATTGACTAGCTCAATTTAAAATATAATTTTAATAGTATTAAGTCTAGTGAATCTCGAATCAACTAAATATATATCAATTCTATAATGCATGCAATGTGAAGTGTGTGAATTCATTTAAATTTGTGTTATCAAGTAAGATGTAAAAATTTACATAAAAAACACTAAAATGAATCTTTCAGAACTACGTCTTTACTTGCTTTGTATCATAGACTTGCTGATTTATTTTTTCATTTAATTCTTCATACTTGTTAATGATTTTTGTATAAATTTATTTAAACTTAATCTCAACCAATCATATCATTAGTCCATTTTTATTTACTTGTTATCATTAAAATATATAAATATTATATGACCTAAAGGTCAATAAATTTAGCAATAAAGGGCTTGATAATAAAGGTGAAAAGTTTTAAATATTTGGAGTGTCGCGCGTGGTACGACATCGTGGCAATCATCCTCTTGAAATTTCAAAATGTATATTTATATGGTGTGGGGAAAATGGACATGATAAGGAATTTTGTCACTTTTCAGTGGAAAGAGGAAATGAGAGTTGTCACCTAGTATTTGGTCACTAGGAACCCTAACTAGTCTAAAAAATTAGGTACGGGGACTAGTTGTGCAAAGAAAAGGTATTAACACTCCTAATATGCCTTACTTAAGGTAAGCAACAGTGTTAAATTGTCTAATATAACCTATGATATTGTCATGTTTTTTAATTATTGGTCTTTCTAATATTTTTAAAAAAATCTTCTCATTAAGTAGATTCTTATCTTATTAAATGAAAACCTAAATGTTCTGATATCTATATAAAAAAAGAACTACCTTTTTATTTAATTGCAGGAATACATCTTATGATATAGGTTCATAATTCTATATATTAAAAGAAACCAAAAATATTTTTTGGTATTTTTTAAATACAAGTTTTTATTGCTTTAATAAACTGGTTATTAAAATTCAAAATACATGCTAATACATACTCTTTTTTTAATGTTTTTGTATGAAAATACGATATAAATTTTTTATATTCTTTAGAGACTTGACTGAATGCATAAAAATAATATATATTTTTTTTCCATATATTTTTTGAAATATTTTTTAGAAAATCAGGTGTTTTAACGTTAAATTTGTATCTTTATAGTATAAAATATAAACCAATATTAATAAAAAAAATAGTAGAAAATTTTGCGAGAAATCACAAAATTTTTAAATAGCTAAGCTTTTTTTTACTATATAATATAATATAATATTATATATTATTATTATTATATTATTATTATGATATATTGGATTGGGGCTAACCTAATTATATGAGTTGAGCCCACATAAGTTGGGCCAAGATTGGCCCAAAAAGAAATTGTGTTGAGTTGGGGCAACATCGGTCTGAAATAGAGGTTGGGTCAATATCGACCCAATAAGAATTTTTCAGAGGGGATCAGGCCAAACCCGGCCAAGCCATTTTGGTCTAGGCCAGAACTAGTCCGACTAAAAAATAATAGGTTTTCCATTATTCACATGCAAAATGAACAATATAGAGTAAATAATAATTCATTTTCCATTGTTTACTTGTAGGAACAGTTGAGGTACACAAAAAGAAGAAGAGAGGGAAGCTAATTTGATGGTGGCTTATAGTGATGCTGATGGTGGTGACAAGGAAGAATGACAATGGTTCGCGGTGGTGATGTTGCTAATGACAAGAGAAAAATAGAGAAAGGTAGCTTTTCTTCAATCCTTCTCTGTTTTTTTATCTGTTATATTTCCTTTTCTTTTCTTTCTCATTCCTCTTTGTTTTTTTTCTATTTTTCTCATCTATTTTTCTTTGCTTTTATTCCATTATTTTCCTCTATTTTTCACATCATTTCATTTAAAATAAAAAGATGTGAAAAGGTATCAATTTCTAAATCAGTCCTCATTTGAGATTTTAATTTTAAGAATCAATTCAATTATGCCCCTACCAAATCCAAATGTCAACCATGAAGTTGGTTGTCTTTTTTATTTTTATTTTTTGGTTTTGAATATGTGTATTTTGACCTTTAATTGATCAACAAACTTCTAGTTTCTTCAATTTAGCCCCTGATTTAATCAATTGCAGCCCCTATATTTATATGATTTCTAGTTTGATGTTTGGTTTTAGATTTCTTTAATCAAGTCTCTAATTTCTCATCAAACTTCAATATTCATGCAATTAAACTCTGATTTAACCAAATTAACTTTTAAAAAATTATAATTCGTTCCTCAAACTTTAATTTCTTCCAATTAAAGCCTAAATTGACTTAAAATCAATTTTTTCTTGCAATCAAACCCTTTATAAACTCAATTAATCTTGCAACATAATTTAATTAAGTGCTTAAAAATCTGATTTTTAACTTTCTTTTTCTTTGTCAATATGGCTTTTATCAGTTAAAAATATACTGTCAAATTTCATTCTTTGTATTTTTGAACTTTCTCAATCAATCTTTGATTATTTTCCAGGTGCCTCTGTATGTTCTTCTCACTACTATATATTTTTTATTTTCTTCTGACAATTTTTTTTTATTTTGAATGGAGACTCAAAAATGGATAACAACAAAAAGAATTCAAACAAAGGTAGAGATGGTTCAAATTAGACAAATCCTTACTTTATAACTAATTTATATTGAACAAAGGAAACCTTAGGATCAATATTTCCAAACAATATCAACGTAATAGGATTAAGATTGTGATTATTTTGTTATTTATTAGGATTAAGATAAATTTCCTTATATATATATATCAATTATGGATTTTTGAAGGAGCAATTTAATGTGTAATATTAGCTTTGGGAGTTTTAGATTATGATTTGAGAGTTCTTTAAATTTAACTGGTTCTAATTCTTGTTATATTTCTCTCTTTACTTATGGACATAGGCATGACACATAAAGTATTTGTATTATTTCATTTTTTTTCTATTTATTGGTATACCCTCTATATTTATATGTGTGATTAAAGAGGTTTGACATTGTCCTCTTAATTTGTGAAATATTCATCAAAAATATTTGAGAGGTTTAACTCTTAATTTGTTTTCTTATAACAATCTTTGTATCATCTTACAAATGTTATTCTAATGTCTTCTATATATGTGTAGAAATTACGGACAAAACTATAATACTAAAAGAGTTAAATGTTAATGAAGAATCTTGAATAAATTAATTAATCGTTTCAGAAAACTAATAGATAATAATGTAGCACTCTCCTCCAAAAATAAAAAAAAATCGATGTTAATGATCATATAATGTCGACCTAGTAATTTGCATCCATATATATTATGAAGTTGGAAAAGGAGTACACCAACTTCGTAAACAATAGAAATCCTTCTCATGTATCTCTAATTTCTTATAGTACTGCCTTCTAAGTATTTTTGGTCTGCAAAATTGATTGTGTTTTTAGGTTCGAGAGAAGAACAAAGAATAAATATGATAACAAATCCCAACAAAAAGTCTATGTATGGCAACACATCAATCAAAAGCAATCTCACTTGGTAAAGCGGCATGCTAGCCAACCTGTTTATCTAGAAATCTCACTTGGCAAAGCGCCATGCTAGCCAACCTGTTCACCTCTTTGCAGATAATAAAATTTATAAAGATTCGCAACCTTTCATCCTAAAAATGTAAATTTGAAGGAAAATGGCCCACGATCTCAAATAAGGGACTGGAGATCAGGTGTCTACACAATTTGAAATAGCGTCTTGAAAACTGTTCGATCCATGAAAACTAGTTTTTCTATATGGATTGTCAAATTAAGTTTCAAGCTAGTAGTATGTCTTTCTCATTTCTTTGTGATTTATAATGAACTAACAAAGATAGATTCGAGTTGATGGAAACAAATGTCTTTCAGTCGCTAGCTTGTCATGATTAAAACTTGTGCTGGATAATCCACTTGGGTAGTCGAGATATTCTAGATAAGCATATCTGATATTGTCATAATCAATCATTCATTTACCACACGGGATTAAAGTATTATTTTCTTTGATAAAGAGGGATATGATTAGATGAAACTGGCCAATAGTTAAACTTCTAATTCATATATATATATATATATAGTTACATCCCTTATCTCTTATATATCAAGTGTTCTATGATCATGTTTTATTTAAAATTTGATCATAAAAGAATAAAACTTTAATATGTAAAAGATGATTAAAAACATTCATGCTAACAGTTCAACTCTTATCATTTAAATCCACTTGCTTGAAAGCTTATTGATAACAAAAAAATGCATATAAATACTTAATAAAAATCAAATTTATAAAGTTTTGATAGGATACTGGATCTAATTTTCATAGGCTCAGCTCTATATTAAACCTAAGAGCATATAAATAAAGAGCCAAATTCAACTTTCTTAAACTCAATCACATACTAGGCCTAATAACATTATAATTTAACAAGATGTTAAAAATAATCTTTTTATAATCAATCAACTCAAACAAATATTATTAGACTTAAAAAAACATTAAATTAAGCATCCATGGGTTAAAATCATTCTACTTAGGGCATTAATATACACATTAATAAGAACAAATATTTAGCTTCATGAAATTTAATTTTTTTTCGTTTATTACTAGCATCATTAAAAAATTTTGACTTTATTATTGAAGGGTTTTTTAATCTAATTGATAGGTTTTTTTTTTTTTTTGCAGGCATTGAGACTTCTTGCTAAGGATTCTGGATTCCTCATACTAGGGAGAGGAGAATATATTTACGTTAATATTTGATTAATTAACATCCGACACTAAGAAAACCTATTTCCTGTGCTTTCTGGATTTTGGGACATGATGACATTGAAACCTAAAAAGAGAGAGTTTCTAAAATCCCAACTATTTTATTTTCCCAAGCTTACCATCTCTCTTAATATAATAGAAAGTGACTTACATGCTTAAGCATTGAGTATGTTTAGAATGAAAAGGTTACCAAAATTCGATCCAACAATTGAAGATTTACAGTTTTGGGATGTTTTATCGTTGCCATCACCTTTAATTATGATAATGAGAAAGAAAATTGAAAGCAATTAAATTAAGCTCGGAAAAAGCATCACAAATAAAAAGGAGTAGACAAAGAACATCGTATATATGTGGAAATCAAGGGCCAAATGAAAAGGATGATCAAAATTGCCAGTCTTGGCATTGCCAAACCGCAAAGCTGTTACATGTGCTTTTCATATACTCCCCACAGACAAACCTAACTTGCCTTGAGCCCAACCGATAGCATGTGCAAACCATCTGTCTTGCTTGTGTGTAGCCTTTCCTTGTTGACAAAACTAAATAAAATCTCCCTTTAATTTGCTCATGTATATTAATTACTAGCATATATGTTTTCTCTACCTCTCATGGCTGCTTATATACATATATATATAGCTTGGTGGTGTGTTATTAATGCAAAAAAAATAATTGCATTCCAAATGCACCGATTAGACCTCACCAACCCGTGTTGCTGTGGGTTCCAAATAATCATAAAGCTAGGGCATTGTGGTCATATAAATCAAATCGAAGGATGGAGGTAGTTTGGATCATTGAGATGACCTTGCACTGACCTCATCGATCTTTATTATTTTATTCCATAGTTTGCGTTGGTTTCCGAAGGACTGTGTACAAAATGACATAAATAGGCTACAGCATTTTGTTCTTATAAATGAAATAAATATCATCAAATTTACGACTCCACACACACGCACACGCCCAACTTAAGAAATACGCAGTAATCTTCATTGAAAAAGTCAGTTTAGATGCCCTTGACTTTTAAAACCTAAAACCCCCCAAATTTTTTAGGGTCATATTAGTCAAGTTGCAGTAAACTTGATAAAGTCTTCGTTTGCATGTCTCGTTTCGGTTTACTTACTGTATTTCTTTTCTCGAATTTATATCTAGTAGTTAATTAGTGTCTTCGTTTTTATTTTGCTGATGACAAAATGCAGAGGAAACAAAAATTAAAAAAAAGAGCTTTGAATATTGTTACAAGAAAGCAATATATATATATATATATAAAATATTGATGAGTAAAAAGAGGAGATGAAGGAGAGAAAGAAAAGCAAGAAACAATAGCGACCTCTTGATCTCTCTTTCTTTCCTCTCTCTTTTCTTTTCTTGCTTTTTTTTTTTTTGAGAGAGAGAGAGATATCGGTCTATTAAGCCTCCATTCTTTTTCTTTATTTTATTTTTAAGCTTCACCTCTTCCTCTCCCTCTCCCTCTCTCTGTTTACACTCACTAGCTCTAAGTGCTGCTAAAGAGCAACCAGGAGAAAGAAAAGGAGAGAAAGAGAAGGAAAGAGACGACAGACAGAGGGCTACACGTATAGATATTAGATAGATAGACAGATATATATATATATATAGAGAGAGAGAGAGAGATGAAAAAAATGAATTTACCAAGCTTTCGATACCAAAGAAGAGAATACGATGTCTGAGAGCTTTCTATCCTTTCAAACTCTGAAACTCCAACAGGTACTTACATGTGCGCGCGCGTGTGTGTTAGTATGATAAATTTATATAAATAAAGAGAAAGATTAGCCAAATAAAAGCTCCAACAAAGACCCATTTGATACTTGTTGCTCTTCCTCTCCCTCTCAATTACACTGTTGGTTTTTAGTATGTTAATTTCTTGATATATTAAGCTTAAGAAAATGTTAATTTCTTGTTTCTTGTTTGTCTCTACATGTAGCAGATTTGATTGACAAGAGAAAGAAAATAAGCTGGTGGGGTTGCTATAAATTAAGAAGATAATTGGAAGAGATGATGATCGTCATCTTCAAGATACTGATATGGGAATAGCTACACCTCCATTCCCTCCAATTCTCCCTTACTCAAAGACTCACCAGTTAATCTCTCCAAACATTAAGTCCAATCCTCCAAATCAAAATTCTATGTCCCAAGATTACCATCAAGGTATTTTTTCCTTCTCCCATGGTGGTTTCGACAGATCCTCCGTATCTCTCCAAGAGCATAATCAACAGCAACAACAGCAGCAGCAGCAACACGATATAGCCCAACAGATCCGCAGAGATAAGCTTAGAATCCAATCAGACTATGAACCACCTCCACCGGCACTAGTAGGTATTGAAGAAGAAGAAGAACAATCAAGTGGCCTTCCGGTCTACGAAACTGCCGGCATGTTATCAGAAATGTTCAATTTTCCTCCTGCTGGTGGACCAGCTGCGGCTGTTGATTTGTTGGATCAGCCTGTACACTCTAATTACCGGACCCAGCCACGACAACAACAACCGGTGACAACCAACGATTGGTATAACAGCAATAATAGGCAAAGTATGGTGGTAGAAGGTTTGGGGATAGGTGATTCCAAGAGTAATAGTAACCGTGACAGTTTGGCTCAACATCAGCATCAAATTTCAGGCATTAATGCAGATTCAGCTGCAGCCATGCAACTTTTTTTAATGAACCCATCACAACCCAGGTCACCACAATCTCCTTCTCCTTCTCATCATCAAACCCCTCCTTCAACTTCTTCTACACTACACATGTTGTTACCAAATCCTTCAAGTTCCCTTCAAGGGTATATTGCTGTGTCAGGAGGAGGTTTTGGTGCTACAAGTGTTATATCTCCACCACAATTCACTTGGGTTCCTGATAGTTCTCATGAAGGAGGGAATACTGGTGGTCCACTCAATAATCCAAGTGAAATTAGTGGTGTTGTTGAAGGGCAAGGACTTTCTCTATCATTATCATCATCTTTGCAACATTTAGAGGCAGCTAAAGCAGAAGAATTGAGGATGGGAAGTGGTGGGTTATTGTATTATAATCAAGGAGCTGGTGGATCATCTTCTGCTCAATATTACAAAAATTTGGGAGGCCACCAACACCATCAAGCATTACATTTACAAGGAGGAGTGGGACAAAACCACCACCAAGTTCATGTTGGCTTTGGGTCATCATTAGGAGTGGTGAATGTTTTGAGGAATTCGAAGTATGTGAGAGCAGCACAAGAGTTGTTAGAAGAGTTTTGCAGTGTCGGAAGAGGTCAGTTAAAGAAAAGCAAATTTGGTAGACAAAACACAAACCCTAGTTCTAATAACAATCCCGGCGGCGGCGGCGGCTCTTCTTCTTCAACTAAAGATCCCCTTCCCTTGTCAGCTGCTGATAGAATTGAGCATCAAAGAAAGAAGGTCAAACTGTTGTCCATGCTTGATGAGGCATGTAAATCTTTTTCTCTCTCCTTTTCATTCCATACCTTCTCTCTCCCTCAAGAGTCAAGACCCTTTTATTTATTTATTTATTTTCTTGGCATGTTTATTTTAGTGCATCAATGATTTTCTAAATCACACGGACAAACAGAAAACTACGGCAAGCCTTTTCAACAATATTATAAACTATTTAAAAATCCCAAGGAGAGAAAAGCCGGCTCACCCTTGTGCAATAGAATAGGGTTTACATAAGATCATCTAGTTGGCAGAGTTGGATTAGTCATCATATTATTTATTTTCTGAAATTTTTATTCACACATTGATTGGAATGGTGGGGGGTTTGTGTTAAGGTTTCTGGTTGATGTGGTAAGGTAAAAAGAAAAAAGAAAAAAAGTCATGAAAGTCTACTATTATTAGAGGTATCTATCTGTGTCCAGCAAGAAGCGACGTTCCTCCTGCTTGGGAAGACGACTGATAATCCACCATGTTACGTAAGGGAAGTTATTATGAAGCTAAAAGAGTGGTACCCCTCGTAGTAATATTGCAGAGAAACAAAGGCATTGATATTTTATCTTAGTTGACCTTGGCAGCTGGGGGTGCTTTCCATTTCTTTTCTCCTTTTGTTTTTGTTTTGTTTATGCATTGCAGAAGCAAGCCTGGCAATTGGCTGTATCTGGGGGAAAGACAGTAACGAAAGAAACACCTAGGATATTCTACGCTCCTATTAACAATCATTTCAGCACTGTACCAGCTTTGATTAATGCATTTATTCTTCTCCTTTCTCTTTCTTTACTACGTGGGTTTCCTTCAAGAACCATATGTCTTGTCAAATATATATATATATATATATATGTACGTATGTGTGTATTTTCTTGGGTGTCGTAAAATTCTTGATTGTCTTTCTTTCTTAATGATAGTTGATAGTATTATTAAGAAAATAGCTAAAAAGATAATAGCTGACAGATTACAGAAGTTCTAGCGCAGAAGCAAAGAAAAACGAAAGCAACGAAGCAAACAAGGTTTTGAAACAGGTCTTGTGGTGTTTTCAACTGAGTTTTAGTTTGTTTTTTATTAAAATTTGATTTTTTTGTTTTTTAGATAGAAATAAATTTTAAAAAATAAAAAATATTATTTTAATAAAAAAAAATATTTTAAAGAATAACTGTTAATAAACTCTTAAACAACTAATATGATACTGTCATGAATATCAAATAATGTCACATGACTTAGTCCTCTAATGATGTCCACTTGTCCTTACGTACACATCTGTAATCTATTTGCGATATGACAAGGTAGTGAAAACAGCCTTGAGTTCTGTTTTAGGGTCTGCTTCATGGAACTTAATTGGTATAGCATTCCTTTCATACTTAATGCATGCCGTAATTGTTTTTTTTTTTTTCTTACATAAAGTCATGTTGGGATTGACGGAAATTAATCCTTGTATTTATATGTTTAATTTGTCGGTGTACAATATTATTGCAGGTGGATAAGAGATACAACCATTATTGTGAGCAAATGCAAATGGTAGTGAACTCATTTGATCTAATAATGGGATTCGGAGCGGCGGTCCCTTACACTGCCCTTGCCCAGAAGGCAATGTCAAGGCATTTTCGGTGTCTAAAAGAAGCAATATCAGCACAATTGAAGCATAGCTGTGAGCTACTTGGAGACAAAGATGGTGCTGGGACCTCAGCCATAACAAAAGGAGAGACACCAAGGCTTAAGTTATTAGAGCAAAGCCTTAGACAACAAAGAGCCTTTCACCAGATGGGCATGATGGAACAAGAAGCTTGGAGACCCCAAAGAGGCTTGCCTGAACGATCTGTCAACATTCTAAGAGCCTGGCTTTTTGAGCATTTTCTCCACCCGTACGTTACTTTTACCTGAACTTCACTATAATCAAGAAAATTATCACAATCAAGAAAGTTGAAAAATCCAAGTAAATGCGCTTATTATTAGTAGTAGAGTAAAAGTTTTTATCATATAATGATACTTTCTGATTAGTTAACCAGATAGATACTAACACAAGATCCAAGTTCCCTTGTTTTTTTCTCTAGCTTTTTGTCCATAATGTGATTAAAAGGAACTGTAATGCAGTGTCCTTGGATGTTGTCTCGTCAGCTAAAAGCTGTCAAAGGGTTCCCATTATACCTAAGTTCCCTCCTCCATTGGCAGACAACAGAAATTAGCTTGTGTGTGAAATAAAAAGAGAGAAAAACTATATTAAAGTTTGGTTTAACTGACAACCTTTTCTCTTCTCTCTTATTCCCTATGTGAAAATCATAATTTATACAGAAAATAATAAGAGAGATCAATGAGCGTAGTTGTACGTATCCCCCTAAACTTCTCTGATACCCCTACTACTGCCTGCTACAAAATACTGCTCATCTTTTCTTCTCTTAGATTCTCGCGCCTCGTGTTACATGGTACACAAATAATAGCTAGCATTGGTGTCTCTCTCTTTATATGGTTTATGTGTTGACTCTGATGTCATTTTCTGGTCCCTTTCTCAGGTATCCAAGCGATGCTGATAAGCATCTGTTAGCTAGACAGACTGGTTTATCAAGAAATCAGGTTAGCGCCATGAGTGAGTTGAGTAGATTTGTTTGCCTGGTTCAGGGTTTATTTTTTCTGGTTTATTTCTATGTCTCTTTTTAGAGAAAGACACACATTTCCAACCCACGCGAAGAACCATTAAAGACAGTGAACTAAATTCTTGTATGTTTGCCGGGATTTTTACTTGCATGTTATTCTTTACCACCTGCAAGTAGGTTTTTAACCTTCTTACTGTTTTCTTGTCTATCACGTATTTATTGCAACTGCATCTCCTTGTTTCTCTTGTGATTAAACCCTATAATTTTATTTCTTTTTTCTATTTAATCTGTTTTCCTCTCAAAATTTAAGGTAAAGATGGGTTTCCAACTTGACTCTTCTTCTTTCGGATTTTTTTTTTTCCTTCCTTGTCTTGCGTGAAATTAAAGAACATGTTACTAAACTTTTAGCGAGAAGTTATATATATATATATATATATATATATATATAGAGAGAGAGAGAGAGAGAGAGAGAGAGAATATTATTTATGTTATTGTGTTTTAAAGTATTTTTGTTTGGAAATAAATTAAAAAAATATTTTTTAATATAAATATATTAAAATGATTTAAAATCATAAAAAAATAATTTAAAACAACAAAAAAAAACATTTTTTTTAAATAAACTTCTAATGCAAAAACATACTCATTCTAAATTTACCATCATGTATAATTTATTATCAAGTGCACTGTAATTTATTATAATTGTTTTGCCGTTCGGTACCTTGTATATTATCTGCATGAAAAGCAAAATCCCAAAGGTGCCCTTGGAAAGGGAATAGAAATAAACACACATTTAGATGCTTTAATTGTAAGGTATTATTGAATTATTCATGGAAATCGACACTTTCAAGTGAATTCCACCACTAATGTCCGTTATAATAATATTAATGTGTTTTATAGATTTTATTATTTTATTTGTTATAATTATCTCGAAAGGATATCCCAATAAGCAACTAAGATTTGCTTGCATCATATATATATATATATATAGGACCTAGCTTGTAACTATAATCTTTCGTTAACCATATTGTACGTGCTTAGCTAAATTAAATGAAGGTTTATAATCCATGCCACTCTATGCGCTGTTTAGGTGTCAAACTGGTTCATTAATGCCAGGGTTCGGTTGTGGAAACCCATGGTTGAAGAAATGTACCAGCAAGAAGCCAAAGAAGAGGAACCAGGGGCAGGAGATAGAGAAAGGAAGCCAACCAGCAGTAACAGCAACAACAACAATAGCGGGCTTGCACACACACCAACGCCTACTACAACAACGACAGGATCATCAGCACCAGCTGCCACAACAACAGCCCCCACAGCTACAACCATACCATCAGGCAAAAGATCCGAAATCAATGCCAATGAAAAGGACCCTTCACTCCTTGCCATCAATAGACAATGTTTCTCGGAAAACCAAGCTAAACTCTCCACCTCCTCCTCCACCCCCATTATTACACCCACCAATATCACCTCCACCACAGAGGTCGCACCACAACCTCATGCTGGACAATCCTTCCATGACTTCGCTGACGATACATGTCGCCAGGGCAGCATTGTTATAGCTGATTATGGGACCACATCCGGCAATGCCAATGCTGAAGCTGACCACAATGGGTCTACACTCATAAGGTTTGGGACCTCTGCTGCTGGAGATGTGTCTCTCACTCTAGGGCTACGCCATGCTGGAAACGTGTCTGACAAGAGCCCTACTTTCTCTGTTAGAGATTTTGGGGGCTGTTAATTAAAATCAATTAATCATAAACTTTTATATAGTACATGTCAGAGAAAATATAATCTTACTTTCTACCTTCTTTCTTCTTTCTACTTTCATTCTAAGAAGAAAGAAATACATAATGAGATCAAAACGTATAGCATATTGAAGTTGGCTAGCTGTACGGATTCTATTGTAATTGTATAGTAGATTGTTTTGCATTTTTCAGTCTTTTTATATATATAAAAAAATTATGCACGCCTTAAGTTAAGATTTTTACCCTTTTATTTTACTAGAATAACAAAACAATCAAGTCATATACTCTAAGAATATAGATGTCTCTTCTCGATGATTATCCAAAAAATAATAATATAGATGACTGTCCTTTCTCTCTTCCACGCGTAATTGCAATTCCAATCCCTTATTTGCAAGAAATGGATGAAGAAGGATATATAATACATAATTGTGTGCATATATAAATTATTATATTACATTTTAATAAATGATAAAACCTAGAGATGAGCTGTTTTTATCCAGGGGATCTTCTGGGTACTATAATTGAGTAGTGAAAGTTACTGATTTGGTGATTGATACTTGTTATAAAACCATGTGGTTAAGAGTGCTAAACAGCTATCTCAATTCAATAACTTAAACTATTAAATAAATTTTTAAAATATAATTTTAAAACTCTTTATGCTTGAAATTTACTCAAAATCACAATACATTATATTTAATTTTTATTAAATAAATAGGGATGGTAAGATTTGAACTCGTAACTGATTAGTTATCAAAACTCTGATACCATGTAAAAAAAAAATTCGATCAAATTCTCTGCACTATATGACCATGCACCTTGTGTAATGGCATTTTACCTAAATAATTGGTAGATAAGAAGAAGCTATTTGAATTACATATCCTATATTATCATTTGAAACATACAAAGATACGTGCCATTCATGGGTTTTCATGTCAATTTCTTTAGCTTCCATCATATAGATTTCAACAAGTACTTCATTTTTTCACTTAAATAAGATATCCTTGAAAGGTGCCACAAGATAACTAGTGACAAAATGATCAAGAAACTTACTAATTGAAGAAGACCCAATTACTGAATGGCAACTTTCAGTTTCATCTCTGCTTTCTGACTTTTGATTGCTTGCATCTTCAGGAACTATTTCTACTTTACCAGTTTTATTAGTTATATCTAATTGATTGATATTAGACTCTTCTTCAATAGTAAAGTTTGACTTGAGATCATCATTATCACATTGTTGTTTATCTTCTTTTGAAATCATTTTAGATTTTTTTTATCCATAAATTTAGATACTTTGAGAGTTGGTGAATTTGACACCATAAATCCAAACTTCATAGTGCCCTTCTCATAGATTAGTTCCTGGTTGATTGATATTGTCTTATCTGATCTTTCAACTAGAATAAGATTTGATTTCTTGAAACTCTCATTCATGTCTTCATCTTGTTCATATAAACCTTCCAATTTTAGATAGCAGTGATCCATATCATAGTCATTATTCTTAAAATATTAGATGTAAATGACTCTTTAACATAGTATTAGAGTTTTGATGATCAAATAATCACAAATTTAAATCTCATAATCCCTATATATATATATATATATTATTCTTTAACAACTTTTTAGTGATATATGTGTGTGTGTGTCACTGAAAAGTTGTTAAAGAATAATATAAATCATATCTAAAAACTTCATCTAGCTGCTTAAGTAATTAGGCTGGGATGGTTATTTGACATAGTATCAAAGGCTTAATGAATAAGTAGTCATAAGTTTGAATCTCACCATTTTTATTTATTTGATAAAAAATTAAGCACAAAGTAATGTGAGGACTCTCATTTGAGAGGGGGTGTTAGAAAATAATATAAATCATATCTTGAGATCTCACCCAACAGCTTAAGCTATTGAGTTGAGATGATTTATTTATCAGAAATTTAGTAAAATTTTAGAAAAACTTACAAAATATAAGTGCATTGTTTATTTTTGTTTTTTTATGGGGTTATTAACACGACTCGAAAATTGATATCTTCTCTCAATTGTAGGAGTGTCAAAATAATAAATAACCTAACAAGACCAGGGTTGAACCATAAGAATGTTAACTATATAAATTATAAATGATGATGATGATGATGAGAACTTTGAGATGTAAGATTAATATAATGATTAAAAAAGGATAAAATAATTATCAAGGTTAGAGGATCCATTAATGGTATTTCAAATAAGTATAGTGTAAACTCTTTTCACTACTCAATTGGAACCACATACAAATAAAATTCTAATTGAATTATAAATTCTTAACTTAATTATATATTTGATAATGCTAATACTTATAAATATTATTAGGTATTCATGATTATAACTTATATTAATAATAAATCAAGTTCTTTTTATAGCATAAGTGTTAATTATATCTTACAGTTGGGTTATACAAGTGACAAGTATTTATTATAACATAAATCTATATTAATAATTTAACAAACAAAGTATCAAAAGTAAGCAAGATAACAAATATAAAATATGTTACTATCAAATATTATAGTCCATGTTAAGTTTATATTATACTTATTTTTATACCATTAGTGTAACATTTTCACCTTGACATAATAAACTTATCTAAACATAATGAAGAAGAGAAACATAAATCAATAAGAGGATAACATGATTATACAAGTATAGTAAAGGAAATTAAAGGTATAAACAAGAGATTAATGGAAACAAAACTTAAGCATTAAAAAAACATTAAAAAAAGAGAGCAAGAATATGATCTTTTTCTAAAAACCAAGATGCCTAAATACATGGCAAGTGCTTTTTTCTATACGCTAAAATTTGAAACCATTGATATGTTCATTAATTGTTGCATGAATGACCATATCTTAACTTAGTGACAATCTTTATCTTCTTATCTGAACAAAATATCATTACTAACATCAGAATTTGAATAGATTACCTCCATAAAAGTTCTAGAAAATTATCTCAACTTTCCAACAAAAAAATAAAGTCATCTGAACTTTTAGAACTCGAGTTATGGGATGAACATTGAACAGTGTCTGGGTTATAGGATAGATTTCAACTTCTCCATTTTTATATAATTTGAACTTGAAAACTACCTTTTTGAATCTTGAACTCCTCATAAAGTTTTAGGCATGTGTCTTAGCTTTCTATCTATATAGAGTAAACCCAAATTCAAGTTCTACAGCTCCTGATATGACCCAATGACTTAATAGTGTTCTAATTTAGACTGGACCAGCAAATCTTTTCTAAATTTGACCCTATCTTTGTCTTTTCACTTTTAATAGTTATTCACATCAATCAATCTTTTGAATTGTTAGATATGTCTTCATTTAAAATTAGAATTTACTATAAATTAAAGCTATCTTATATTATCATATTTTTTATTATAAAACATGCTTAAGTTAGGGAATTATTGATACTTTAAATATAAAATGATGATTTAAAATCATGATAAAAATATATTTTTAAGTACTAATTAGTTATCACAATCTCAAATAAATATGTATTTTAGAGATGAAATTTAATTTTATAAGCATCAACTTTTATTATATAATTAAATAAAAAATTATAAAATAAGTTATTAAACCCAATAGAGTCTATGACTCAAGTCGCGGAGAGACCAAGGTTGATCTAATCTATCTTTGACGCGATATTTTTTAAAACTATTTATCATCTTGAAGTATTTTAATAGTTAAGTTATGTTTTTTACTGATCATTTAGGTTATATTTGGATCCATAAAATCAATCAATTTAAATTGGGTTAACTTCCACGTAGTTTTATTGGAAATTTGAGTCACAAAAAAAGTTAAGATAAAAGGTTTTAATATTGACCCACTTAACTAGGTTTAATGATAATATCAAAAAACTCTTTATGCTTTTAATATTATTTTTTATTTTTTAAAAAAATTGATCTGACCACGGTAGAGCGTAAGCTAATAAACTATTAATTTCTAAATAAAGGTAATTTGAATATATTATATGGGTTAAATCATAAAAAGAATTGAAAATAGGTTTTCATCATGTATTTTAAACTTAGAAACATAATCTAAATAATAATTGTCATTATCTCAGGATTATGCCTCTCAATTATGTTGTTAAGTTGTTAGGTAATACCCTAAGATATAATTTATATTATTTTTTAACACACCTCTTGAAGTGAAAACCCCTAGGGTTTAAAATTTGTATAGGCGCATACTACCTTGTACTTATATTTTTATCAAATAGAAAGAGGATATTGAGATTCTAACTTGTGATTAGATGATCAATAAAACTCTAATATCATCTTAAAGAACCATCTCAACTAAATAGCTTAAGATTCTATATTCTATTTAGAGTAAACTCTATTTTTCCTTTATATATGATAAGATGTGTTAAATATTTATTTCAAGTTCAAAAGTTGTACCTGAAACTACCAATTTTAAAGATTATGAAGTGTAAAAAGATGACAATTACATGATTAAATCCTAGTTACTTGATACGATAAATAAAGAAATCAAATCTATTATCTTGTACTTGTCCATGTAAAAAAATTAGGATATGGTTTTAAAATAAAATGTTGATGGCTCTTTTCTTGGTAAACCAAGTCCTACCTGTATTGAAGGTGTTTTAAGTGATCACAACATATTTATGTTGGGACTCTTTTCAATCCTAGTTCGAATAAAAGATTCCAATGAAGCAGAATTGTTAGCTATTGTTTGAATAAATTAGGTTCTAGAGCTTCTATTTTATTTTAAGTGGTGGTACCATCTTTAAGCTTTACATTGAATCATGGTTGTTTGAAGAAAAATATTGTTTATATAAAGGATAAGACAAAGGTTAAAATTTTAAAGTCATTGAAACTGTTGGGTTAGTGACTAGGAAACAGCAATGATAAGAATTGGAGTTTTAAGAGTATGGTAGTGGTTATTTTCAAAGAGTTTTTTATTCAAAAATATATTAAAATAATATTTTTTATATTTTTTTTAAAAGGATGATCTAAAAACATCCAAAATTTTAATTTAAAGTTAAAAATAAAAAATATTTTTAAAAAAATACTTTTAAAACACATAAATAAACAAGTTTTTTATTATTTTAGTTGTAATCAAGTGATTCTCATTATTTTAGCAAGTCTATTTTATTTACTTTATTGTATAAGCTGACTCGTTGTGCTATTTATGCTGCCTTTTATAAAGATTAAATTGCTTATATATATATATATATATATATATATATATATATAAGCATATCTTAATGTAATAGTAGCATATTTTTAGCAACATACTAATCTTGTATATATCAGCAAACTGATTATAAAAAAAAATTGTTTAAATTCTTTGTGATTTAACATTTTCTTAGGTGATGGATGAACTCATACACTAGATGTAACACAAGGATGATTTACTTTTGAATAAACTGAAAAGGCTGGACTTAAATACAGACACACATCAACTTGAATATATTTGAAATATATCTTCATGTGTGGGTCACATAATTATATATTTTTTGCAATATAATCTTCTTACAATCTTATTTTCAATGATAATATGTTCTTGTTCAATATATTATGTAACATTCTTCTTACATGGAATTATGATGCATAAATTTGAGTTCAGACCATCTAAATGAGATGTAAGGAACCTATCTTTTTTTAGTTATAAATTTTGAAAAGAAAAGACAAAAAATAATTTTTTTAATCAAAATAATTAAATCCTTCCTGTAACCCTTTTCTCGGTGTCCCTTCATCTTAAATCAAATATCCTCTAATACGTTAATTGGTCATTTTTTAGAAGAGTATAGTAGTTGATCTTTATAATGAATTATAATATAACTATATTATTTCAACTATGTATTTGCCTCTAGCTCTATCAATAGTTATTAAACACTTTTATTTAATAAAAATAATTAATCCGATAAACCAATAATTCATTCTCTTTTACTTACGAGTCAATCCCAATATCGAGATGTTAACTATTCCTCTATTTATTAATAGATAGTATAGGGTAGGTTTCGATACATTACCTGGTAACCAACACTAATTAGAAACATTGGTTCCTTAAAGTCCACAACAACAATTTGTAAAGCAACAAGAACCCTTTACCTAAAATGTTGCTTTTCTTTTTAGGAACACCACAACCTTAAGGAATCTATTTTTCATGGAAGAAGATGCTACGAGAAATTATAAAATATATTTTGAGGCAATTGTATGATGTGATGTAGCAGCGGTTAAATCGCTATCTTGATAGGAAAAGTACAAACAACACGTGAGCAGCTCAATGTTTCACTCATGGGAGTAAATATCAAAGCAGCAATGCCATTCTCTTCTGTATTCTTTGATCGTCAAACTTGCTTAAAAAGGAACTTGAAAAAAAAAATAGTCTTCAAAGATTTAATTAAATGGACCATTTTGTTTCAATTTTTCCTACTATTCAGACAGTCAAACAGTCGCTAAGCTAAAACATAAAATAAAATTAAGGGTTAGATTTCTTATTTTGTGTTTTTTTACACCAAGAATTTAAATATCATAGTACTGTAATCTTTGTAAAAGCCTATGGGAACACACTGCCAGAACCCTCTCGAGCTAGCAGCGACTGAGCACTGAAAGTTAGATGAGAGTGGTGTTTAAACAGTATTTGAGAACGTGATTGAAATGCATTTTAAAAAAAATTAATTTTTTATTTAAAATTATTTTTTATATTTTCAAATTATTTTGATATAATATGTTAAAAAAATAAAAAATGTTATTTAAATATATTATTTAAATAAAAAACTTTAAGTTACACCAATTATTATATTTTCAAACAACCCGCATCGACTTCCACACCAGCTTTGCCTTGATCTGAGAGCGTTCTCACTGTAAGGTTGAAAACAAAAGAGAGAGTTCGATTCATTAAGGCTCATTGAACAAACTGCACGGATGTATACGTGTGTGTGTGTGTTTGTTGTTTCATTAAATGTGTTATAAATATTGCTTTCGAGGGAGGAGGTCGGAGCAGAGTTCGTAAACATCTGGGCTATAGCTAGGATAGGCTAAAAAACCCTCACTGCCAGTCATCAATATACCAGAGTTCACAAGTACCCCAGAATGGTTTCTTTGTCTTATTTCAACTCAAAAATTACAAATTCAATGTGAAGAGACTGACAATATATAAAATGATATATTATAGTATTTTTGTATGTTTTTTCTTTTTAAAAAAAATTGAATTAAAACAAGGAAAAGAGAAAAGAAAGATCCCCATCAAAATATAACAACTTGGACTGGGCCCCTATCTCAAAAAAATTGCTAGATCGAAAGCTACCCCTCAGATCCAATCCAAGGGCCTGTCCACCATCCAGATAACTGTAACATGGGGTCCACTGATAGCAACTCACACATGATGATGATGAGGAGTGGGAGGGGGAGGAGTTACTTACTTTCTTGCTTTCTTTCCTCTTGGTCATGGCATGGCGTGGCCCCATTCTTCTCAGAGCTGATGACAGTTTTACAGACTTCGGTGACAAATAAATTGAACTGGTTGAATGCGCAGGTAGGATGGGTTTCCTGTAGATAATATATGGACCTGGGGTGCCAAAAGGAGCCTTATTTGCTAATTACTTCTGCTAAAATAATTGGAAATTATTCCTTTGACGACATCAATAATGGATGGTTTCATAAGCTTACCACAATCTCGATTTAATACAAGCATGTTTATTTTGTGACCACATTAAATACTCCTTACATGCTTTCGGATCAAATTAATATATTTTTAATATAATAAAATTGGTGTTTCCATGAAAGTTAGTCTTGTAATCTTTTGACTTAATTCCTCAACTAAACTTGGTTAAAAGAAAAAAGTGATAACTATCCCAGCATAATCTAATTAACTTAATTAGTTTAAAAATATTTAANCTTAATTAGTTTAAAAATAATTCATACAATTGATAAAAATATTTAAAGATAAATTTAAAAAAATAATAAAATTAATAGAAAAAAATTTCATCCTAAGTATCTTTTTATTTAACTTAAATTCATCTTGACATAACTTAATTTACGTGACATAATAAAAAACAACTTAGTTAACTAATAAAAAATAGTTTGAAGAAGAAATAAAAAAGAAAAAAAATAAGACAAAACTAATAATAAAAAAAACATTTCAAGCCAATTTTTTACGCTGTTTAGGTTTAAAATTAAATTATAAGGAAATTGATTCAACATAATCCAACCAACTTTGTCAATCAAAAAATAACTTGAATAACCATTAGTAAAAAATTTAAAACAAAATCTTAAAAAAAAAACTTGCTTCATTATTTATATAAATAATAAACAAGTGCATTGCCTTTTTTTAAGCACATAGTAGAATTAATTTATCACATTATGTATTTTTTTAATTGGAAAATCCATTAAATCTTAAGTTTAGCTAAAAGAAAATAGTTGAATGAGCTCACAAATTAATTCACTTTTAATGACTTCATTTTTTTGCCATCTTTTAAGAGAAGTATCATAAAAGAAAATGATATGATAATTCCTAATTAAATATTATATAAAAAAGATGGTCCTAAACATTTTCATATGCATGTTATTGCCGAGTAAAAACTGTCTAGATATATGATAATTATTGACAATAACTCAAACCAAACAAAGAAAATATAATTTGGTGCACTCATATCCAACCCAAAGCTAATTAAACTATTAAGTAAGGAGGTCTCTTAGCATTATAATAGTTCCACTTTTTCACTCTTTCTTTGTAAAAAGAATTGTTTTCAACTAAACGCTTTTGAGATTAGCTATAATTGATTGATAAAGGTAGGAGCCTGACTTGAGTGGATTAGCCTAATGATTGCATGATGTTCTTAAAATCTAAGATTCTCATGAATTCTTTAGTTCCAATGCGACTGACTTATCACAAATGGAATCAGAATGAAAATAATATATATATATATATATAAAGTTTCAATTAATATTGCACTATGATGAATAAAGTTCTTATAAATCTTTCAATCCTAATTCAAATGACCGGTTTTATGAATATTTTAAAGAAAGTAGTTTTGTATTGAAAATTAATAATGTTACAGAATTTCAAAACATAATGTTATAGGCTTTCAAAAATCGTCATGAATCTTAATGAACCTTTTAATCCTAGCCTAGATCCTATGTTTTATATATATCACATTAGAAAGATTGCTTGTTTTATTGTGCATGCGCGTGTGTGTATGGATAGTTAATTACTATTGTTAATTATTAATTAATTACTAATTCCAAGGGACAAATCTAGAAAAAGTCTCATTCGTGTTTGGTGTTTAATATTGAAGTAAATAATATCTTTTAAGAATATTAAAAAATCATTAACTTAAATTTTTTTCAAATAAAATATATTTCTAAAATACATTTAAACTAAAAAAACTCAACTACTAGTCAACTGCTTCTGGTCTTGCTAAAGATTTCAGTTAGTACAGTGAGGGCCAATTAATGTAATTTTAATGACAAGGGAGGGAGGCTCAGATGCCCAACATCCCCGACAAGGGACAGCAGCAAGTCATGTGGATTAACTAAAGAGCACATTCATGTACATCTCTTTGAACTACATATTTAAGGACCACTAAATTGAAAGTTTCTTGCTTTATATATCTCACATGGAGCAGCAACAAAATTGTTCAATCATCATAGCCTAGCTAGCTGCCCTCCCCCATTGTCGTATTCCTTCTTGTTTATGGCCTTTCCCCCTAAATTGACAGAAGAAGAAGAAGAAGAAGAAGAGGAAAGAAAACCCAATGCTATAAGCAAAATTCAGCAAGTGGTAGTGTATGGTTTCTTATAATGGTTAATTTTTACTGCTTTCGATCTCTTTTCTTTTCTTTTCCTCTTTAAGCACATTGGAAGACTGTCAGTCCTAGAGATCCAACTTTTGTTCTGTTAATCCATGAAATCATGTTATCATCAACCTTTTACTGAAGATGGACGTTCCTTTAATTTAACTTGATTGGAAACTTGAAACTACATTTCTTTGACAGGGCAAAGTAGTCGTCATGGGGTTACACCAAAAGAAATAATAAAAATATATTTAGTACCACTCTGTGACATGTCCTTATGATGAATTAATTTTACATTTAAGAACCTCAACACATTTCTGCAATCGGCTGTCATCGCCTAAAGGAGAGTTCTTAATTCTTCGTAGCTATGAAGAACACACCAAAACAAACAGTAGCATCAACAAAGAAACACAGCAAAAGACAAACTAGCAAAGCTTGCTAGCAATGTCAGTCGCACCTCACCTAGACAGACAGACCAAAAAAAAAAAGAAAAAAAACATGGCAAGCAAAGCAGATCTGTGTACTCATCATTTGTATGCACGTGGTGGTGGGGTTGCAGGCTCAGTATGCAGAACTGCATTGTAATGTAATGTCTTCTGAGGCCTGAAGAACAATGACAAAACATTTTTAGGATATAACATGAAACTAGATATGTTGAAACAACAATGGTATTTGAATCTACCATGTGTCATTCACTCAACTATGTTTTCATTAAATTTTTCTTCTCAAAGTTGATAGATTGCCCTAATTGTATGACTGATGCTTTCAAATTTTTATTGCAATTTGGGATGCTGTAAATTGTTTGTGTATTAAAATCCTCATCAGTTTATTTAAAAGAGTTGTTATATTTATTTTTTAAAAATTATTTTTGATATCCGTATATTAAAAAAATTTAATAAAATAAAATATTAATTTTAAATAAAAAATTTAAAAATACAGACTAAACTACATTCCCAATCAGTCTATTAAAAACATACCCGTCGCAGCACTACTAACCCCACCCATCATTGCAGGAATTCTTCATTTGGGCATGATACAACTCTATCGGGCTTGTTGTCTTCCGCTAAACGCCTAGCATTTGACATTTCTACTGTAGGACATTGATGAAAATGACTTCTAGGCATGGAAGGCGAGACCAAGGACACCCATCACTGTAGGAATTTTTTATAAAAAATAAATAAATAAATAATTGACACCGCCGGTGAAAGTTTTCAAAAAAATAACATAAATTAAAAATGTATTTTGAAAATAGCAAAATTTAAACATAATTATGTTACTGAATATATATATATATATATACACACACACACATAATCACAGTTAAAAATAACTGTTATTTTAAAATTCAAGTCTAAATTAATTAATATATATTAAAGTCAATACAAGATTTAAAAAAAATACAATGATCAATTAATCAAATTTAAAATTCAATGATTAAATAATAGTATATAAAAGAGATAAATGAGAGAAGAGAAAGAAACGAAAGGTAAATGCAGCATATTATAACTTTGTTTTTCATACATTAGTATTATTAAAAAGATATTAACAACATAATTCTAATCATATCTTAAAAGATTATCAAATAAGAATGTAGTTATCTTAATTTAACTCTAAACAAAATCTTTAATTAATTACAACTTTATTTGATGACTTTTTAATTTATTGTTAGAATTATCTTATCAAAATCTTTTTAACAGTATCGATTTTATAAAAAACAAAGCCTTGGTATATCCAATTTATTTTTTATTTTGTTTTTTTCTTCTCATTTTCTTCTCTCTTTGGTCAAATTAGCATATCGGCCTCTCTTTTTTTGTCAATAATATTCATAAAATTTTAGATTAACTTTTATACATATTAATAAAATTAGATGAGATATGGATTTTGAAATAACTCAATAGCAGCTATGTATAGAACCAATATTAATCATAATTGTATTAAAATAATATTATTTTTTAAATATTATTCTCCTTGTGTTATTTTCTCAAAACTCTTATTAAATTGTGTTAAAATAATACAAAAACCATCATAGCATAACTTCCCTTTGAACATAACTCGTGTGACCTACATGATATAGTAAAAAAAAAAAAACCTTTGGAGTTATTTGTTTGTGTGGTTAAAAATGATTTTTATGATTTTTTGAATTTTTTTTGCTTGAAAATTAAAAAAAAATAGTACTTTTTTATTGTTTTAATATTATGATATTAAAAATAATTTTAAAATATAAAAAATATTATTTTTATATATAATTTAATAAATTTATTTAAAAAATAACCATAGTTATACTCTCAAACAATAATAAATACATGTAACGCACCACAAGTTCCTCCAGTTACTGGTAAATATCACAGGATGATGCAGGAATCATAGATTATTGACATTCTTTCAAGGGGAATTGTTAACTATTCTCATTTATCATATTAAATTACATAATGAGCTCCTTATTTTGACAAATCATTTTGCGTTCAATTTCCACCGAAATTGGAATCAAGTTGAAGTGGTTGCTGTTTGCTTATGTGAAAATGACAATCCTTTATATTTTTTTTGTTTTAAAAATATATTTTAAAAAATTTAATTTTTTATTTTAAATTAATATTTTTTTTATATTTTCTAATTATTTATATGTTGATATAAAAATTAATTTTTAAAAAAAATAAAAAAAAAATATTATTTTAATATATTTATAAATAAAAAATAATTTAAAAAATAATCACGGTATATATATTATCTTCATACCAAAGTATCAAAATACATGAGGAATAGAAGAATTGGGAAATTTCAAGACAACAAATTTGAAGAATTGTTTTTTCCTTTTTTGATTTAGTCACAATTAACATAATTTAATTGAAGAATATCATTTCCAATCTGATTAAAAAAAAATACTTAAATAGTATTGTTACCAACTATCGCATGGTAATTAAGAAAATACATATTATGACCCTTTTTTTCTGAGTCAAAATTTTTTATCATAACCCTGCTTTAATAAACATAAACCAATTAAAATTTATAATTTATGCATGGAAGCCAAAAAAGAATATAAAAAAAATGATTTTCAAGAATAAGTGTAATCAATCCAAATTTAACAGGCTTAAAATGGCGTCAATAAGTGGATATAGGCAATGCCTACATCCAGCCATAATGGGCCTAATGCCGAGTCTTTTAATTTAATTTTTATTTTGAATAACCGTTGCCGACTTCTCTTAGCTCGATATTATTTTAGTAATTTTGATTTGTCTTTTTACGATGTATATAACCCTTTAAATAGGCTATAAACCAAATTAACTTGGAAACTACTAGTGAGTGCTCCCATGCCATAAGCGAAGCACTCAAGCAAAACAAAAGCAAAGAATCGAGTAAAAGATGCGTAATGACACGGGAAGGAGATAACAACGCATGCAACAAGGGATGGCCATAAAAGAAAGATTCTACTTGACTGTGTACCACAACCTGATAATAAGACAGAAGAAAAAACAAGCTCGAGGGTGCAGTAGCATTAAAATGAGCAGACACTAATTTCAGTAAAATGTCTTCAAGCATAAAGAACTCATCAGTGCATGTAGTTTGAACAAGATTCAATTCGATTGAATGGCATTCCATTAAGTTTCAGTAAAATGTTTCCTTCGCAGAAGGGTTTGCTGTGTGAGCTTTTCTTTTATGTTTTGATTTGATGCAAGTACTCTGCATGATAGCATATCAATTAAAAGTTGCTCTCACTGATCATGCGGGCATTCTTTTGAGTCTCCTGTTTTGATGTCATTGAGCTATCAGACTCTTGTCGATTACTTTGTATTTCCATCATTCCATGTAAGGTCTATTGAAAGTCCTTCGCCACCAGACCTCAAAGGCTCTCTGAAGATTAGGACAATTATCACCGGACTTCAAAAAAGTTCCCAACCAAGAAAGCAAAATGGTCTGTTGGTTCTCCAGTGGTAACGTGAGAATCGTCCTCCCAATCCCTTCCTCCACTACCTTCCGATCAAATGACCTGCATCCATGTTGCAACCAACTGTAGTCACTGATCAGTGGCTGCAACCTGTTGGGAATTCGACCGGTGATGTATTGATATTTGCTCATAGGAGGCCAAGCGCACTGACACAATATTTAACGTGGTTCGGCAAAATCGCCTACATCCACGGAAGAAGCCATTGTATTATGTAGGGAGAGAACAAGATTTACATCCACGGGAGAAGCCATTGTATTATGTAGGGAGAGAACAAGATTTACAATAATAGAGAAGGAGGAATCATCCCCTCTTGTAGCAACTCTCAACCTCACTCTATTTCTCTCTTTACAGTGCTGTAATGGCAGCTACTGCTTGCTGTCCTTGGCAGCACACTCTCTCCTACATTTCTCACATCTTTGGCTCTACTACCTCTCTCATTTTGCTCCCTTACATATGCCTTTATTTATAGGCATTCATGGAAGCTATTCTTGGTTTGTTGTCAACAATGGTGGCTACCAACTCTAGCTCATTCAACAATGGTGGCTATCAATAGTCAATAGTTGGTACCATTCATTTGTTGCACATGAAATGGCAACCAACCTAACACAACCAGGTTTGTAACAACAAGTGACGAGTGTCTTTTGAAGGTAGCAGCTCCCCTCTCCCAATGCCAACAAATAGCCTTGATGTAATGCAGCTAACATGGTAACGAGACAATATAGGTAGCTTTGAATGCAGGGCTGTCAACTCTTGCTGGCTAGACCACATTAGAGCAAACTCATCCGCTGCTTGTCTGTCAGCTAAAATCTCAAGCAACCATGAGAGATTATCAGCCTCAAGAGCTATTTGCTTTACTACAGTTTGCTTAATGTTTACAGGCTTATCAGTAAACTCGGGTTCAGCTGCTTTCTTAAACAGAGATAGTAGCGAATTCAAGCAAATTCTGCAGGAGCTATAAATAGTTTCTTTGCAGATATCAGATGAACCTGCATAACTTGGAAGGCTGCTATTTCCACGAAGGAGCTTCAGTACCATGGATTTCATTTCACGCCGGCCTTTTTCCTCGTTGCTTTTGAGAACAAGTTCCATTATGTGGGAAATTGTATCCTTAGATGGATTAGCCACATTAGAAAAGACTCGTTTCAAAACTGGTGTGACCCCGATACCTTCATTCTGGAGCCGTGTAACCAAGGAGACCACTTTCGCTTCTTCTTCTTCCCCAACCCATGGAACTGCTTCCAAATATTCTAAGCATGACTGGATGCATGTGTTGAAGCTAAGAAGTTCAGCACACAGCAAAAAAGTTCCATTTGATGATGGGCGTTGATGTATGTAAAACAGTATCACAAAATTCCAGACGTATTAATTTCTAAAGGCAGCAAGGGAGGGTATTGACAAAGGCTGATTCAATACATGAAAATAAGGCCACATTATCTAGTATAAGCCTTATAATGGAAAAGAAAGGAACTAACACATGGATATCAAATCAGAGTCTAATCAATATGTTGTTCCTGGACCAAGCGACAAATGCACGGTGAGAACGAGTACAAAAGCTGAGAGAGGAGGGAAAATATACATGTGAAGAACTAAAGTAGTCCATAGTGAAAAGGCAAGAGAATATCACATAATCACTACCAAATCACAACTTTGTGCCTTCAAGGCTTAGTTCTAGCCATTGATAAGATCTTGAACACGGTGGCCATGGCATGAAATGATATTATTCAACTTGAATTTGTAAAGAGAAGAAAAGGGCAGCCTATGCATTGTATATTTGTTAATGTTGACAGCATATCTACCTCTTTCCTTTATAAAATCCCTTCACCTTTCATCTTTCTCAATCCCAAGCTCAAATCAATATGAAAACTCAAGTTTTCCTTCTTTGGCATTTGAGAATCATTCATAAATTTTACAAATTATCAGCCAAAATTCTGTTTAGTTGCTAATGGAGACATGTAATGACTTCTCAATTTAAAAGTTGCCCCACAAAATTTTCGTTTCTTTGACACATGCCAAATTATAAGAAACATGATATAATGAGAGTGCTGCTTGAAGGGTTTTGTTACAGTATAGCTTAAGAAATGAAAGCAATTACAAGAGAGCAGAGGAATTGAAAAGATGAGAGAAAAGTCAAACCACAACATTAAGTTATACACATCAAGAAATCAAAGCCTTGAGTTAATTTGATGCTCTAATGTACACTATATTTTATATCCCTTGATTTACATCCATAGCCATTCAATTATCCATCTTGACCATTCTAATCGCTTTTTGTCAGAAAACCCCCTAACAGCTACACAATAAGATTCACTATCTCTAGAGAAGTAAAACATAGGCAAGAGCAATGAGACACTTTGTATAAACTTTTCCACTAGTAAATAAACAATTGAAGTTGTTTCTTCAATGAGCAAAACCAGTACAAGTTAAATCCAAGGCTTATCCCAAACCCTTTCTCACTGACGCCATCTTTTAACAGTTTAAGTGGAAGGACTAGTTAATGGATGCTGCTAGGTCTGTCAGAGGAAGGGGGCGGGGTGGCCTAGCCAGATCTTCTAATGGAATCAGGTGTGTTTTTTATTACATGCTACACTATAATCCCACAAAATAAGCTTTCTCCTGAACTACCCTTTATCCAAAATAGGATTTTTCGAGAACAACTTCACAATCAAACATCATTACATGTTGGACATAAGGTACATAAAAGAAAACGAGATGTATGCAGCAAAATTGCAATAAAACACAGTGAAAAGAAGGAATTTGTTGCCAGTTAAATACCTTGAGGATTCGAAGCACGCGTGAGACACTTTGCTTGATCAACCTCTGCTTCATCTCCTTGCAATACATCAGTCCCATAGTTTCAACATATATCTCAAAATCCTCACAATCATCAATTTCTAGACAGGACAGACTAGACTCTTCTTCAGAAAGCTTGTTGGCAAAAAAGCTGCTATTCTCCTCTAGAACTTTTTTGTGGACACTCAACTTCACACAAAAACCTTGCTTTCCAAGTAAGACTACCTTCATATCACTGGTTCCAGGTTCCCCAAATTCAATCGCCACCTTCCTTGGCAAACTTTCTATCTTAAGCCTTGGAGTTCTCTCGTTAACAATAGAAACACTAACACCAGGTGTATCTGAGCAACGATTTCGTTGATCATCGGAAACAACTACTGATCTTAATGGAGATGGCGGTGGCTTTCTCTCATTAAAAGGGGTCTGTTTCTTTTGGACAGTAGTCTTAGGTGTTGGTGATGAGGGTTTGGTTTTGTTTAAAGGATTTTGAGTTTTAATGGTGTTTTGAAAGTCAACAGGAGAGGGAAAACACCAAAAATCCTCTTGAGTTAAAGCAGTTGGGACTTTTCTAATCTTGGTTTGACCTTGTCCTCCATTTGGAAGTCTAATTTCAGCCATGTTTAAGAACAACTTACAGCATTGATTCAAATCAAAAGAGGATTAAATTTTCAATGATAACAAGATGACAACAACAAGCTGGTTTTCCTTCAAAAAGACTCGACAGAAAAATAAATATATATACATATTGAAACTGAAACGCTGTAATTGAAATCAATCCTGGGAATCCGAAAGTCAAAATTTTTATTTTCTCTAGATCAAAACAGCACTACAAACCAAAATGCTGGAAGCAATTGATAAGATTTTCAAGGAAAATGAATCACCTAAAATTCAATATACCCCAAATTACAACCCTCAAGAAAACCAAACACAAGAATTATATTTTAAAGTTAGTAAAAAGATAAGAACACAGATCCAAAGAGGACTATGCTTGCAAAAAACTTATGCATGCAGAAATCTGCACTACCAAAAAGCAAAAGAAAAAAAAATACAGGTTCTCCTTTCTACTCAAACTCTAAACTACAACAGATTCTAGACAGAAATTCGTAAGAAACGCTCATAAAAGAACCATAAACAGGCATGGAATTTAGTAACCCTGGAAGCCCAAAACACTAGAAACTTGCCAAAATTTGAAAATTTAGAGTTACTTGAAAACCCATCTCTTATCTCTTATTTTTTAAGGCCGCAAGTGCTTAAAATGGTTGAAAGATAGCTCTGGTGTCAAGCATCAAGGGAACCATGAACAGAGAGTTGCAGGGTGGAATAATGAGTGTTATGTCTCTTTTAACTGTCATAAAAACAGAAACGAAAAAAACCCCCACAGAACACACCCCCACCCTAATAAAAAGCAAAACAAAGTAGCTATGGGCTCATGGCTTTGTGTCTATCTCATGCTTTTGATGATTGTATGTGATGCGGGTCTCAGAAGACACTCAGCCTTTGCATGTCTTACGTTCCCTCTCTATACAAAACATATTCTCTTTCATTCCCTATCTAAAAAAAGCACTTTCTCGTTAGCTACCAAAATATGTTTATCTTCTCATGACATCATTAATATAAAAAAAAATTAATAACATCAAAAATATCAATAATAATAATCCAAACGAATTATATTTATTATTTAAAGATGATGGATAATTTACTTAATTATAACTTAATTTTAGTTATTAGTGATAATCTTTTTAATATTATTAAATTTATCTTATTGAGATTTTTTTCTCTCTTATCTCTTTTTATTTTAATTTATAAAAAAAAAAAGAGAACTGGAAGAAACACTGAATATTTGATTATGACATCATAATAACATTTAAAATATATTAATGAAACGAATCTAATAATATCAATAAAAATTATAAATGGTGATTGGAGTAGGTCATGTTTGCTATTAAAAAAAAATAAGTCAACCTCTATTTTTGAAAAGCTAGTATGGTTTACTCTGGTGACTATTGATGATCTTCTTTTATATTGCTAAATTAATCTTGTTGGTATTTTTTTTAAAGTATTAATAGGGTTACAATTGAAGCTTTAACACATCTTTGTAGTTTATTTATTTATTTATTATCTACACTCTTATTTTCTAATTGTGATTTCTACAACTCATTTCATATATTTTTTTAATTGTTGTGTTGAATGTTGTATTTTTCAATCCTGATGTGTATAAATTGTGTTATTTTGTCAATTATATCTCATATTGAATCATTTTAACAATTAAAAAAAATATTATGCTAATAAAAAAAATAGTCTTGTTTCTTTTAGTTTTGTATTTATAAGGGAATATAGTTTGGGTAGTGCAACTTTAGGCTATATATGAAATAGATTTTATTTAAGCTAGGCGGTTTAGGTTTGCCCAACTCAAATGCAAAAAAACTGCATTGTGCCTCCTATAGTTTAATCGTTTTTCCTCTTTTTCTACCTTGTTTCATAAATTACACTTTACATTACTAACTTAATAATTTTATATCATTTTACCTTCTCAAGCTTTGGTTAAAAAAAATCAATACATAATATATAAATATTTACAAGTTTGTCATTGTATTATATTTAATGACTAAAGAGCATTTATATTAAATATTATAACTTTTTCATTGGAAAAAAAAAACCCTTGCTACCATGAGCCGCTATGTTCTTAACTTAAACCCATCATCGCTAACCAATAACTATCCTATCTTCTCCATTTTATTTTTATTTTTTTGTCTCCTCTTCTCTATTATTTCTAGCTTTAGATTTTTTTAAACTGCACAATAAACGTTTTTTAAAATTCAAGTGATGTCTAAAAGCACAACTTAAACAATTAAAAGCATCTTTACATGAACTCAATCATAATATGGCCAAGCAAGCCGAGAAGGTTTTGATTCAAAAAAATCCTCCCCAACTTATGGTCATACAAAACACTAGTTTTAACAAGACTTTTCTTTTTGATACTTAGATATCTAGATTCAACACAAACATGAATATGGCTCCTCGCAACACAAAACCCGACTATAGTTTCTTACTAAACAAACATGGTTATAGCTCCTTATGGCTATAGAAATCAGGGCTAATAATCATTTGTTAATAGGTGGGCTAAAATAATCAATTTAGATCTAGCTTAGAAGTTGATGCATAACAAGATTGGGATTGAGTATGATATAAGAGGTAGAGTTAAGAAGTGGATAAGGTTATGGATTCTTATTGAAAATTGATTCTTCTACCTTCTCTTTAGCTCTATAACTCTAAAAAAATTTGCTTTTGACAATCAATTAGATGATGGTGTGCCTACCATTCAATTTATGAAAAATCTTTGGCATCAAACCTTCAGTGCAAGTGACATCTTTTAGAGAGCATGTTAAAGATACAAATGAATAATGTTAATTCATTGGAACATAAAGATTGAGGTAATGCTAAAAAGAAACAAGATAAGTTTTAAGCAACGCCTATCTCTTCAACTTTCCATTTTAGTTTACAAATCATGTTTTTAGCTGTCAATTGAGTTTAGACTTGATGTAAGATGTACATCACATCCAATAAATATCACACCAAAAAGTTTTTGACATGGTTAGGATTGATAAATTGGAGGTAGGAGTGATGTGCACCTTTATATTATATATGAGTTTATTTTGTTATTTTATCCTATTTGAAAATTTAGGTTAATTAAGGATGTTGAGTGTAATTTCTGAAAGAATGGAGGCAAAATAAATAAATAAAAGTTCAAACTATAGGAGTCTTAATATATTTTTTCCATTTAACGCAGGTTATTAACCAATTAGTGTAAGTGTTGTTCTCGTCTATAGTGAAAAAGATTGTTTAGTTTCAATATAAAAGATGTATATAAAGACACTAAGTTTGCATAAATATTCTAAAACATATGATCAAACTAAAATTTTAAAACTTAACAAGCACGCTAGAATAAAATTAGAATAAAGTACTTGTAATGCAATTAAGATGAAAATTTATTATTGTCAATGGTCAATTTTTATATTTAAGGTTGTTTTTCTCTTAGTACAAACATAATAATTTTAGTAAGCCTTCAAAGATTTTAACAACATCATCTTGTTTAGTTGCACTCTTAAATAAAATTTATGAACTTAAAAAAATATAAATCAAAATATCTCTATAAAATAACAAAAAATTAAGCTCTGAACAGAAAAAAAAAATGAGGCAAAAACTAAGCAAAATTAAAAATCAAATAAGTTGAGAAAACAATAGAAAGAAAGAAAAATGAGTTATTGCTTGGTATGTAGAGCATCTCTATTCTGATATTCAAAACTAAAATTGATGTATAATTAATTTCTATAATAAGCAAACTTAATTCTTGTTATTTTGTTTTAGTTACTCACCATAAAAAGGTAAAAAACCTAACAAGTTTTGCTATAAAAATATGTTTTTACTTAGAAATTAAAATTACTCAAAGGTGGAAAGTTTTTGTATAGATTATTTGTTCATGGCCTAGCTAGATAGGTCAGTAAATAATTATTTTTTATGGTTAAAATAATTTTTTTATAACAATCTCAAACCTGAGTCCATAATAGACTGGCAAAAATAATTTTTTAATATATAAAATTATTTTACAACAAATTTGAACCCAAATCCACTTCTTGGCTTAGGTTTAGGGCCTAAACTAAGCAAGAGTGCACATGTCGCTTAAGCCTAACCCTACTTTTCTTAAACTTATTTTTTAGTCTTTAACTTGTCATTATATATAAGAAACTTTTATAGCTTTTTAATGTGAGATAGAGGGCTTTAGGTTTCAAACATATCAATTAAGGATTTTTTTAAATCAATTTCTTATTCATCCATAATTTGCTTTAATAATATTAATATTTTATATTAAAAAATTTTTATTAAAGAATAATTTTTAATAAAATCTTAACCCTAAAAATAAATAGACCTTAATTTTAATTTGACCTCAAATGTGATCATCAATAACTTTAAAAAAAAAATTATAACAATACCTTATATCGACAAAAATCATCTAACCAGTAATATAAAGACTTAAGATTCATAAACAGATAATGGTTATATGAATCACTATATCATGATATATAGCTTTTGACATTGGACCTTTATTAGTAAAATATCATTAGATTTACTCAGCTAAATAGTAAATATAGTATGTCTTGAAAAATATTATATATTAAATTATTCAACCTTTCATGTAAACTAAAACAATAGTACTCACATAATTCTCTATCTAAATATTTTTTTTGATTCTCACAATTGTGTTTATTTTAATCTTAAGAAACTCCAATTTCATGAATGTTTTAGAGAATTCAGTATTTTTATAAATTCTCAAAGAAACGATTATATTTCTTACTCATATAGGTGATCTTCCATTAAAATTATTTAATATGTGAGTGATTGATTTTAATACAAGAGGGGGATTATTAGTATATATGCCCTTTAGCAAATTGATTGATTACATAATGCATTGTTCCTAGAATAAAGACTTATTTATCTTTAATATTTATTAAATATTTTATTAATAAATCTAATATTTGATTAATGAGTCTAGAATAAAGATAAAGATAAAGTTCTTAAGATAAAAATAATTTTAAAATATAATTATAAAGTTATTATAATTATAGAATTTTTATTGCATCAATCTAAATGTTCATGGTCAATGCTTTATGAAGACTGGATATTAATTAGAGATATTAAGACTAATATATATTATATATTATATTTTTTAGTTTATAAAATAAAGCAGTTATTCTCATAAACTAAGGTATGAGAGATACCTAAAACTAGTATGTAGGTGCTTGTCAGATGACATGTATATTGAATTAACTCACATGAAAATTTTATATGGAGATATCACATGTAATTTGAAAAAGCTCGCATAACAGTTATATAAGTAATTTTTAGACTTAAGATTACTAAATTATCTTATATAGAAAGTATTATGTTTTGATCTTGCTATACATTGTTCAAATCAAGGATAATAAATTAGTAGATATGGTATATAACATAAACTATATAAAGGTATTTAAATAATAAAAAGAGAACTCATCACCCTAAATAAATTAGGAAAAATATTTCATATGTTCTAAAATAGTATTGATTGTAAATCCTTAAACAAGCTATAATGAGATTTAAAAAACATTTACAATCTTATTCAAATAATCAACAATTATTGTTGATGAAAGGATAATAATTATTACAATCATATTCAAATAGTAGTAATTCAAATAATCATGTGTTCAACAAATATGATTTGACAAGATAAACACACTTTTTGTTATAATATCTAAATCATAATTTTGTTGATAAATAAATAATAGTTACACTAAAAAACAATATTATTAAACCCAAATCAGCCCAACAAGTCGACTTGGTGGTTAGCCCGATCCGGGTTTGTTAAAAGATCGGCCGATGCAACAACCCAGCAAACTTAGTCATCCTGGTGGTTGGATCAATCAAGGTTTATTAAAAAACTAGACGATACAACAACCTGGCAAAACCCGATTGACTTGGCAGGTCGACCCATGACCCAGGAAAACCCAGACGAGACCTTGTGTTTTTTTTTCAAATGTGGTTTTCCTCCCATACTCTTTTTTTATTTTATTTTTTGTAGTTAGTTGTTAACACTTTTTAAAATTCACTGTAAAAATACTAGAAAAATATTTTATTTTTCAATGTAGGATTTGAAACCCTTTAGTATATATATATATCATATTCCAAGAAAAAAAATTATGTTTTATCAATGTGAGATTTGAAATCATTTAGTATATATATTCCATGTTCCTAAGAAAAAATTTATTTTTTCAATGTGGAATTTGAAACCTTTTCGTATATATACTCTATGCTTATAAGAAAAAAAAATTAATGTGGGATAAAAAAGCTTTGTGGTTTAAATACTTCAACTTAAAAGGATAACATAATATCTTTTTAATGTGGGATTTGAAGATATATAAACTCTACATTCCCAGGAGAAAAATTATTTTTTCAATATGGAATTTGAAACCCCTTTCGCATATATACTCTATGTTCACAAGAATAAAGTTATGTTTTTTTAATGTAGAATTTGAAACCTTATAGTATATATACTCTATATTCCCAAGAAAAAAGTTATTTTTTCAGTATGAGATTTGAAACCCTTTCATATATACTCTATGTTCACAAGAAAAGAAAAAACGTTATGTCTTTTTCAATATAGGATAAAAAAAATTGGTTTAAATACTTCAACTTAAAAGAAGAACATAATATATTTTCAATATGGGATTTAAAGCTCTTTAATATATATACTTTATATTTATAAGAAAGAAGTTATTTTTTCAATGTGAGATTTCAAGTCCTTTAGTATATATACTCTATATTCACAAGAAAAAAGTTATATTTTTTCAATGCATGATAAAAAAAAATTTATTTAAATACTTTAACTTAAAAGAATAACATAATATCTTTTTTAATATATGATAAAAAAAAATATTCTTTTAAACTTTATTATTTACAACATGTATAACTTATATTTACATGGATTTTTTCTTAATTTTTTATTTGAAATATTAAAACTTTAAATATTTTTTAAAATTTTTTAGATTGATAAATGAAACCTAGGACCCGGCCCCGTGGCCAAGTCCACCCCCGAGCAGGGTTTAATAACAATGCTAAGCAACTGATAACTGAAAAGTTAAGTCAAATCATTTATAACTTTTCTAATATTTAGAGGATCATGATAAGTTGTTAGACATCATACTTAATCTTTAAATATAAATCAATCAATTATTAAATTGATAATAAATTAAATTATTTAATTTATTTAATCCTATTTTATTTAAAATTATGATTTATATTTGGGCCAAATTATTAGAGAGTCTAATAGGTCACACACATAAGAACTATTGATTAGAAATTTAAACGAAATGATTGATATGACCAAAATATTAATGTCTTTTCTCTAGTGTAAGAGTGTCAAAGTAATAAATAATGAGATAAAATCAAGATCAAACCACATAGAGGTTAACTATATAAGTTATAAATAGTAATGATGATGATGATCAATTATTTAATTTATTTAATTCTATTTTATTTAATATTATAATTTATATTTGGGTCAAATTATTAGAGAGTTTAAGAGGTCATACACATAAGAACTATTGATTAGAAATTAAATGAGATGATTGACATGACTGAAAGATTAATGTCTTCTTCTAAATGTAGAAGTGTCGAAGTAATAAATAACCCAGCAAGACCTGGGTCGAACCACGGGGAGGTTAACTATATAAATTATAAATAATAATAATAATAATAATAATAATAATAATAATAATAATAATAATAATAATAAGGTGATGGTGATAGTGATGGTGAATTAAAAAGGACTTTGAGATGTAAGATTAATATAAAGATTAAATCATGATAAAAACAGTCATCAAGGTTAGAGAATCCATTAATGGTATTTCAAATAAATATAATATAAACTCTTTTAATTACTCAACTAGAAACCACACACAAAAGATGTTCCAATCGAATGATTTATCCTTAATAGTTCATTATAAATTTTTAACATGATCATATTAACTATCTTATTTAAGAAACACCAAAAATTTAAATATTGTTAAGAATTCATGAGCTAACTTATGTTAACAATAAATCAAGTTTCTTCTATAGCACAGGTATAGTATAGTTGGCTATGAAAGTATGAAACATTTATTATATCAAGTGTTATACAATACAAATTTAGATTAATCATTTAACAAGTAAGGTATTAAGAATTAGTAAGTTAAAAAGATAAAACATGTCAATAACAAACTTTCTTGGATATAAATATTAAAGTCTATGTTGAGTTTATATTATACACCATTAGTAAAAAATTTTCACCTTGATATAATAAACCTAACTAAACATAATGAAAAAGAGAAATATAAATAAGCAAGATATGAATATAAATAAGATATAAGTTAATTAAGTAAAGAAAATGAAATAAGAGGCATAAACAAGAAATTAATGAAAGAAAAACTTAAGCATTACAAAAATATAAAGAAAGAGAACAAGAATATAAACTTGATCTAAAAACCAAAATATCTAAATGCATGGTAAATACCTCTTTTAATAGGCCAAACTTTGAAACTATTGATTTGTTGACTAATTATTGAGTGGGTTGACATATCTTAACTTGGTGACAATCTTTATATTCTTATCTAAACAAAACATCATTACTAACATAAAAATTTGAACAGACTTTTTTCATGAAAATTTCAAGAAATTATCTCAACTTTTTAAAAAAAATTAAGATCATTTGGACTTCTAAAGCTCGAAATATAAGCTCAACATTGAACAATATCCAGGCTACAGTGCATATTTTGACTTCTTTATTGTTACTATAATTTAAAATTGAAAACAACCTTTTTAATCTTGGATTCTCATGAAAGCTTTATACCTATGTCTTAACTTTCCAATCATATATAGTAGACCCAAATTTAAATTCTACAGCTCTATATATGACCTAATGACTAAATAGTATTCTAGTTTGAACTAAATCAACATTTCTTTTTTAAGCTTAGCCTTCTCTTTGCTTTTTCACTTTTAATAATTAATCACATCAATCAATCTTTTAAATTATGATATATGTCTGCATTTAAAATGAGCATTTACTATAAATTTAAGTTATCTTATATTATCAGACTTGTTATTATAAATATGTTTAAGTTAGGGAATTTAATGATATGTTAAGTATAATATGATGATATAAAACCTTGATAAAAATATATTTTTTAGTACTAATAAATGATTAATCAAATGTGACTTGATTATAAGTTTTATAAATAAAGAACTATAACATATTTAATATAAGGGATTACAATTCTAGACTTGAAAACAATCAAGCAAAGGCTTAAATGAATAAATTTCTAAAATTAGCCTAAAATAGTATATGTGATATTATTCAAAAGAAAAAATTAATATTTTATTATTTATAAGGTTTATAGGTTTCTCTATAAATAGAATACAATGTCTCACTTTTCTTTTTAGTAGAGTTCAATACAAAAATATCTAAAACACAAAAGAGAAAAGCTAGCACTCAAAGGTATCACAATCCCTCTATCCTAAAAGGGTTTAAGAGATTCTCACTAGTGATTTTTATGAATTACTATTAGAGACCGGATATTTAGATGACTTATGGTTTGTGATAACTTAACTTTAAAGCAATTATTCAAAACCAAAAAGAATATTTAATCTTCAGGTAATTTTCATATAAATACTTAACAAATTTAGATTAATCTAAAGGGATCTTGGAGCTCCCAAAAAAAATATTTATCATTCCTATTGCGTTGATGTGTTTCAGGAAATCCAACAATATTTAGCCAATATTCATAAATTAGAAAGTAAATCCACTCATGTAATAAATTTTTTAAAAAAAGGTACACATATCTACTTTGGTCACGCACACACTTAAATTAGAGAACTTATAATAAGTTTTCTTAAATATAGTAAAGAGTAATATAAAATTATTCTAAGAACTTCCTTAATAGCTTAAACTATAAGGTTGGCATGGTTATTTGACATAGTATATGTTAGGTGAGGTTTCAAGAATAATTTTATATTACACTTTAACACAATTTCTCAAGTGAAAATTCTTTAGACTTGAAACTTACATAGGTTTACACTATCTTATACTTAATTTTATTAATTAGAATAGAAAGAATAAGATTTGAATTCATAACCACTTGATCAACAAGGTTTGATATCATGTCAAATAACCATCTCAACTCAATAGGAATGTGTTTTTCAAAGTTGAAGCGTGCTTAAAAATAATAAATATTAGGTTTAAATAGCTACAGTATCTATAAAACAAATCTCCTTTATGTTTTGAAAACTCTTCAATGTTTAAACCTATCTTGTTTGAAAAAAAAATAGGAACTTATAAGGTTGTGAATGTGTGTTTGGTTATCAAAAATATTAGGATCAAGAAAAAAGGATGAAATATTATAATAAAGATGGAAATTATTTACCTTGAGGTTAAATATTGTTCATATATATGTCAACTTGTGTGAGTACTTCTAAATAATAAATATTATGTCAAATAACCACTTGATCAACAAGGTTTGATATCATGTCAAATAACCATCTCAACTCAATAGGAATGTGTTTTTCAAAGTTGAAGCGTGCTTAAAAATAATAAATATTAGGTTTAAATAGCTACAGTATCTATAAAACAAATCTCCTTTATGTTTTGAAAACTCTTCAATGTTTAAACCTATCTTGTTTGAAAAAAAAATAGGAACTTATAAGGTTGTGAATGTGTGTTTGGTTATCAAAAATATTAGGATCAAGAAAAAAGGATGAAATATTATAATAAAGATGGAAATTATTTACCTTGAGGAATATTATAATAAAGATGGAAATTATTTACCTTGAGGTTAAATATTGTTCATATATATGTCAACTTGTGTGAGTACTTCTAAATAGCGATGGGATGGTCTAAGTACTTGTCACTTGTAGTTTTAGATTACTTATAAATAAAAACCAAAAAAAAAAACAAAGAGGTTTTTATAAAAAAATTTGTGTTCTAGATTTTATAGGTTGTGTGTCATTGATGATGGGCTCTAGATTAATTCCTAAAGTGACATATAACCAAGATGTGTCCTCTGATTTATTGCATGTATTTTTTTATCTTCTTGGTTAATGAAAATTTAACTCAGCTTTGTGTATGGGTACCCTATCCAATACGGATGTGGCAATATGCATAAGATCCTCTTATTATTTATGGATTAATCATATTATAGGTTTGAGATTGGCCACTTAGTTAGAAGCGTTATTGTCTTGAATAGGGCTAATTTTATGGGTTTTAGGCCTATTAATTGAGTGACTGGGTTACAATTAATTCTCTTATTTGATCCCATGAAGCCGACATCCATTTATTAAGGTTTGGGTCCTTAGATCATAATCCAGCCCTATCAATTTTTATTGTTTTTATGTAATTTATATAAGTTTAATTTCATTCTAGAATTTTAAATAATGTTGAAAAATTTAAGGAAAATGGTTTAGTTTGTGAGGTAATTTTTTACTGTCTTTATATCATTAATTATGTTAATTTAATACCTTAGTAAAGGATCTTTTGACAATATATCCTTCCATGTATTTTTTTTTCAATCAAAACTAATAGAATAATTACATGACTTGTACACTTGTTCTAAATAAAATAAGAAGCTCATCTATGCTTATACTATAAATTAAGTCTCAGATAAGTTATTATATGTATAATTATATTCATTATGTTTCTAATTTTTAGTTAAATCTTAAATATATCCTTCTACCATCATGAACTATTTAAATTTACAATTTTATGCATGTTAAGTTTAATTTATAAAACCAAATGATTCTTCTCTTAATAACTCATAAATTAACTCATAAATACAAGACAAAAACATAGTTTGATGTTTTCTATTTGTTTAATTAATACATGAAAAAAAATAGGTCTTAAATCTGAATAATTAATATTTGTCTCACATTTTTAGGATATCATATGAACTATTTTTATATAAAACAAGTTAATTGGAATAGTGATACATCATCTAAATTAACTGAATTTTTCAAGTGAATTTTGCATGACTTGTAAATTTAGTATTTATATCAACTACCCTTCTTTGGATAAAAATTAAAAATTAAAAAAAAAAGCTACAAGTAAAACCACCATGTATTAAGACTCATTCCAATAGCAAAATGATGGATTTTCCTTTCAAAAATAAATAATTTTTCTATATTATATGGATATTTTTGTCTTTCCACACGGCATATTAGTTATTAAAAGATTGTCCAAGAATATAATTGTATTTTTATTTTTTAAAAACATAATAAAAAGACTTAATTATCCTTAGAATAAAACTTTATAAAACTGATGAAAAGATATAATTATCTATTTATTTATAGTAAATTGACAAGTATGCCCTTGGATTCAAAAAATATCATAGGTTCAAGGGCCTTTTGATCTTTTTCTTTAGGTTTTTTATAATTATTAGGGTAATCAAAGGCATTTATATCTTTTAACATTGATTAAATATTATTAATTCTAAGAAGTTGTTAACTTATGCAATGCAAGCACCATTATGTGCTAGGTGATTGGACTCTTTGGATAATGAATGTGGTATTTTTTGGTGGCATAATATATCATATCACTTTTTAGACGACGCGTGTGGTATCATAATCTGGGCCATGAAATTTTCAGGTTAACTTGCCCTTTATAACCTATGTTACATGTTTATCACACTACCTTGAGTTAACTCGAGCTAATTTGCTTATTTCTTTTTTATCCAGTTATATACTTTCAAAGGTTTTTTCTCCATATGATCATAGTCTTTTTTAATGAAAAAAAATATTTGTCTAATAAAAATAATTTATTAAATCCTATAAAGCAAGTTGTTTCTTTTTTTATTTTATTTTTAAATGTGCTTGCATAACTTGGACATCATTTTTTACATAAAAAATATAAACATATGGCATGGTGGGAATCCATGTCTATTTCCAAATTACTTATTGAATGGAACAATATTTTTTATTATGATCATTCTCGAGGTTAATCCCTACATGTGCGATCCATCCAGTTATCTATGCAAGCTACTCTTATCTATAACTTAAGGAAATAACTGGTACAATTATATATTTAAAGATATATTAGACAAGATATTTAAAATACAAGTTCATAAGAATTACTTATTATATTCAGTAAAGGGTATTTTCATAAAAATATATCATCTGCAAATCATATGTCTTTTTTATTAGTTTAGATGAAAAAAATAGATGGAAGATCTTTATTTAGAGATTAAATTGACACGATTAAAAAATATAAAGATAGGTTAAAAATTCACCCCATTATAGAAGGATAAACTAGTCTTTTTTAAAAAAACTTGCAACATTTGTTAAAATAAGCAACCTAAAAATCAATATAAGCTACAAAAAAATCTAGAGAACTGTAATCTAAAATTTAGAAGAAAAAAACATAGTTATAAATCTTAATGTTTAAATTACTAAACTATAATAAGACAAGAGACATAAAAACCAAAAAAACAAAAGAATATATGATGTGCAACTTCTATACATCCATCGTAGATGCAAGTGAAATGAAGTATAGATTGGGTAAAGTTTTCTTATGAAAATTTAAAAGAAAAGGCTAAAAATTGTAATTGTATACATCTCAATTGCTTTCCTTATCATGTTGATAAATTATTAGAGGAAAAAAACTAGAATACATGGGTTTTTCACTGTAGCAATGTTCAATGAAATCTTTTTTATATAATTTAGTCCTCAAACTTTGTTTCTCTTCAATGGCATCCTTCTATTCCTAAATTATCAAAAAGTGTTAAGGAGTGTCATAATTGAAACAAAGGGGACCAAAGTGTGAAAAAAGAATAAATAGTATGGCAGTTTAAAAAAAGGTCAAAATATTTACTTTGGTCCTTTTACTTTTTAAATGATAGCATTTTGGTCTCTCAACATTTCAAAATTTTAATTGTGGTATAAAAATTTATTTTTTTATTTTTCAGTTCATGATTTAAAAGAGGAGAGAAAAAGCTACTAGAATCCAGTGGATGAGAGAGAATCTTGTTTGACACCGATTCTAATCATGAAAAATATCAATTTTGATGTCATCAGGTTTTATTCTATTAGTAGATTTTTTCTTAGGTCTTCTTTGTCCTTCACTTTGCCTGAGATTTTAGATGTAAACTTGAAAAATTTCTTATTTTGGATCAACTTTAATTTTTTGATCTAATTTTTAGAGTTATTTAAAGTCATTAATAGGTTTCTGAAGGAGAGTAAGGTGTTTTCTATGCATGTTTTTATCAAAATCAAGTTGAAAATCAAGATTTTTTTAGGAGAAACAACCTTTGGTTTAATTTTTTAGTGACTTTTCGATCGTGTGAAGCAAGACTAATATGCAACATGTCATCTACCATAGCAATCGACACGTTATACATTTATAATTTTTCAAAAAAAATAAAGGGTACATAACAAGTCATCAATTCCTTAATAAAATAAAATCATTCTATATGTTGTAGAACATCTTGTCTAGGCTTGAGTGTTTGGATTTTTTTTTATATTATTTGTTTTCTGGCCATTATGATTTTTCTTTTTGATAGTTTTGTCTGTTATTGGTTTTTTTTTCAATTTTAATTATTTTTTAACAAACTTTTATGATTTTTTTTAATAAAACATGATTTATTTTTTTCCTTAGTTTATGAATAAGATTCTGATGTTTTGTTTTCATGTCGGGGGGTATTTTTTATGTGTGACATTGTTTAAGCTTTTTCATGGTAATTTTTTTCATTTGCTTTACTATGCATATTTTTTTAATTGTCATTTTATTAAATAAAATATTTATTTCAAGAAACAATTATTGAATATAATCAAATTTTTGGCTTGTGTTTTAAGATAAGATTTTCATAATTATTTTTATTTTTTAACTTTTCAATTTAGTTTTTGATTCATTATCCTTTAGTTTTTATTTGGTTTTCATGTAAAATTATTATATTTTTTAAAATATATGCAAACTTACATAATTTTTTTCTTTGATTTTATTCAAACGATGTTATGTATGTATCTGTTTCTATCATTATTTGATAAAATAAAAAATTATTCCAAGTAACATAGTTGTTGAAAATAACTAGATATATAATAGATATATAATCCGTGTTGTGAAATCAAATATTTATATTTATATTTATTTTTTTATTTTTCTAATATAGCTTTTATTTTAGTTAATAATTTTTTTTTATGTTTTATATGCAAGAATAATATTTTGATTAAATAAAAAAATATTCTCAAAACAAAATTATTAGACACATGGCCAATGTTATAAAATTAATTTTTTTTTGAGTTTTCAATTTAGTTTTGAGTTAACATTAACAAATATTTTTATATATTTATTAGCTAGATTAATTCTTGATTTATTTAATTGTATGATTTATTTAATTGTAAGGATGCAGTCATATGCATTTTTATTTATAATTAAGAACTTTTTTATATTCAAAAACATGTTAAAAAAACCCCACAACAAAAAAATAAATCTGACCCACAAAATATGATATTCACAACGATATCAAAATAAAATGAACCAATATTATATGGGCAAGTGTTACTAATTTAGTTTCCTCAAATATTGTTTAGCTCTACAAGAATGCATTAAGAGGTTGCTACTCAAGCTAAATTATCCAGAAAATTGTGGGAATAATATTAATGTATTGCGTCAAACACTTGAAGGTTAAACCCATGATTGGTCGCCGTACTCCTTCCATCTTTTTAATCTGTATTTTATAATATTTCTTTTACTTGAGCCCCTTTAATTCGTAAGGCCAACACAGAAACCCAGAATTCACCTTCAAGGCCAGGCCCACAGCAACACCTGCAAACCAAAATGAAATCAAAGTTGGGCTTGTCGGCTTGCCCTCCAGTAGCTTGGTTTTTCTTGTATCATTTACACCTTGATGATGCTCAAAATGGCAAGCATGACTATGAAAGCTTTATTTAAAAACTAGCAATTTATGCATTTTCATGAAAAGAATATACATATCAGGAGAACACATATACCTACAATCTGAAAAAAACGAGGAAAAATAAAACCTACACTTTCCATTAAGCTCAGGAGGCACCGATTTTAGCCATTCCATACAAAAAGAAGCCAAGATAAAATTATGGATGTCCTCTTTCATGGATGAAAATGTATCAACAAATGAGAATAAACACAGGCTACTTGCCGGGACATTGAGAAGATGATTGTAGCTCAAGGACCACAGGCCTCCAGCTCCATTGCTTGGGACTTGGCCAATATCTTCTCAGCTTGATACCAAATCCACTGGGGCAGCTACTTGCAATTTGATCAGCCAACGAATAACAACCACAATATCCTTGAACACATCCGAATCTGATTCGTGTCAGGTTCTCCACATCCCATTATTTCATGAAGGAGAGAGCACGATAAATTTTAAGATTTAATACAGGCGGCCCCGGCACTTTGAAGCTCCACAATGGCAAGGATATCCTTCTCCAGGCAGCAGCTCATACCGATAGTTGTATGTCAGTTCTTCACCAAAAGCTATCTGCACATGATATGGTTAACCAAATAAATGAAACGTGCAAGTAATCAATACACAGTACTGAGACAAATATGTTCTATTAACAAATAGATGCAGTATGCTATGAACTGCAATAAAGTAAAGATGAACCCCTCATACACCATGCACCATGAATAAGAGCCCAGAAAAGTATCCCACAAAACTTCCTTTGAACTATTGTCTTAAAGTTACATATAAGATTCAAGAAAACATGTGTATCTCTACATCCCTAGTTCCATGCATACGAAATTTGATATTCAAGATGGAATGAGGTGATTACTTACATCCTGACTTGCATAAAGACCAATATGAGCACGCTGAGAATCCATGCTGTCGACCAGAACTTGGTGGTTCACAAGATTTGGCATGCAGCTTCCAACATGAACATATGTCAAGTGTGAATCAACAAGCACAGCCTAAAGCAGACAAAATAACATGCCAGAAAGGACTTAAGACAACTAATCAACTACCTGAACCCTATTCCATCATCTACCCCACTCTTGAGGCTTTTCTTCCCTTAAAATATGGGCAATCAGTCTCTTCATGTGTTGATGCATTTGAAAGTTTATATGTTAAAATTACATGCCAAAAGCTAAAGCTTCTAATTTTGAAGAGCATGTGGTGAATTGACCCCACTGCTTAGGCAGGACAAGCAGGTGGATGGTAAAGTGATTTATGGCATTACTAAATTGTCATGTCCTTTTTCCCCTACCAACGTCTTTAACTAACCAGCCATCAAACAAGAAAATAAAGGCTACAGAGATGTCCTTGTGCAATCGTAGGGATGTTGTTAACCTTATTTTAAACATAAATACAACTATATAACAAAATATGTCTACCTGTACTTCAAAGCAAGAACCTCGCATACATCTAGAGAGTCCTCCAACAAAAATTCTTTTATATATTTTGTTTTCTAGTTCAATAGAAATTTTCCTTGGAAAAACCAACGAGGTTATCAGTTTCCACAGTTTGCAGTTCTGGCCAGACAGCTACTGCATGGGTTAAAGATCATGAAGGGACTGGTTCCTTGAATGGTCCATCCAGTACCCTGATGGGAGAAAGTCAGGTCTTTGAAGAACTACTCTCTGGCGTAGCTTGATGTTTCGTATATGTTAGATCTTAGCAATTCTTATACTTATCTTCTGTATAACTGGCAATCTACTTTGCTATCGACATTTCATCTGACAATGACACATTATGCTGCATATGATCACATCAGACAGGCATCATTTGGATTATGAAATGTTTTGAAGGCATTGCTTTTTTTCATATGAAAATGGCAACTGAGCTTTGCAGACACATTTATCTCACAAATCCATCTTCATAAAGGCATCATGCTAATGCTTGGCATATCTAAAGATAGGCATCATCAAACCTAGATAACATCTTCACTTTGCAGAAAATCAAATGGTTCAATCGAGTTTGAGGAAATTTTAATTGGTTCACATTGATACATTTGTCTCCAAAAAGCAAATTTCTCAAACTATAGAGAAGACTACTGCAAGGAATAATAACTAACAGCATTCCCTACCTGTGATTGATGAACCGTGAAACATTCCCATACTTTGTAGCATCAATAAAATAAAGGGCCTGTCCTTCAACCATTCTGCTCATATCATTGGTATGAGCATCAATTTTATATATATAACTGCAACCTTCTTTGCCATACCTAAAAATCAAACAAGGCACATTCAAAACAAAGCAAAAAAACCCAAATGAACAAAAATTGCATTTTTCAAAGTTTATAACCTGTCACGCCTATTGCTTGCCTCCTGTTCATTTAAAACCTCTCCAATGTACTCACATATAAATGTACCACGTAGGATTGGTTCACCTGCCCTGACAGCCCAACCCTGTAGTTCAGCAAGACAAATTAATATGGTACTCTAGAGACAGTGAACAATTGAAAGCAAAACTCTAATTGAGGAGTATTGTTACTTTATTATCTGTTTTAAAGACTTCCAGTTTCACTCGTATTCCATTCTGTAAAACTCTATTTGGGCAAGTTTTATTGCAGTTGCACATGCTATTGCACTCGTAAACAAGGTAACCTTCCTGCACAATTTAGCAAGAAATGTTTCAAATGCAAATCTCATCAGCAAAACAAGGGTGCAGGCCACCAAATCGCCACCAACCTCTCACAAACAGGCAGGGAGAGAACCAAAGCAACAGGCTATATCTGCTTGTCAAATAGAGCATTGGCAGAGAAATGAGAAATGGAGTACAAAGTTTTACATGTTTAACAACTATTTAACTCCATCAGGGGAAAATTAAGACCTAGTGATCTCATGGGCCAACAGAATCCTGGTTTTTATCATTTATCAGATCAAATCTAAAGTACTGATACTAGATACTTGCAAGCATCTTGAACCAATACCTTTAAGTTATCATATTTATACTTGAAGGCTTAATCAGAGGTGTGAGCAGTTAAAAGATATGTGCTTTGTTCTGCAAACTGTAGAATCATTAAAGTAGCAACATCCTTAACTTTGAGGATATTCTAATGGTACAGGGTAGCATTCATCACTTCTTTATGGTGTGATGCTTTAGGAACCTTTAGGAATGTTTACTTAGCTGACATTGAATAGGTTCCATTTTGTTTCTTCTATTGTTTTATGGGAGGGCATCTCTTCTATAAATCCATATATCCATCCCATTCCAATACAGTTCTTCTTTCATCCCTCACAAAAAACAAAAAAAAAAAAGAGCATTGGTATTAGTAGCATGATGTTTCATAACTAGAAAAATTCCTGCTCTTTTCAACTTTCTTGAAATTCAACTAGCTTTCATGCCATCTCCTGTCATCAGATCAAGTAAAAACTACTTATGATGGGGGAATCGAGCAAGGTGGTGATGTGAATGGAAGATAAATTTTTACATTATTTTCTATTACAGGATTCACACATTTACAGTTAATGGAATCAAATTAGCAAGTAATATAGAAGAGAGAAACAATAGCATGTATCAGTCACCATACCAGACACTCTTAAGCAGCAGGCCAATAAAAAATTTGCAGAGAATAGAAGTTCAGGGAATGAGGAAGCTACTACATATGCAGTCAATCACAGATACTCAGCTATCAAAAGAACATCAACTTTGGAGTGTAATCAGTAACTATTTGCACTGGTAAAAAGAAAATGAAATTACCTCCAGAACAAGCCGCCCCTTATAGTCATACGGAAATCTGCCAAGCATGGATTTCCCATATATGTCCTTCGCATCTTCATAGTCATTATCAAAGAGATAAACATGATCACATGTTTCAGGACAGCACATTGAATATTGGCAAGAACACTTCAATTGCAAACCCTACATAAAAAGGGATGTGGGAGGAGAAAAAAGCAGTGTTCAATGCATTTCTAAAATTATATGGATATGCAGATGGCATGAACGAGCATATTTGTTTGGGGTTTGTCTTCCTTTCTATCTCTATGCATATGTGTGTCTGTGTATATGTGTTTTATATTTCAAATTGCAGTGTCCTCAGCAGCCAATCAGGGTTCAATCATCTTGAATGTAGGATGACAACCAAAAAGTGCATACCACATCTATACAATTGGTCATAATCAAATCAAATCTAAAAAAACAAATTAGAAACCCAACCAAAAGATACCTCAATGTCCAGACCATCACATTGATCATGAACTGCCCCAGTTACATAGGTAAAAGTATCCCAGGGCTTGGGGAATTTACTAATTTGACCATCATAACCATCTGCCAAGACATGGAGGGAATCCAGGAGATTTTCATCTACAACACATGGCACTGGTATTGTCTCCCTCCCAAAGCTTATGTCAGTACACAAGACGGTAGCCTTCTGCTTAGACCCCTCTGTAACATCATGCACATCTATAATATAGTGGCACTCATCCACTTCACACTCACTCTTTATATGATCAGATGAATGTATCATTTGTTTCCCCTTAAAACCATTTGGAAGAGCCATCAAGGGTGATAATAATCCTGGATCCTTGAAACTCTTACATCCTCTGGAACAACTAAACTCCTCCTGGTGCCATTGTACTTGAATATTATGCTCACTGCAGAGCTTGGCTGCCTTCAAATAAAAGCGTTCGGGCAACACTCCATATTTCCCCTCCAGCGATGCTTTTAGGCTCACCTTGCAGCAAGCAGAGCGTGCAACAGCTAAGATATCAAGGTTATTAGGCCGAGGTTTTGTTTTCTGAACCTCAGAAAACAATATCTTTGCAACCGCTGCGCATTGAGATTCTGCTAATCTACCTAAAGCCCCTGCCTCATTCAAATTAGACTGTATGCTTAGTCCCTGGCTGCCAAGTGATTTTGAAGCCTGGATACGTTTCTTCAGACCAGAAGTCATCCTGTTCCTGATGCTGCTATATGTTGCTGCCCCCAGACCTTTCTTAAATTTCGGGTGGCTAAGTCTTCCAGATTTTAATCTATAAGCATAATATCGAACACCTCTCTTTGGGGGGCGAGAGCTGAATAGATTTGGTCCCATATGAGCAGCTTGATGGTGGCGACCAAGATCAGGTAGTAAATCAAACTTCAGGCCACAGAACTTGCAAATGTACTTTCTTGGACCACCTAAATTCTCAGTGTTATTTTCCATTGATGCTGCATTTTGCAGCTCAAGTTTTTGCAAGGAATCCTGCTTCTCTTCACCCATAGACGGATTAAGTTGTTGAGCACCTTTTGGCAGCCTGAAATCAGCAGGGTGAACAGAGAGGACATGCAACCATAACTGGTCAGTGTTCCCAAAGTGACTGGCACAAGGAATGCACTGGAACAGCATGCACTGTTCAACAAATTCCACATGATGTCTCTCCTGCACATGGGTTTCCAAACTTTTTCTGTCAGTAAAAGAATCCAGGCATATGGCACAAGCATGACCTCTGAAATGCCACTGTGCTTCCTTTTTATGGTTGTCCATCCAGTGGTTTCCAAGCCCTTTATCATCGAGAAACTCCTTTGAGCATATTTTGCACCTAATAGAATTTTCATCATCATGGCTACAGTTGATAGCCAATGGAAAAATTGCTGGTTCTTCCATGACAGAAGAAACTTGTAAATCTTCCTCCACAGCAAAGCCCCATAACTTTTTGAGTCTCTCCTTTTCAGTGAAAACTAACTTCAAGAAGAGTTCCCCAACATTAAAATCTTTAGAAGCTTCAGAGAGAGCCCACTGAAGTTGAACCTCCATAGGAACTGGGTTTCTTAAAGAGAAAATGCTTTTGAAAAGCTTGTAGAAAAGCTCACATGCTTGATGTAAATGCAATTTCTGCTGCAATGAGCGGCAATCCTTCAAAAGATCTATAAACACTTCTTTCGATATTATCCTACTTCTACCATTTCTAGCACGCTTGAGCCAACTAGGAATGTGTTTGTCACAGTACAACAAATAGCGCTTTGGACTCTCAGGACACAGGATACTACTATCAAGGGAGCTTGAGCCAATACAGTGCAGCATCTTGGAGCTATTGCAATCATGGCCAAGATGCTCAAGTTTCTCTGGTAAGCTTTTCCTTCCATTAAAGGCATCACCATCCATGGCTGAGACAGGTTGCACTCGAAGGGGACTTTCAACTTGTCCAGACAATACCATCTCTTTGCAATATGTGGTGTCTGAACTGGGAAAGATCTCTTCATGTTTTCTCCTGAGGGGATTCTCTGGCAAATTTGAGGTCTTCTCTGCATCAGGCCAGGGTCTGTGTTTCTTGCAGAATGTAGTACCTGGTAGAGACCGATGCTTGCATCGAGTACCAAGAACAGTGGTACCTTCACACATAGGACCATGAACAGGACTTGCCTCTTCTCTAGTGGAGCTGCCAGCAAAACGAGAGGCCAGATGCACACAACAATAAACATCACCATCATTAGCCCACCTCACACACTGCCTTCCCTTAGATTCAATAAAAGCTGTACACTGGCGATTCTTATTCCCTGGTTCCAGGCTTTCCTTAGCCAAAACTTCATTAACAGGTGTCATTTCTACACCTTTGTTCTGTACAATCTCAGGATTCCCTGTTTCAACTACAATCCCATCCCATCTATCAGCCATGCTACAAGGTGACTCTAAAGGTGCAGCTACCTCGCCAAAACCATCCTCTTTAGAAAGCTCTGATTCTAAAGTATGAACATTGACAGTGTCTCGATTACTGAAAAACTCAGAGTCAATTTCGACATTCGTAGTCTGAAGTAGACTGCTGGACTCAACCTGGGAAGCATGTGTCTCTGCACGGCGAACTTCAAGCTTTGGCCTCTTCCTGGTAGCTTGAAGACTGATGGCTGAGGGGGAGAGATTGTCACAGTTCTGCTGCTCCATATCTCCACCACTTGTCACAGGTTGGGAGGTTGAGAACCACTTCATTGCTTCATGCTTCCAGGTTTTCCACTCGGATCCCAATGTCGATTGCACTGGCGCATCATGGAGAGAATCGACTTCATTCCATAGAATAGAATTGTACAATTCCTTGAATCACAGAAAGCCACAATCAACAAATGTTTGAAGACAAAGATACAAGATTATAAAACTTAGCACGAAAAGGGAGGTGGGCAGCGCAGGTGCAAGCTGAAGCCTAATGGCCCAGCAAACAATCATGTATCCTTGCACGAATGAAGCAACCCATGAGACAGGGTTAACCTAAAATAGGGAGAGGCTTACTGTATTAAAAGTTCATATGGCCACAGGTTGTGTGGCATTTGCTTTCTATGTCAATCTGTTACAATTGTGGAAATCACATAGCACAGCTCTTACAACAATACATTAGATATGAATCAACTGGTTATTGAATAAACATTTTGAAGTCAATCACAAGAAGCAAAAACATGAATTGAATGTGGATGTTTTTGCATAATAAATAAATTTTAATTGATTTAGGTAAGCAGACATTCGCATGCCCTTTTTTATCAATTTTCTAGAAAGTTCCATGTGGTAGATGAATATATCACATACCATATCAAGGAACAAAATTTATTCTATTATAATTTTGACATGACAGAAATGTTAACTTCAGCATGCCTTTTACATGTCAGAACAACCTGCAGTCAAATTAATGTGTCAGCAACCAAGTTAATACATACCTCCCTAAGCAATTCAATGGATTCAGCACTACATGCAACTTGACACTGCTGTACCCAGGATTGAAAAGAATTCTGCAGCCAATCAGAACTTATGTACTGTTGCAAAATCATCTGCAGAGAAAGGACAAGTGCCATTACATCATCATTTACCAAGAGGGGGGAGGGGGATTGTTTGGTGTTTAAATTAATGCAAGGGAAAAAAATTGGTGAATAAATGCGGAATTAAAAAGTCCATGTTTTAACATGTGTAGGGAAAAAAAAGAAGTCTTCAAATGGTCCAATGCACCTAAATTATAGTCCACAAAGAAAAACACCAGAGCATGACAACTTGACACGTGATGAAAAAAGACTAAATTTATAAACAAAAAACAAGGAAATGCAACAGCAAACGACTTAATTTCCAAACAGTAAAGTTTATTCATAACTGCTTTCTCCCACGTTTAATGAACACATGTTTCAATGCGTAAAAAAGAAAGGAATAAATGCATAGCTTTAAGAAATCAGTAGGGGGGTTTGGCTCTTATAGATCATAAGTTCTACTTGCTCCATTGTAAAAAGAAAAGGAGGAAAAAAGACCTAGAACCTACACCATTGACAGGGAAAGGAGTTTACATTTTTAAGTTTCAGAAGCATTCTTCCAAGATCAGAATAACCACTACATCGTGAAGCCTCCATGGTAAATTCCTTCCAGACCATCACATCACGAGCTGGGTCCACTAAAGCCTATGACAAGTTTAAAAGAACAAAGAGAGAAATTGCAAGGAAACAGTAACAGAGGCATGAGTATCAATAAGTATTTGAAAAAAAAAAAACAACAAAAGATTAAAAATTATACCTCAGAATGAAACTGATCGACAATATTCACCATGGCAACAGCCAGCTTTTTCATTATAAACCGTCGTGCAACACTCATATCTTTAACCATTTTTAGCCCAATTTTGTGAGTCTTATATGCAATAGGCTCTGGAAATCCATTGATTGGCTGGACAAGCAGCATATCTGCCCAGGAATAATTTCTGGTGTGAGGAAAAAATATCACAAAATACTGCTTTCGATCATGAGTTGGTTTGGCTCTCAAAGTTGACAATGGCCAGTCTGCCCGTGCACATCTGATTCCAGCCTGCCACTTGCCTCTCCACTATACTTAGAAAATCATAGGAGTATCAGCATGAAAATCAAACTTGGGAAAAATCCCCAGTAATATACAGAAATTTTAAAATTCCTGGATTAAAAAAACTTTTCCGAACATGTGAAAGACAACGCCAGGGGAGCCCCAAAAAAAAGGCCGTGCACCACCAGCATAATCCAAGCCTCAAAAGATTAACATTGCATGTGACATCTTACAATCAACATTTTCTATACAGCATATGCTAAAGACCAACTGTTATTTCACGGAAGCAAGAATAGAGAAATTAAAAAAAAAAAAAAAAAACAGTTACCTTGACCCATAGTGCCACAGATTCATCGTGTTCTAGCCAGTGAGGCTCTAAAAGAGATTGTTCTCCATACCTACAGCTGTTTGGTTCGCTTTCAATGGTGTCAACAATTAAATTAGAGTTTTCAGAGGCTGCATTGGGTTCTGTGTAATAATTCTGTACGTTTATGTCATCTTCTCCAAAATCCTGAGAATCACAGGATAACCTTTGGCTCTCCACCTGACAATCAGAATATGAAGTTCCACCTTCAGAAATATGCAATTTGTCAACTGTCCCTAGTCCCTCACATTGTCTTTCTATACGAGACTCTTCTACATTTAGCAATAATTCATTCACTCTGCCATCATCCATTTCAACTTGTTCTACACGTTTAAAACCATTAGATTCTCCATCATAAGTAAAATCTGTCCTTGAACTCTGTCATTCACAATCAGATTCTCCAACATGCTGAACACCATTACAAGGAAGCGCATCCATAATTTAAACTGAAATCTGCAGTCCCACAAAACATGTATTGGTCATTCCAAACTCATTTCCCTGTTCTAGTGCAGGTCAATAAATCAAACAGTCAGAGAAATGTTCAGGAAAAAAAAAAGCTGCCAGTCATAAATGGTGGTAATTAAAGGCGTCCTTGATAAGTAAACTCCCAAACAATCTGTAGTCCAGTAATTCAACATAGCGCGTTTTATTGTTAGCTAATCAAGCCAATTATTGGCCCAACAAATTCTCAGATATGGAGGGAAAAATCACATGGCAGGTAATCAAAATGCATGCCAAATTTCCAGGTTTATGCACATCAAATAAAAAGGAACCTCGCACCAACCATGGTAATGCTTTATCTAACTATAGCAAGCATGCATCAATTCATGCCTTCTTCTCTATAGCAACAGAAAAGGATAGTGCAGAAAAGTTTTCAAACATGTAAAAATCAGCACTTTTTTCTGCAGAATAAATATAGAGAGTACTACGCTGCGGGCAAAAGCAACTAGCAAATACAAGTATACATAATAGCCTAATGGCTAGAAGGCTTGACAAAGAGATTGAAGAATCTTTAATCATAAATAATTTGACATTACAAAATCAGACTTAAAAATCCCCACTTTAACATGTAAACACAGAATACCATGCCCCTTTCAATTGATATTTCAAACAACACTTACAAATCCAAGAAGGAAAGCAAGCAGGCAAATGCTTTTATTACTTTCACTGTTATATTTATATATTAAAAAAACATGTTCTACAGCTTTCCATGTACCAGAGGACGTTAGCAAGAAGAGCTCTGATTCAATACGACTTGGGAGCAGGGCCTATTGCTTTCATCAAGTATGAATTCCTAAGGTGCTAGGGCCAGATAAAATTCAGAACTGTACTTGGGATTTGTTTTTTCAATCAATCCACCATAGGGAAGCTCTCTTGTGATGAGGTAATTGGAGACCACATTAGAAAAGGAAGGCAATACAGGTGCAAAGGGTCAACACTTGTATGAGCGATATCATTCAAAAGAAGCACCTAGAAAGGTGGGGTTGGAATTCTAATCATTCTTGAGGTGGGGAAAGGAAACACCAAATTATCCATTACTATTGCAAGGGCAGTACTGACTCAAGGTTTGCATATCATGACCTCATTCCGTTAATGACTTCTAATGTTTCACAAGAACATTACAAGAAAGGAAGATGGAATGATTGTAACCATCTCTAAAATAATGAACTCATCTTATCATTGAATTTCCACAGAAACCCACAACAATCTAACAGTAAAAAAGGTCATGTTTTCATCAGTTTTCAAAAAAGATTGCGACCCATTATTCTGAATAAACAAAATTTCCCGCGTTTTCACTTTTGCTAGTCATTTGACATTAAGTGAACATCGTTCAACAGTTGAAAACTGAAGTTATCACATCCTTCAACAGTTGAAAACCGAAGTTATCATTCCTCTCTTCAGTTAATAAAACTCAAAGATACTGAGTTGCCTAATGATTCCAAAGCCCAACCTTTTTATTTGCAACATCTACGTCTTAATCTTTTTCTATACTAGTCCAGTAAAGTTCTATCACTGCATTAAAAAAAAAAAAAAAAAGTCAGTCTGAATGAAGTCACTTCCCTCTGTATCTCATCCAGGTCACCTTATGTGCATAACTTACCGCTTATGTGCATAACTTACCGTGGTTGCTTATTTGTAATAAATTTGCAAAGTATTATCATTTTTTCTCCTAAAACTGACCTCATTAAATGAACATAATGTGTTCGTATGTAATTGATTAAAAAAAGGAGATACTGATATTTTAATATAAAAGGAGGAGCAAAATCTACCCTCATTACATTCAATTAAGAATCCCAAAAAAAGCCAATTAATTAAGAAATGATTGAATTTTAATTTATCAAATTAATACAATGCAGATAAAAACAACTGCAGCTGTCATCAAAATCTAGGGGGTTTCCGCACCTAGCAAAATTCAAATCAACATGCAGGGGTGCAGAACCCATGTACATTACAGAGGCTTACGAAAGCAAAAAATTAAATTTTGTTTTCTCTATCTTCCCTTACAAACTTGTAAAACATAGCTTCTGCTACAGTACAAGACAAAGTAGCACGACTAAATAACACATGAAACAAATCAAACATTATAAATTAATCGACAACAAAAATTAAAGAAGGCCCAGACCCTTAAAAACCAAAAACCCACCTCAAAGCCTCAATCTTTTTGCAGAGATTATCCGTTAAAACCCTAACCCATCAAACCCAGATACAAAAAGTGCCATGGAACCGTACATTAGCATCGTTTCACCATTAATCGTTGCAGTAACTGTAGGAAAACAACAATGGATCCACACCATCCAAAACGCACAACCAGATTTTTTGGTACATGATCATGTGAAAAATGCATGCCCTAGAAGATGATCCAAAATTAAATAAAAACCCCCTATTTAATTAACCAGATAGACCTAAAATCCCTAAACAAAAGTCCTTGTGCCAAAAGGGTTTGTTTTAATTGCATGTCTTCTATTTTTTTCTCGGAGTTATTAAGTTGTTTTTGTACTTGTATATATATTTGTTGGGACACCAGCAGCAGCTATAGCTATATACCAGACATACATGCATACCAGCAGCAGCAATAGCTAGGTCTTCCAATTGATTGCAAGAAAATAAAATGTGACACACATGCATAAAAATAATAATAAGTCAATGGACAAAACAAAAGGAGAGATAGTTAGGCGCTGTAAATGTAGCTTTAAAGAATATGAGAGTGAGCTTGCAAGGAGAGATGAGATCACCTTTTTTTCCCAGTAGTGGTGTAATTGTTTTGGAAGGTTATGGCCTTGAGGGTTAAGGTTAGCGGGGCTGAGGGTGGTTTTTTTGTTCTTTTTGGTTCAAACGTCCCATGTTTTTATCAAAATTGGCCAGTGAGATATGTCTTTCTGTGGGCAACAGGGGCGGTAGAGGTCCCGTGACCAAAAAAAACAGAGAGAGAGAGAGAGGAAGGGGAAATATATAATAAATCTAGAGAGAGAGAGGGCAAGAGGGAGCAACAAAAAGACGTGATCTGTGGTATGTTTATGAAGAGATGTAAAAGCTGGGTCAGGCAAAAGAAGGGCGATTCTAAAGGGCTGTTTTGTGGGGATTTTTTTTAAAAGGAAAAATATTACTTGCTGTTCTTGTGGTATGTATACAAGAGAGAGGTTGATTTTTATAATTATGATTATTTTTTAAAGTTTTTTTTATTTAAAATATATTAAAATAATATTTTTTTATTTTTTTAAATTTAATTTTGATATCGTCGTATAAAACAATAAAAAAACTTTTCAAATCTTTTCATTAATTTTAAAACACAAAAAAAAATTAATTTAAAATTTAAAAAAATATATATTCTTACAGCACAAAAACAAAAGGTTTTAAGGTTTTTTTTCAGTGGTTTATGTCGATGCTGTTGACAGGGGTTTTATGTTTCCAAGATTACAAGGCATCCAGATACGAGATTTAGGGCACAGCTTACTGAGTTCCGTTTAAAGACCGAAGCCGAACTTCCAACAACGGCGTCGTAGCATCCCTTTCGTCCTCTCTTCTTTTTTTTTTTTTTTCTTTTGGTTCAAGATTTATAAAATAAAAACTGAAAGGTTGAGTGAATTACGACTCGGTCTTTGTAGTTTTCATGGGTTTTGTAAATTAGTTTCCTAGTTTTTAAAATCATAAGTTAGTCCTTTGACCCACGTTGACCGTTAATTCTTTTTAAAATTCCCATATCGAACTCTTTTAAATGCATTTCTAATTTTGATTGTAGCGGTGATAATTTAATTAAAAATAAAGGATATTTTAGGGGACCAATAAAAAGAAATTAAATGTTAGGAAAAACTAATAAAAGGATTGAGTTCCAAAACATATAATTCAATATTGAGTTTTTTAAACTAAAAAAATTGATTTTTTTTTCATAAAAGTCAAGGATCAAATTCACTCTTCTGATATAAATTTTAAAATCTTTTAGTTATCTTTCCTTTCTTAGCATAATGTTAGAATATGTTTAGAAATACAGTATTAATCAATCGCATTCCTTTAAATTATTTTAAAATAAAAAAATTATTTTAAATAATTTTTTAATATTTTTAGATCATTTTAATGTACTGATAGAAAAAATAATTTTTAAAAAATAAAAATAAAAAATTTTATTTTAATATATTGCTAAGTAAAAAACACTTTGAATCATTAACCGTACCATAATTTTAAACATGCCTTTAAAATAGTGTTTAAGTCTGTTATTGCAGTGGAGGCTAGAATTTAAAGATGTTTAATACCGACCACACTTTTTTTGACATGGGTCCCAGTCCAAAACTGAGGTTGGACCTTAGTTTGTGAAATACAATTGCTTTTCATGCATGTTTCTCTCTCTCTCACCACCGACAATGCATTAAACATTGCAATACTTTTCTAATAACCAAGAGCTTATCTTCCCCTTTGTTTCCAAATTACTGCCATTGATTTGGACTCCAAGTTTCTAATTTCATCATTTCTCTCTGTTCCTTTCTCTTGTCACTTGTCAAAAGACAAGAAACAATTTATCAAAAATTTTCAAAAACAACCTGTACATGACGCTAAAATTAGACGCCAAATCAAAGAGTATCCTTGTTCTCCTTTGTCCCTTCTTCTTTCAAACGAAGATCTGTCACCTTTACCTTTACCGATTTGTCACTTTATTGTTTCGATTTGCAAAAAAACGCAACAGATTCTTGCTAAGAAAAGTCACACAAGCGATAGACCTGTAAGTTCCTGCCTTATCTTCATTTTTATTTTTTTTATTTAACTTAAAAATTCATTTTTGTGCTAGGTCTCCATTGTTTTGGTTTGCAGAAAAACACAACAAATTCATGCTGGGAAAAGTCACACAAGAGAGACTCGTAAGTTCCTACCTTATTTCCATCTTTAATTTTTTTTAATTGAGCTAAAAATTTCATTTTTATGCTACTTTATGATTTGTTTACTATGTGTAATTATATGTTGTTCTTGTTGAAATTTGTTTTGTTGTTGATGCCTAAAGATTGAGTTGTTAACATGTCTTTAATGTAGAATTAGACCAAATTCTCATTGTCTATTACTTTGATTTCCACTTTTGAAGGAAATCAGAACTTTAATTTTGCATTCGCATGTTTAGTTGCTGAAAAAGAAAGGTGTGCTACTTTAAATCTAGAAATAGATTCTTGACTTTTTGTTTTTTTCCTCAATTTTCTAAGAATCTAAGTAGCCTGTGTTTCTGCATTTGGTCATCTTCTTTTAAGATTCTGTTTTATTCTGAAGGGTTATCAATTGAAGATATGATAAAGTGATTTAAAAAGGGAAAAACTCTCATTGAATCGAGTTCAAGATTTTATAAAGAAGTAAGCATAAATTGAGTTTTCTGAACAATCAAAATAAAATTAATAGGATTCAATTAGTTTTCATGATAAATTACAACTCCTTCTAGTTTTCTTGGAATTAACAGGAAAATTCTCATTCAAATTAAATACATGGTCAATGTTTGTTACTAACCACATAACTTTTATAAATATAGAACAGTGATTGTTTTGGTATTGTTTGAATCCATAGTTATATATGCCCCCACAAAGTAATTGATATCATTGATTGATTTTAAATTTTTGTTAAATATTTTAAAAGATACCATAGAAGGTCTTGAATATTTGGATAAGGCTGCTTGGACAAGGAAAATGTTGTATATATTTTGTGATCTATGCATTAAGGCCATATATATGAGAATTAGATTTAATACTCATTTTGATAAAATAGGGAGGAAATTTCTTATAACATCACTCAAAGAACAAACTGGTCATGTATTCATTAAAACACAAACGAAAAACAAATAAAATGGAAGCAAAAAAGGATTGGAGGATATAGTCAAAACTGGTTTCTGAAACTAGTGCCGATTAGAGTAGTGAATTAGGAACAATTTTAGCTAGTTATAAGTGGTGGAATGCAAAAATTCAGGTAAATTCCTCATCATCTTAACAATTTCATTTCTTGTTATCAAATTTCAGAAAAAATATTCAATTCAGAATCCTTCATTACTTGTACTTATTATATGCAAGAAATAAGAGGAGCCAAAAAAATTTAGACAAAACAATATTGAACCGTCTTTGAAGATTAAATTTGATAGAATGTTTTTCAATATTGTCGCACCTAGAGAGTTTGCATAGGCTCCTTCGTCAGGAGTACTTGGTGTTAATAATGTCAATCCTGGTATAAGCAAATCCAACATTAATGGTGCTAATTTCGCAGAAGGTAGTGGTGATTTAAAAGTGAATGAGATTTTAAATTTGGACACTAACATATCTCGAATGGTTAGTGGGGTGAATATATCAAGCACCAACAACATAAAAAGTAATGGCAAAAGAAAAGAATGAGATCCTTCTAAGAGTCGAGTTAGAAAGAAAGAAAAATATCTGGAATTGGTGTTCAGATACTATTAAGATGGGATCAACTACTTGAGAGTATGTCAACAAAAAGTGATTTAGCTTCTTTAAATATGTATCGAGTAGGCTGTAGTATTCCCGAAGTGATGGTTGAGCTCCACTCAATTGTTGGAGTTTTGGTTTATGATGATTTTCACGACTTTGCTTCGAATTATCTTGGTTTAAGAAGGAAACGAGAAATGTGATACAATATAGGTACTTTTGAACAGAAATTCAAATGGTTGCAGGGAATGTATGCATGAAGTAAACGCGCATAATTGACACAGTGTGATTTTTTTTTCTTAAATGTTAATTGATTAACTAAATTCAAGTGCTAGCTAAATGTATCGTGTGATGTTATTTGACATGATTGATAATTTATTTTTATATATTTATTTTATTTTTACAAAATAATATGATGACAGTTTTGAAAAGAGTAGTTTGTAGTTGTAAAAGTTCATTGGAGTCATCATTATAGTAGACTATTATGTTGTAGGTTTTTCTTAATTTGTATTTCAGACATTAGTCAATGTATTTATCAACTTTGTATGTTGGTTATCAGACTGTTGAGGTGCATTTATTTTTTTAATTAATATTTTAAAGAATAGTTAGTGTATTTATGGATTTTTTATATTGGTTATCGGACTATTGAGGTGCATTTATTTTTTTTGAATTAATGTTTCAAAGATTGGTTAGTGTATTTATGGATTTTTTACATTAGTTATCGTATTATTGAGATGCGTGTATTTTTTGAATTAATATTCTAGAGATTAGTTGCTAAATTTAAGTCAATGTAATTTTAAAATATTAATTATCAGTATCACTATTTACGGTAGCAAAAAAAATGGTACAATAGTTAAAGATAAAAGTTACAAATAAAAATGATGCATATAATGATTACAGAGTGCATAAATTAAAAACATATAAGTATGTAAATATAGAATAATGGAAACAAAAAATGGGGTCAAAGCTTCTTGAATAATTGGGAGAGGACATTAGTTTTGTTGGAAGAATATGAAAGTTTGAAAATGTTGCCTATAAAAGAACATATATATGTTCTTATTACAGCTTATATATGTCAGAACGTAATTATTTTGAAAGCATAATATTTCAAAAGAATTGTAAGCATCATTTCAATTTTTTTTATATAACGAGGGATATGTGTTTTATTTTTTCCAATGACATAACTTCCTTCAGAACAAACCTTTCATTTGCATTTCAACATTCAAGTGGAACACCTTCTTTTTTGGCTTTAAAGCTATGTAAACAATGATTTCTCACAAACTCTTTAATTAAAATTCTTTTTAATTAAATGATATATAATTATTTATGGTATTTTATTAATAACATATAATTTTTTTATTTGACATGTATTAAAGATATGGATAATCCACGGTTTAATGTCATATTTAATGAAGATTTTGATAACGTTTATGATAATGTAATGAACCATATTATAAACCATATTAATTATCATAGTTGTGAAGGTAGTGATGCCTTAATTGTTGATACTGGAGATGATGGTGATGAAAACGACGACAACAACAATAATGATGATGATGGTGATGGTGACATTGAAAGTGAAGATGAAGATGATGAATTTATTTTAAAGAGGCAGTTAGATATGAAAAAATTAATTATATGCATGGCTAGAACTATAAATATGTAATATATTAATTATATGTACAAAGAATCATATATGGTTTCTTACAACATAGAGATACGTTAGTTGAATGAGGTTTTAAGAGGTCATTGGAAACTATGTGTCAACATATTTAGAATGGACACAACTACTTTGTTAAAACTACGCAATGATTTAGAAATGTATCATGGCTTAAAACCTTTAAGAAGAATGAGCATTATTGAAAATACGGTAATGTTTCTATTTATAATAGTAGTAAGAGCGTAAAATAGGGAAGTGCATGGAAGATTTCAATATTCAGGTGAAACTATTAGTAGATGTTTGTAAGAAGTCCTTAAATCATTATGTTTGTTTACTGTAAAAGTCATAAAACAAGTAGATCCATAATTTACAAACATACCAAGAGAAATTGCATTGAATCCAAGATATATGTCACATTTCAAGGTAAGACAGATTTCTTTTTAATATGAAATATTTTATTAAAGTTTATGATTATTTTTTTTTGCATGTTGAATTGTGCAGGTGTAATTGATGGCACACGTATTTGTGTTTGCATGTTAGCTGATAATCAAATTCTATTTCTTAAGAGAAAAGGTGTACCAATACAAAATGTTATGGTCACTTGTAATTTCGACATACAATTCATATTTATGTGGGCAAGATGTGAAGGTAATGCATATAATACATGTATTCTTCTTGAGGCTATTGACAATAGTAATATAAATTTTTCAAAACCATAAGAAGGTTGTGATTTGAAAATAAATTAATAACGTGGTCGAAAAATGTTCAATTTTTTTTTATAGTTTTGTAATAAATTAGCATATTATTATTCTTTATAGGAAAATACTATTTAGTTGATGCTGGATATCCTAATGAGTATGGGTATTTGGATCCTCATAAAGAAGAGAGGTATCACTTATAAGAATTTAAGCGTTGTGAACAACTAAGTGGTCGTGAAGAAGTGTTTACTCGTGCACACTCATCATTATGTAACGTGATTGAATATTTTTTTAGGGTACGGAAACAAAGATAAAGAATTTTGCTAAACATGTCTGCTTATCCATATAAAACACAAGTTGAGATTGTAGTTATATCAATGACATTACATAACTATATTAGAAGGCGATTACAAGATGATGAGGTTTTTTCTGAGTATGATCGCAATCCCAATTTCATTCCAAATAACTTTTTACCTGATATTATACCGCGCTTAGTTATTTAAGGATCACAGAGGCCTTCACATATGGATTTTGTATAATATGGAATTGCAAATATGTGATGGGACAATGAGAAACTTTTATTAATGTACAAGGGTTATATTTTGTTATGTAATCATAATTACAAAACAACAATCTTTTACCTATGTATGTATGTATGTATGTATGTATGTATAGGTAATGTCCTTTTCAATAATTTTACAATTAAACCTTATACAAAAAGCATATCAACCAAACACAATAATTTTTTTTAACTATAATTTCAACTGCAGTTTTAACCAAATATATCAAAATTAAAAATAAACCTGACAAAAAGCATTTTTTTTAAAAACCACGACCATAACAACAACCATAATACTAAACAAACCTTATTGGGAAACCATATTTGTACCTTTACTTTCATTAGGAAAAAAAAAAACTTTTACTTTTACTTTATATCCTTTCTTATTCTAACTATAGATGATAACATGGAACTAGTTGTTATGCAGATAAATAACTAAAAATTATTTTTTATATATAATTTTTTTGTAACACTATCAAATTATGATGTAATGAAATCTTAAAATATTTCTTTATTAATATCAAGTATTGAATAATATGTTTAAAATTATAGAAACTTTTTTATAAAAACTCGGCAGAGTTTCCTTTGTTTTATAATGTTACCAAATTATCGACTAGACTTCATTCAATCACAATACTCAAAACTTTCACTTTGATCCATCGATCCAAGATCATATACCATCTCATCATACAATATTCTACATAACTATATTTCATTGTATTTTTTCAACCTTACATCATCAACAAATAAAATATTAACTATAAACCACTATAAACTCAAAAGATTACTAAATATTCTTTTTAGAATAGTTTAATAATATTAGTTCCTTACTCATACTTTTTAAAGGTATAAGTACCAAAAGTAAACATCTTTATAATACATATATTACAATCTACGTATAATATAAATTACATATAAAGCAAATATATTGCATCCCACAAAATAAACATATTAAAACACAAAGCTTATATTTAATGCTCCACATCACCTTGTGAACAACCTGTATACATAAAATTAATAAGAAGTAAGAAGATAACACATTAAAAATGATAGAGCAAAATATATCAAATTACCTTTCATCACTAATGTACTATATATCAACATTAATAACCTATTCATAATTTATTATTCCTATATGTATAGGACCTCTATAACCAATACTCATTGCTTAATTTTTAATTTGGTAATTCATAATTTTACCTCACACCCAACCAACCCTCTTAAATAGCTAACAATCAAACTGGTAATTCCATATAAATTACCAAATATCTGGCTATTTTATATCAATATCTAATATGACCAGTAATTCCATATGAATTACCCAACATCCAGCTATTCTCTACAATAACCAATTTAAATGGTAATTCCATATGAATTACCTAACATCTGGTTATTTTCTATAAATAGCCAATATAACTGATAATTCTATATGAAATTACTCAATTTAACTGGTAATTCCATACTAACCAATAATTCATGCTAACTAACTAGTAATTCCATATCAACCGATAATTTCATGTTAACTAACTTGTAATTCCATAGCAATCAATAATTCCATACCAACTGGTAATTCATGCTAACCAACTACCCGACATCCCCATTATAATACCAACACTTTCTTCTTCTGCTTCTTCCATATCAACATATCATAAACAATTCATAACTAATAATGAAACTTTAAATTTTAAAAGAAATGGATAAATTACCTACTGTCTACTTATGATAGCCTAGCTCCTCCTACCTGATGCCCTGCTTACAAAACAACTCCTGAATAAATCAAATTGTCCTACATTATTAATTCATTATTATTTCTTTTATGTGCCTAAATTTGAGGCACGTAATATCTTTTATTTAATTAGGGTTTATACTAAAATTTTTATTTATTTATCACCTCATTTTCAACATATAGTTTTAATCAATTTTGTTTCTTTTATTCACTTAAAGAATTCTCCCATGAATTATTCCCACCATTTATTTTTTTCTTTCTTTTCACATTCTTATGATGTTTATTCACTTGTTCATATTTTAAATACTTTAAATAAGATAAAAAAAAACATCATTTTTGAAACATAAAACAATTAAAACCTCATTCCTATATTTTTTCATCCCTAATTACAAGTTCTTTTCTTTCAAAATTATTCAATTTCTTTCTTAATTACTATTTACATTCACTATTTCTATACTATTCAACTTCAATTCCATCATGTTTACTACTTTTCTCAAAACCTTCAAATTCTCAAAAGAACCCTAATTTAACAAGAATCAAGAATATAAGAAATTAAATCAAATTTAATTGTCATTGTTTGATAACTTATTCAAATAAACCTAAAGACATTTCATTCAAGTAAGAACTAAATTTTTCATGCTTACCAATCTAATTCTCCCAACTTTTCTTCTCCTCCTAATGTGGCTAGCCCTTCTCACTTTTCTTATGTTCTAAGTCTTTTAATCTTACAAGTTTCAATGTTCTCTCTCGTTTTTTCTTGTTTTTCTCTTGATTTCTCACATTCTTTTTTTTTCTTTCCATATTTTTTATTGCCCAATCGAAGGTTCATAACAGAAAAGGGGCTGCTTTTTTATTTTTAATGGAAAATTACCATTTTACCCTTAATGAGTCTTTTTGCTTCCATTTGACGGTCCTTATTCTTTGCTATCACTATCAAGTTCCATTTATTCTAAAATTTTAACTAGATTTATTCAATGTATTTTAAGTTTCCTCATAAAATTTTAGCTCAATCTGATGGTCGAATTTAAAATTACGCTTAATAAGGTAAAACTAGTCAAATTGTGATTTTTTGTCAAATTTTCTAAATTTATCTAAGAATTCTAAAATTTTAACCCAAGCTAAGGCATCATATTAGAAGGCTCCACATAAATTTTTAGAATTTTATGATAATCCGATTGAGAGTTATGACTCTTTCCTTTTGTTTTACATGAAACTAATCAATTTATAATTTTTCACCCAGAGGTTTTACATTTTTTTTCTATGGATATTATAAGTAGTTTCATTAGGAATAATGATGAATTCATGAAAATTTTCTAGCTGGATTTGGACTTTTCATAGTTATATCCCAGGTTAAAGATTTAGCTTACAAAACAAGTCTTATATTTTAATAGAAAACTCTCATATAATTAAGTTAATAAATATAAAAAGGGTAAAACGTTTATGTGAAGACAAAGTATATAGAGTGGAGAGTTACATATAATGTCAGTTTGTATGAGCATGTGTATGAAATCTTATATTTAGGACTTGATTTGTTTATCTATTTACTAAGTGTATTTATATAGTAAATCACTTGAACTTACCTTATTATTGTGTCATGCTTGTTATTGATAGAAAAAGGTGGCCTTGAAATGACATAGATTAGAGGAAATAATTATGAGTGTGAGAGGGCATGTTTTACAGACTATAAAAGTAGGTACAAAGTCAAGTTGATCATGTTAAATATGGTCATTTCAAGTAAATATAGGGATTTCATATTATGACGTGTATATGAAGAAGATAGCCATCGGTAAGAGTAAGTATCTTTTAAGAAGAGATTGAGAAATGGTATATTGGTGTGAAATGGTAGCATTTATAAGCAAGTCATTCTAATAAAGAAAACAGGTTGAGGGGTCTTTGCATTGTGGTGTGTGGCTACTAGGGTAGCTTTACAACCATTTATGGTTCAATATAGGTAAAGAGAGGAAGAGACTTAGTTTGGGTCAATAAGAAAATGGTTAGGTTGGGTTGGGCTAATCAGCCTTGTTTGGGCTTGTTGGGTACCAACCTTAGTTAAACAGGCTCGATTAGGCATGTTAGTTGATAGCCTTAATGACTTGCTACTAGCTGGACTTATTTAGACTTTTGTTTTTATACCATTATATATCAATACACTAAATATAAAGCAAGTTGTTATCAAATCAGATATAATAAATACCAATTAAAATTACCTACTAGGTTTTAGGATTGATATGGTAACACAAATCCATACACATTATACCAATAAGTATAAGATATATAATTCATATCTTACTTGTCCATATTAGATACTTATGAACATTAAACAATATAAATACGTTAGATTCTGTTAATTGTACTGTTAAGCACATAACTTCATGAAAAAGATTTTAAAAAAGATTCGGGTGTGATGTATAAAGTTCATTATCTATAAGTTGTATGTATTTTAATTATTAATTATAAAAAATATTTTGAAATTGAAGTTTTATATATCATGCACTATTTAAAAATAACATCATAGTATACATGCGATAAAATAATGAATATCTTTTTAAAATGAATAATGAATTAAAGTTTCATTTACACACTATACATTTTATTTTTTCAATTCAAAACTTTTTTTTATTAGGTGGAATGTAATTGGATTTAGCAAGGTTGATTGAATTTTAATTGAATCAATTAAGTTTAAAGAGATTAATATCATGAATAGTTTAAATGCAAACTCAAACTAAATTAAACCCTAAATCAATAATTTTTTTGGTGAAACTGTAAAATTGATAGTTAAATAACTATGAATTATAGGTTAATAATGTTAAGAAAAAAAACAATAATAGATCACAACAAAGAGTGGGAAAAGTTCTTACCTACACTTGTCTTTAAAATAAAATGGAGCCTAAAATTAATCCTAACAAATACACTAGAAAAAGGTTCATTAGCCATTCATTAATATGATTTTTATATAGAAATTTATGTATGATTAGAAAATACATTTTTGTTACCAAGAAAAACACTTTTTTTAAAAAAAATATGTGTCATATATGAAATTAGAAGAGACATTGTTATCAAATAAAATGATAAGATTGTTTTTAAACTTCTAAGGATCAAAATTGATTGGAATAATAAAAAAAACTAAAAGTAAATTGAATAAAAAAATAGAATAAAATAGAAAATTAAAAAAGTATAAATTGTAAAATTATGGTAAAATTAACAAAAATACAGAAAAAAATAGCCTTCCCTAACCTAGAATGTCAAAGTTATTATCTAACTTAGATTATTTGTTAACTAACTAGCTCTAAAAAATATAAAAAAACTCAACTCTAATTTGATTTAATAAAAACAATCTTTGCCACTTGAAGCACAACATCATCAACCAAGATAATAAAATATCACCAAATAAAAGGTTTAAAATCCTTATCAGCTAGTTGCAAAATAGATATTGATAAAAAAAAAATCAACAACTTTTGATAATAAAAAAACACAGACTTGTCAACCCCAAAAAACCCAAATCACAAAGCAATAAAATAGACCAACTAAATCAAGATATTGAAAGCTCTCAAAATGTCCCAATAAACTAAACAAAGGCTGTGAAAAACACTACACACACCCTTTGCACTACATCATCAAGAAAGAGATGAAAGCAATTATATATATAAAAAAGAAAACAGAACAACAAAATGATAATGTCCTAGTCGATCACAGGCTCAAACTCCCATGAAAATGCCTAGAACTCAGCAATTCTAAAAGAAATTAGAGAACAAATCAAGCTCGAACATAGAAAAAACTTATCTCGCAGCAACCAGATGGGAACAACTAATTGCGAAGCTTACAAGACACATAAATCTCAATTAACTTCATTCTAAATCAACAATACATCTAATCCTAGAGTACCAACTCGACACTCTCTCAAGAATCACCAAGTAATCGAGTACATTGTAGGTAAAAAATCTGAGAGGCCCATCAAATACCTATCAACTAACCACAACTTAGCAACCTAAGCCAAGCCAAAAACCAACAAACTCACTAGCTCCACGAAACCAGAAGACGCTCTTCCTGGGTAAAGCCATGAAAATATAGAGGAAAAAGCTCAAAGATGTAGAAGCTGCACACGTAGCCACCAAAACACCTACAACCGAGAAGTAACTGCCAAGAAACCCTCATCTAGCGCCAACAAAAGAACAGGGAAGCAGATCTCTGGAAACCATCATGTCGCCAGAGAAGACCACAGAGAAGCACATCCTCCTGTGATAAGAACTGCTTCAGTCTACAATGTTGTTCCTTAGGGACTACAGTAATTTGTTGAGGCTTTTCAGGTTTTTTTTATAATTAACTGTAATAGTAACAACAACAATAATATAGATTTACTTTTGGTCAGGCAGCTAGGACTGATAAAAGGGCTGCAACTTGCAAAGTATTTGGTGTAAAATAGAGCCCCCCTCGAGCAAATCATTGAAATAAAAAAGTAGACAATCACTATAACAGTTACTACGAATACTAATTAATTAGGTCTGGACCATCTAGCTAATGGTCCTTCTCCGTTTGGAGAGGACCATTTTATCACAGAGAAGGTTGTGAAGTGGGGACAAAAAAAAAAGGAGGAAAAAGATTGATGCCTTTTGCATGTTATGATTGGCATTGACTCGTTGTCCAAATGTCTTTAGAAAGTTCGCTTCCCCGTCCCAGCTGTGGGTTTCTATACTTTCTCTATAGCACAAAACAAAATGCAACCCTCTCCCATTTCCCCACCACTACTCTATCACTACATTCACTTCTCTCTACATCTCTTATATTTTAGTTATTAGTCCCCACTCGTGATATATGTGTGTGTGTATGTATATATATTTCAAATTGAAACATCAAACATAGAATAAAATTTGTGTTCTTGAGGCACACAATATTGCTCTTAAGCTTGCACAAGAAATACCAAAAGAATCCACCTTTTCTGGCTACTGAGTATCACTTCATAGTATAAGGTCTAGAATTAATGAAAATTGATGTTAGATTCTGCTTTTCCGCTGTACAAATGGTTTATTGCTATGAGAAATCTTTATGTTTCAAAGAAGCAGAACATACACAGTGAAACTCCACAGGAAGTCAAGAACAAGGACCCGTTGTGTAATCACGTTACAATTCAAATCACTGTTTTGGGATTTTGCAGGCCTCTTTGAGAACTCCATACAGGTTATTATAATAACTTCTAAATTGTCTTCTTTGATAATTTGAATTTGACTTTGTGCATGATTTCTTGAGAACTGAAATTAGCATGAAACTGGAACGTGCTTCCACTTTGTCGCCTACTGAACCTTTTTTTCTTTTTTCCTCAAAACTTAACCGGACTTGCTGCCTTGCATTGCAAATCAAATTCATTTTTTCACTAGAGATCACAAAAATGTCAGAAACTTGGAGGATCTTAGCATTGTTTAACCATCCAGCTAGTGTTTTTCTTTTCCTGCAATGAAGAATGGACATAAAAGTAAAGATACTTTCTTGATCTAACAATCATAGAGACACATGGGGGTATCTAACCTCGTCTCTTGCTTCTAATCAGTCAAGTTTTCAAGAAAAACTTGAGTGCCATGGAACTCTCTGTTAGATCATTGATTGCAACAGGGGATGTTGTTTTTTGTGATTCACAATTCAAGAATGTAATTAATGCAACTAATAGTTTCATAAATCTATGAAGGATGCCTGTCAGATCCTTAAAAAACACATAGTTGATTCACAATTGCTCACATTTTGGTTTCTAAGCCATCCTATAGGCTCTATGGTTCTAAACTCATAGGTTAAATTAAGCTTCTAGGATTTCTACAATCTCAAGAGAAAAGTCTTCAATTAAACAAATCTTTACAGAAAGTTTTCAAGAATCAGTCTCTCCCTCTCTGCCCTTCTCCCTCCTTCCCTTTCTATTTGCAGTGAGAAAAGAAACTTCTTTTTCAATCAGGAGGTGAATATCACGACAAAAAGAGAGAACTGACCACCTTAGCACGCACACACCCACACGCCCTGTCGCCTTTTCTTTTGTATCGATGTTGAAAAGGACAGGGTCCATAGCTATATTTTATTTGATGATTCTGTGACAAAAATTAGTCTGCTGGACACTGAAGGACAGTTAGGGGTATCGGCCTTAGCCTAATTTCTACAGCAGAGATTTAGAGAAAACCCCCACAAAACCTCAATTACTTTCAAGCATCCACTGTCTCCTCTCTCCCTTACCTTTCATCCCCTTTGAAGCGAGCCTGCTTTTGTGGTCTAAAACTATCTTAGCAAGTTACATCTGGACTTAACCCCTTTCTTGATTAATGCTCAATATAGCTGTTATATTTGGATGGATTCACTTGAGCAACTTTTGGGTTGCATTGGAATATTAGTCTCCAGCAGAATTATGCATCTCGAGCATGAAAAGAACTGCTCGGTACATTGAAAAACTTTTGGTTTTTCATGTAATACAAGCTAAAAGTGACATTGGTTCCTTTCCCAGCTGATGGTGAATTAATTTTTCCTTGTATTTACTACTTCCAGCTATTTAAGGCAGTTCAATCAATCATAACACCTCCTTGTTCTGGAGGAGACACCACTGCAGAATGAGGTATCCCACTGCTGCCTCCTATCTATTCCATTTCTCCAAATAAGCTTGAAAAATAAACGCATGAGGGCCACGTGCCATCCAGCATATATTTGGATGCATGGTCTGTTTAAATAGACATAAAATTGGTCCTTGGGATATCTAAAACCTTAGTTAACTTAAAAAACAATGCATATCTGTTGCAGAGAAATTACCCAGCATATAAACAGTAGAGTAGGATATCAAAAAGGTGTCTGAAAATATTAAGAGGTTGTTTTTAAAATGATTTTTATTTGAAAATATATTAAAACAATTTTTTTAATTATATTAACACATCATTCGGTATAAATAATTGTTTTAGAAATATAGTTTGGAATCCAATTCCAAAAAGCTTGAAATACGTATAAACAAAATAGGACAATTGGAGGGTGGTGCTCAACAATTCTCACTTGCTTACCTACGAGAGAAGAGAATGTGGAAATTGGACCATAAATGTATGGACATTTCTATGTTAACACTCATCATAGCAACTATCTATCATCCCCTTCTTTGTCTCTTTGTCGTTCTCTCCCTTTCTCTCTCTCCCTCTGGTGAAGAGAATCAACGAAAATTGTTAACTTTTGGACGCCTCTGCTATGTTCAGACACTGTTAACAGCAGCTGATGATCACTCTGTGGGTGCTGGTTCTGGTTAGCTATATTACATGAAGACAAGTTCACTTTTTGGAGTCTAATTAGACCTCAGTGGCTCCGGTTCTCTGATTCATCATTTCTTTACAGATTCAATCTTGGGTACTTGCTTGTTTTGTTCCTGGAGTTCAATCGTATCAGACCTTTGTTTTCAGATTTTTTATTGTTTTTATTATTATTTTTGTTTATTGGGAATGTTGTCTGTTTTACTAATGTTGATTGGGGTGCGTTTTCTCTCAGTTTGAAGGTGGCGAACATAGGAAAATGTATGGATTGAAAGTGACTACTAGACACAAGCGTTCAAAGAGGTAAGCTATTGATTCAATCTTTTGTAAGCTTGCAATTATTGTTCTCATTGCTCATTTCTGTTCATTGCTATTCTACTTGATGGGTTTTTTGTTTTTTAACTGGAATGGCTTCTGTGGTGGGCTTCATGAGTAAAGTGGAAACTCGGGGCATTCATCACACCTGCTAAAAAATATTGTTTTACAAGTAAAAACAATGAGACTACAGTTGTATAAAACCCCATGAAAGTTTTGGTTTTATTCTCCGAGCTATTTTCCAAGCAGAAAAGACTATGAAACTTTTGTCGTCCAGATGAAATTTTAGAGCTTCAAAAAAGAGGAACAGTGGGAGAGCTCTTCCTAAATCATAAAGAACTTCTTGAAGATGGGATTTTAGAGTATGTTTCCCAGCTTGGAATTTGGGATTTTTCTTTTCAATTTCTCCCAAGTTCCTTCTCTGATAAAGCAAGCAATTAATGAGTAATAGATGCGGTGAATGAAACTGAAAACTGTTTCAAGTTGGGTCTTGGGAAAATTATTGCAAAGTGGATATTTGATAGGAGGTAATCGTTAACATCTCTAGCCACCTACTCCTTCCCAGTTAAAAAGAAAATCCAGTAATTGTGTTGCAGTAGCTGTGCTCATTAGATAGAGGCAGCCAAGCCTTTTAATCCTTTTTTTTTTCCTTCTTCATTATATATCCACTTCCGTTTTTATGTTTGCTATCTGTGCTGTGGCAGCTTCCCAGATAAGAAAAGACTCGAGGAAGATGACTTAGATGGTTCCTTTGAAGCATCCAGCTGCATAAAGCTGGTAAGACTACACCTTTTTCTATGCCCTTTTGCTTAAAAAAAATGAAATGAAAAAGAATCAGCTCAGTATCTTATTTCTTCTTTACAGCATCCAACCTTTCATCCCCATGTTTTATAAAGACCTCGAGCATAAGGCCAGCCAAAACTTAACTGTAAAATGACTTCTTTTAAATCTCCTCATCTGCATAAGGTTGTTTCTTCGCCTTCGATTTATTATTCTATTTGTTTAGGTTGGGGCAATGGGATGAATAATTAGCTTAATACATTTGAGTCAAATTTTAGTTATGGTCCCCCCTGTGGTGGTTTAGTTGAATGGAATAAATTATTCTTGTGATTTAAATAAAGAACAACTCATATAATTAACTCAAAAGCTAAGTTGATTTGGTAGCTTTTCCCAACACATTTATTCATTAGGTGAATCCTCCTGGATCATAACATAAGAAGCAATTACTAAGTATATGGTTTTTGGATTCAATCTGATTACAGAATATGGGGCACTTGAAATACTCTGCCAAAGCCGAGAAGAAACAATCCCCTAAGACCGAAATGCAAGATTCTTTGAAGCAAGAGGTATGCAGCTGAACTTCTTCATTCTCGTCTTGTTCTTTCTTGCTCTGAGTTAAATATTAGTTTAACTCTTTTATGCAGATTCTACAGCTTGAGAAAAGATTACAAGATCAGTTTCAGGTCCGTTGGGCTCTTGAAAAGGCATTGGGTTATAGGACTTCTTCCCATGAGAGCATGTCTGAGCTGTCAATGCCTAAGGTAAATCCTTGCCATAATAATTTTATGGGAATAGAAATAGCTGTACTTAATACTGTCATGCAAAGTGAATTTATACAGAACTGGGGCCTTTCAGCAAAACTTGTAACCATGCCAACAACTTGCTGAATTCTTATCATTTCTTTGGGAAAACTTCTGATAATTTGTAATTTCAGTTTCTTGTTCTGATTTATGTCACTTAATATGTAAAATGGAATTAAAATGTCAGTGTTCATTGTTAGGCTCAAGGTTTTGACTTGCTAGTTCCTGTGTTTTCTGCAACTCCAGCCAGCCACAGAATTAATCAAAGAAACTGCAGCATTAGAGTTGGAAGTTGTATATCTGGAACAGTATCTTCTCTCCTTGTACCGGAAGGCATTTGATCAACGAGCATCCTTGGTTTCCCCATCTAACCAGGATCAAAGTTTAAAAACCCCTGTCACAACCCCGGGACGAAGGTTGTTTGATGTTTCCAGGCCTGATATATCAAAGAAGGAAACTTCAGCTACTGAAACTGCTTGCCAGTCACTTAACAATACATGGAAGGAAACCAATAGAATAGGAGGAGAGGAGAAACTATTAGATTCTGGAGTTCATCGATGTCAGTCTTTATTGTCCCAATACACTACATTTTCAAATAGAGCCTCTCCTCCATCAGAATCTTTTGGTAGAGCTGTGCGTGCGTGCCAGACCCAGCCATTGTCCATGATGGAGGTAACTGAGTGCTAACACATAAATTATATCTTTGCAGTTTTTTAGTTTTGCTGTTTGCAACAACTACCAATGACGATGGAGCATGTTAAGCACAAGGTGCTTTTTTACTATTGTTTGCCAAAACAATGTGGAAGAACACTATCATTGGCTATTCATTTTCAAATTCAACAATTACAGAAATAGGGCGAATAATTTCATCAAATGACAATTTTATCAGCCTTGAATGGATTATAAATTTTGTGTGTTTTTGCAGTTTTCCCAGAGTGCATCAAACATTATTAGTCTGGCTGAGCATCTTGGTACTCGCATTTCTGATCATGTTCCAGAGACACCTAACAAGCTTTCAGAGGATATGATAAAGTGCATGTCAGCTATATACTGCAAGCTTTCAGATCCACCTTTGACACATAATAGCCTTTCATCTCCCAATTCATCTTCATCATCCATGAATGAATTTTCCCCACGAGAACAATGTGATACGTGGGGTCCGGGATTTAGGAATAATTCATCCTTTGACATACGGTTGGATAACCCTTTCCTTGTTGAAGGTCTGAAAGAGTTCAGTGGACCATACAGTACAATGGTTGAAGTCCCATGGATCTATAGAGATAGTAAAAAATTAGGAGATGTTGAAAACCTGCTACAAAATTTCAGGTGAGCCAATCTACCATCTGATTATTACCAGAAAACGTGTTAATAATGTAGGTATCAAGTAAACAGCATGTGTTTTGCTGTTATGTTGAGATTCTTATTATGATTTTTGGGATCTTCTGCTGCAGATCACTTATCCGTCGACTAGAGGAAGTTGATCCTAGGAAGCTAAAACATGAGGAGAAGCTAGCTTTCTGGATCAACATACACAATGCAATGGTGATGCATGTAATGGCACTTTTCGATAGAAATATTTAGTTAACAAGCTAATTCCATATTTTTTCTTTTTCTGACATGAGTTTCTAACTTCAATATTCTCTAATAGGCATTTCTGGTTTATGGGATTCCCCAAAACAATGTTAAGAGGCTCTTTCTACTTTTGAGAGTAAGGGAAACCCTTTTGCATTTTTCCTTTGAGGAAGAGATTTTGTGCAAATATAGTTTTCTTACACTCTTGCTCTGTGCAGGCTGCATATAATGTCGGGGGTCATACATTTAGTGCAGACACAATACAGGGTTCTATCCTTGGATGCCGGCTGTCTTGTCCTGGACAGGTGGATCTTTAGAGTTTTTCTTGAAACTAAAATTCAGAAGTCATTATTGTTAATATCTTGTCAAAGGGCTTTGGTGTGTAGGGTCTTGCAACTTCACCTGCCTTTTGTTGAGATCCAATGCAGGATTTGGCATGTAGAGTTGAGCCACCATCGTGAAAAATCTTTCAAATAAACAAGGGCATTATTTTTTGTGTCATGAAAAGAACACAGACATGCTCACACAAAAAAAGACTGATATATATTTGTATGTTCAATAAGCATATTTGTATTTGTAAAGTAATTCTCGTGGGATACAATAATGCACTTGTCAGTTAGATGTAAATTCATTTGATATAATGATCCTGAAAAATCTTGTCCCTAATTGCAGTGGATTCGAACATTACTTTTATCGAAGTCCAAATTCAAGACAGTAGAGGATCGGCAAGCATATGCAACTGACCATTCAGAACCGCTTTTGCACTTTGCACTATGTTCAGGAAGCCATTCTGATCCTGCGGTACTTCATTTTCCCTCATCTGTTCCAACATTTTTAGTAGATTAGTAGCAGTCATAAGATACTGTGCAGCATGAACATTGTAATTGCAATACTGATTGAGAAAACACAACCAAAATTAAATGCTATATCCTTTTTAAGTGTATGTTTTTTTTATTAGTTGCCTGCACTTTGTGTGCGCACTGCCTTTTCACGGCACTCTTTCATAAAGAGCTCATTTTTGTGATACCATGCTTTGGTTTCCAAAAGAAGTAATTTCCTTTTGACTATTCTAAAGTATATTATGAAATATCAGCTCAGTAAAAAGAACTGAACCTGGGTTTTTCAGATTTTGCGGGTTTTGGTCATATTTTCTGTTTAGTTTATCCTCTTCAGATGGAATTTAGACAAGTACTTTTGCCAGGTCCGTCTCTACACTCCAAAGGGAATAATTCATGAGCTTGAAGTTGCGAAGGAAGAGTATATCCAAGCAACCTTTGGCGTACGCAAGGACCAGAAAATCCTGCTTCCAAAGATTGTGGAGTCCTACACCAAGGATTCAGGTTTATGTCATGTGGTTGTTCTTGAAATGATCCAAAAAACTTTGCCTGCTACTGTAAGGAAGTGTCTTAAGAAATGTCAGCTAGGAAAAGCTCGTAAGACCATTGAATGGATTCCGCATAATTTTACTTTTCGTTACCTGATATCTAAAGAGCTGGTAAAGTGACTGCTTCCGTGTGTCAAAAAGTTTAATAGTATTCGACCTCTTCTATTCATTCACATAGTTCTCAGGGTTCTTATATTTTGAGATTTTAAATTTTTTCCTTGTATATATTAGGAGATGAAGTCTGAAATGGTGGGATAGAACAATGTGATATTTTGTTTTGTATAATGAAATCTCGATTCCGCCTTTTCCGAGCATGGAAGCATTCATGATCTCTGTGATGTTGCCAAATGAAATGAAAATGTGCATCGAAAATATACTGACTGCGTTGTTTTCTTGAGATATTATTTGGTTGATTATAAGTGCAGAATTTTGCATAGGTGTTTGACACAGACCTATACTATGAAGAAGATGGCTATCATCAGTTGTCTCAGTACTGATCATGCTGACAATATATCACACGACAGGTTGGATTTCTCAGAATTAGACATGTTCGCCAATGGTTTAGACTCATTGAATGAAATTCCTTCATATTAGACTCTGCCATTTGTTCGAAGAATCCTTACCACACTTGTTTATACCGGAAACTGAAACTTCGTAGAGCATTGTTCTATTCCTGGCAAGACCATTCTCCCTCACCTTGTGAAACTGAAAAAGATCCTAGTAACTAGAGGTTCGTATAAAGTATAGCTTTTGGGGTTGTACATGTGACCCTAGCCGTTGTCCGAAACAAAAATTGTTTGGTTGAAACAACTTTTGATATTAAAGTCATAGATAATATAGATAAAAAGCTAGAAAATCTTTAAAATGAAACTTCTTTAAAATAAAAAACTCGTCTCAGCTTTCCAGGTAACATCAATTATCTGTGCTGTAAGGATTCATGGCTTAATGATCAATAGATATTTATGGGATAAACAAGGGGGTGGATGAACATGTGATTGCCAGTCTGTCGGAGCTCAATTATTACCATGCTATCAGTGCAGATAGTTATTGCACGATGGTTCTGTCTCCACAAATATGTTCACATTCTTCATCAGTGAAAACCATCTACAAAACAAATATTTGGAGGCAGTGTAATGACTCGTTCCATTCGATCTATGCTTTTGGAAAAATCATTTTTCACATATTTTATCCATGGTGAAAACTAGATGTAAAGCCTTAAGATCTTGTAGCATGGTTCTTGAGTCTGCATTAAAATTGAGACAATTGTGCTTATGAATCCGTGCAAATTTAATCTCTGGCAATTAAAAGAGAGAAAAAAGAAGCAGCAATCTGCATGTCCCCTACTCACTAAACATAAGCACCGAAATCTTCAAAAAAGGTAAAAACAACTCTTAAACAAGTTCCAACGATGCACAAACACAGTTAACCAGAGATTTAACTAGCTATAACTTGTCTAATATGGGCTTTCCCCTATAATATTCCCGGGAGGATTATAAAAACAAATAGTTAAGCTAGCTTGGTCCTTCACGCATGTAGCTTGTGCACACCCCAACTCCAAAGATTTCCTCCACACCACCTGTGTGTAAACTCCACACCTATGGCTTGGTGCACAGGAATTGTTAGTGTGGTTATAGTAATTCTTCTCTTGTACCCAGTGATCAACAGCCATGAGTGGAGTCACAGCCATGCCACTAGCCCATAACTGATTTGCACCATACTTACTGTTGCTCAAGTTTGCAAACTGGCAACCCATTGTGTTCCTTTGGTACCTGACTAGTCTGCTTGTGGCATTGGCTAGCATCTCGCTCCACTTGAGAGGGCCAACACCAACCGCTGCTCTTGCTTGGTTGTGAGACTGTAGGAACTCTTTAGCCACATTTGGCAGTGGAACTGGAGCTATTGTGACTTGGGTGGGTTTATGGTCTGATGCAAGAGCTGCACCATGGGTTGAGCTGTGGCATAAAGCTAGAAACAGAAGGGGAAGCAAGGAGTAGCAAGCCATTTTTTTAGCTAGATTTTTACAAGGTCAAGTGATTTTCAGCTGAGGGTCCAGTTTATTAATAGATTTGCTCGTGTGGTCTGGCTATGCTTAGGTGGTATGACGAGGTTGTCCTTCACAATGCCACCCTCACTTCCACATAGTTACGGTTTATAATGTCAATTTGCCACCAAATTTTCCCCCGAGGAATCAATTTGATTAATTGGAAGATTCATGTTGTTCCCTAGATAATTCTATGAAATAATTTTTGATACGACAGAAAGAGGTGAAGGCATCATCCGTGATGCATCGGGCCAGGTGATTTGTTGGGGATTGAGGCAACGAGCCTTGAAACCATGGGAAGGGTCAGACAGTGCCGCCCACCCCTTGACATTGTTTATTGACTCGTGTACAGCAATCAAATTGGATGGCAAACGTGAGAGTACTGTTGACTTTGATCTGAAATGCTGTGCAAATCTCAGTGAAACCTGGTGTTCCCAATGTGGTCTGTGCATTTATGAGTGGGAAATGAAGGCTTGATTCTCAACACGCCTGGGCAAGATTTCTTGTTTCAGAGGATGGATGTGAGCATGCTCGGGCTAAAGAACTGCTGCCAACTAGAAGATGATGCAGAAGGTTTGGCGTACAGTATCTTCTATGATTTATTTATCAGGACCTCTTGATTACCATGCCAATCTCCATGATCACTGCTTGGCTTCGCGCTGCAAACTTCCTTGTAATAGTGGTTGGAATGAGTTATTACTGTGGAAACGTTATTTTTGCTTGTGTGTGACATGTTCAGCTGCCCAAGGTTGCAGTAATGGATGGCTCCATTTATTTCCGTGAGTTGGACTTACCATGAAGCTCTATGGTAGGAAATAGGAATATACGTGGGAGCTGGGCTTATCTCACAGACGAATGAAGTATGTATTTGACCCTCTAAAAGAGCGGCCTCCCCACTGCTTTCTTCGCTGTTCCTTTTACTGATAGCCTGACTCGAATATTAAATTAATATATTTTTAAATTATTTTAATATATTAATTTTTGAAAAAAATTTAAAAATATTATTAATATACTTTTCTAAGTAAAAACTACTTTTAAAAAAATCACAATTATATTCCTAAATATGTTCCATGGCAGGTGTGCTATTTTTATTTTTTAGAATTTTTATTTAAAAAAACTTATGATTGAGTATAAATTATATTAAAAAAATTCATTACAAGGGATATATTTCAGAGATTTATTAAAGTATTTAAGTTAAAATAAATTCTTAAAAAACAAGATCTTCAACTAGTAATGATTATCAAATAATGATTATTAAATTTTAATCAATTTATTTTATTTTTATATATAAAAGGAGCTTAATCCATTAATTTTATGAGCTAATTAATTTTAATATCTAGATGTTTATTTATTTTCTTGTGTCATGTGTGGAATTCTAAGACAGGAGAGGATTATTTTATTGTGTGTGTAAACATCAGAGGCTAATGAAGAATTATTCCCATCTATGTTTTGGATTCCAAGGGCAGAATCATGGGATATTGGACCAAGAGTTTTTTTTTTAAGCTAGAATTTTATTCAAAAAATATTGTATTTTTTAATTTCTAGAGCTATGTAACTTAGTTATAATGTTTAGATTTTTTTTATTTTTTTTTTAATCTTTGAGGCTTTATTTGGTATACTTTGAGTTTTATTTTAATTAGAGTTGATGTTAACTCATTAGATTAATTATAGCTTATTTTATTTAAAGTATAAATATTATCATGGAAGACAATAATTTTTTTTCATGAAGTTGAATACAATATTGTCACATATTGTGTGTGTCACAGAAGAATTTTTTTAATTTAATTTTTTATTAAATTACTCTAACTTATTAAAGAATTATTAATAAAATTTATTAGTATTTTTTATATTCTTCATTCATGTTTGGCTATTGGTGCCTAGTGCTCATATGTTTTCAATTACTAGTAATTAAAGATGCCAGCACGCAGGCCATTTTATCTTATTTGACCGAGAAAGAAACACGCACAACTTTTTAATTAATACACAAATCTAATTCTAACATTTAATCAGTAATTAACCGTGAATCTCTTAGCCATAAATATCCGAATTCACATGATTTCATACTGTGAACAGATATGATAACACGAGAGTGACAATAGGCAGGAATTAATGGACCCACTTAGAAAATGATAAATATTATTTTGATATAATTTTTAATAAAAAAAATATATTTTTTAAATGCTGATAGCCAAAAGAAAAGCATTTCAAAAATAGCAACGCTGAACATCTTAAACAATAAAAAAGAAACATGATAGATAAATAAATAAAAAAATAAAATAAAAAATAGTACGGGTGTGAGTTGATATTATGGCAAAGAAAATTAATTTTGCATGAGTCATTTATAAACATTATTTAACTCTTCAGCATAAACCAATAAATAGCCTCCCTCAAATCTTCACACTCAAGTTAACCTCTTTTTTTACCTTTATTTATTTTTTTATATTAAAAAGTGTTTTTGATTTTTTTAATTTTTTAAAAAATATTATTTTAATATATTTCTAATAAACAATATATTTTTTAAAATTATTATCACAGTAACAAATAAACTAATTAATTTGGCTCTTTTCGTTTTATTGTCTGCTTCTCCTATAGGTTAGGCTCTTTTCGTTTTAAGATCCTATAATAACAAATACTAAATAAACTCAACGCTAGCTGTTTTATTTATATTTTTGGGTTATTATAATAATAAGTATTTTTAAAAATATTTTTTATTTAAAATAACATTGAATTTATTTTTAATATTAACCCATTAAAATAATTTGAAAAAAATTAAAAAAATTTAAAACGTAAAATAAACAGGCTTTTAAAATATATTATGTGGTCAATGAAAACAAAATGATTTCTTGTGTAATTTCAGGCGTTATTTCATGGTTAAAATGCATTAATTGCCTTAATATTAATTATGCAGATCAGAATAATAACATTTCACGGGTCAATAATCGGATCCAGATCCGAAATCGAGAAGGAGCCATGCGTCCGTTGATTGCTACTAATTTCAAACATCAAGAATATTATTATTCTTGCTTCCTCTTTTTTCTTATTGGCCAAGATTAAACCTATAGTATTTACATATTGCAAGGACCGATTTAAAAAAAAGAAGATATCCTTTAGATTAATGTCATATGCATATAGTAATAACGCACGGAGCCATTCATGCTGACCTGTTACTAACAAGAAAAAATTAATTATTATTTTCTAACATAGCTAATTAACTCATCGAGGGGTAAAATTGTATTACGACCCTTAAATGGGAGACAGCCAGAAGTGTCGTACCACCGAATCAGCGTTCCCAAGCACAAACTCCCAAGAGTCTCACCAAGTTAACCCCCATCATTACAATATTTACACCAATCCCTCCCTGAATTCCCAAACTATCCCTACTCGGGAATTGCAGTCAACATTGCCGTGAGCTTACTCCTGCCGCCATTTCTGCTCGGCCCCCCACCGCGACCATCGTTGTCCGCAGAAAAAACCAATTTCTTGCGGCACCTACATTTTTCAGCCCCTCCAGTTTTCACCAAAGCTGAGCTAGCTTTAACAGCCAATGCAGCCATTTGTTCAGGTTGCAATGGATGCTTCAACCAACTCAATGGCAAAGCGAAATAGAGCTGACCCGGCTGGAGTTCTTCACCATCATTTATAGCTGAAACAACATCATCGAATTCCATCTCATCAGCGTTGCAAATGAAGCAGGTAGGATTCTTGGCAAGAACATAAGAAACCTTGACTGGGGATGAGAATTCCAGTAACCTTCCATCTTGTAAAATCAACTTTGCCGTTGCTACATGTGTTGATTCACAAGAACTGCAAATGCCCATATTCTTCGTGTCTTGATTTTTTTTTTTACTATTCCTTTTCTTTCTTCTTGGCTGGTGATGAGAGGCCTGAAATCTGAAGAGGAAGAGGGTGGTGCGTGCGTGAGTGAGTGTGTTCGTGTATTTTAATTAAGGAGAGATTGCTTCGACATCTGTATTTGGTTGCCACGTCAGATTTGTCATTTTACGTGATCACTGTGCAGGAGTTGCCAGCCTGTAAGTTGTGGGTGACAGGTTGTATGTATGTGGTATTGAGTAACCTCGATTCTAGGTCATATTACACAGACAGGGACTGCAGATTTTTGTGTTCTGAATTTCTCTCGCTAATTATAACTACTACAAATTTTAACATGTTCATCATGTCTCATTTAAATTTATCAATGGTTGCTACCTGCGTTCTATCAAAATCATAATAATTAACAACATTATAAAAGTTAATCTACCCAGCTTATAAAACATGAACACAACAAGATCAACTACTTATCAGCACGCTAATAGGCTTCTTCTTTACTACAATACTATTTTTAATTAGTGGTTGTACATTACTCTTGTCTTTTAAACCACTCTGGCATTGTCATTGACCTCTCTCTATACAACATTTATTATACCCAGTACAATTGTTTGGAAATGTGGTTCAATTTATATTTTATTAAATTTTTTTTATTAAAATTTAATATAATTTATATATTTTGGATTGTTTTAATTTATTAATTTTAAAAATAATTTTTTTAAAATAAAAAAAATATTAGTATATATTTTGACACGAAAAGTTATTTGAAAAATAATCATTACCACACTACCAAACACACTTTATATTTGTTGATTGAGCTGCATCAAAAGCCTAATGAAAATATCACAATTTAGTTATAGCATGGAAAGATTTCTAATGATTTACTCGCAATTGTTGGTAAATCTCTTAATCCTTTATATTTAATGTTTATCTGTTCATAGAGTTTAATACAAAGTTTAATAAACTTGTAATTAATTTAACTACTCAGGTAAAATTAGTATCCTTTATTGAATACACTTTTTTATTCTTAACTAATGAGTTTATAATAAAAATATTTTTTGGTGTCTTTTTATTCAGCAAGACAGTGATACTAATATCATCTACCTAGCGACTTATCTTGCTTGTTGAGGACAATCTCCCTCTTTTTATAGCAATGAACATCCCTGTATTGATAATCTTTATTTAATGATTATTACGGGTTTAACCATTGTGAAAGAGGTTACTAACAATATGATCATTGTTTAACCTATAATATTTATTGTAATTTTTAGATTATGATAACTTTTGAATCAATCCAACTCACAATCATATCTATGTTATATCTATGTTGTAGTTGGAATCGTTTGACCACCTCCTTTTCTTTAATAATGGTAAGTTGAGAGGTGGAAAAAAATTATGATTAGTTAAACATGTGAAGTCATTAGTATTGACAGACTCAATATTTATTGTAATTTTAATTAATAATTTTAAAATCACTTATTATGTCACTATAAATATTACTAACCTCTTAAACATGGAGTCATGTATTGATTCAAATCATCTTACAACTGGGGACAATGAAAATATTTTAATATATATTATTGGTTATTCAAATATTCACATGTCTACTTGCGTCATAAATTTATTATCTATTTTACATGTTGCTAATATAATAAACTCTTTACTTTTTATGAGTTGATTTTTTATTGGTGATATTTTTCTTTTAAAATTTCATAATTATTTTTGTCTTGTCAAGGATTGCACTTTATGCAAAATTTAGTTTTCAATAATTTTTTTAAATATTATCATTTTTTTCAATTTTAATTATACTACTTGTGGTATGAACAAATATAGTAGATCAACTTTATATTTTTCATAATATGCATGCACTACTGCTCTGAATTTAATATTTTAGTGATGTTTTGGATCTTTCATCTATTTATTTATTTAAAGGGTATCATTATTTTATTATCTTTATAGATCATTGCACTAATTCATTTATTTTATTATCTTTATAGATCATTGCACTAATTCATTTAAAGGGTCAAGTTAGAAGTTTATGATATTTTCATTTGGTTTTAAGAACTTCTTGAAAATTAATTTCATACATGTATTAAAAGCTTATAAACTAATTGGGGTGATGAATTTAAAAAACTTCATACTTTTTTTTTCTATATATAATTCTAGCATTTTTCACTGTATCACTTGCCCTCAACCTTGTGAGAAAAATAAAAATATTAAATGTCTATATTATATTGTTGAAACATGACTTATACTTTTCACTCAAGGATGAATATGTCTAATCTCTCTCTTTTTCTCTCTCACAAAGACACTTGTTGAAAAAAATTTGATCCAATTATGAGTTGTTAACTATTTTATTGATTGATAATTTATAAATGAATAATTTTGATTTCATGTTTCTTTCTTATTAATTTATAATCTTTATTTAGATATAAGAAAATGTTTAAGTTCTAGAGCCAAATGTCAGAGTTTTCAAATGATCAATTACTAATGAAATACCACATTTAAAAGCACATTTAGCTTAAAATCTAGACAAAAATAGAATTATGATGATAAGATATTCGCAGAGACATATGATATTTTAATAGCTAAATTAATGTCTCAATTGCTAAAAAAATCATTTTATGCTCCAAAAGATAATTTATTACAAGCCATATATGACATTCAAGTATCCGCTACAAAGAAAGCTTTTCTAAAACTATCTACGGGCGGTAAGGATATGTATACCGGTATATATATAGATATTATATATGTTATGTCTAATATCATATATCAAATTTCCTTATAGATTTAGTAATTAATAAAGATGGGTTAAACTATACAATCAATCAAGATGTTTATGGAAAATGAGATTTTTTAAAAATAATAATAAGATAGAAAATGATTTTCTATTGATAATAGTATCTCCACTATTTATAAGATATATTAATCTCTGATCTTTTTAAAAAATAACTTTGTATGATATCTAATATAAGAGTATTTTTAGTGCTAAAAGCCAATTAGAAGAATCAAATTATTGATACTATTGTTTGGATAGTGGAAATATGTTTTATATGTATAAAAACTTTAATTGGAAAAAATCATTTTAACAACTTATTTGTATTTAAATATTTTTATTATCAATATTTTTGGTTTTTTTAAAGAAAAGCTATTGAAAACGTTTTCTTGATGAAAGAACAAATCTTTAAATAATCTATTTTATTTCTATTTAAATATTTTTAATATTAATTCTTTTGGTCTTCTTTTTTAGAAAAGCTATTGAGAAAGTTTTCTTGATGAAAGAATAAATCTTTAAATAATTTATTTTAATATTTTGGCTTTTTTAATAGATATATCAGAATGACTTTTCTTTGATATAAAATATATTTTGGACATTCATTTGACTTTTTCATTAGAGCTGTAAAATTAAGGAATAAAAGTTAAACATATAGTTTTATTTTATTTTATTTTATTTTTGGCTCTTATATTGGAGATTCCCTAAATATTAAGGATCCTGGTATGGTGACTGATTGCTTTAGCTTTGAAAATGATGCATTTGATGTTTTCTTTAATCGAACATCTCAAAACAAAATCTATACTAATAGCAAAAATGAATTTACGAGGTTTCACCCTTTTTTTCCAATAAAATTAAATCTATACTAATAGCAATTAGTAGTGACTGGGCTTGGTTCCAAACTCTAATATGCTATGTAAAACTTTTACACACACACATTCTTTCAAATGCATTCTAAGAATGTAATTTTATTGAAAGCCTGGTTTTTCATTTCATCAAATCAATATAAAAATCAATTGCTTGAAATAAACAATAAATTATTTTATATTTTTTCATAGTCTATAACAATTAAAAAAATGAATTGGGATAAATTAATTTTTTTATTGAATAAAATTAATTAACCAAAGAGTGATTTATATTGAAAAATTATAAAAATAATGTTTTCTTTTTTATCAAGTGAGTTTTCTTAACATTATAAAAGGAAATAAATATTATTATTGAAAAATCAATATAATAATTAAAATATACGTAATATAGAAAAATGAAAATTGGTCATGTTTTTAAATAAATTGAATTTAATGATGAATGAGTGGAGATTGAATGATAACCATAAATATATATTTGTCATGAAATTATTATGTTTTGTTTTTAAATTATGTTATATTTGAAATTTGTGTTTGTGCTTGTCAAATATTTTATTTAACATATGATTGGTTTAATTATTTATTTTATTATGAAATATATTTGGAGAAATTATTTAATGATTGCGTAGAAAAATAATTTAGTTATATTGTATTCTTATCAATAGATTATCATTTTTTACTAGGATTAAATTTTTTTAACATAATTTTAATTATTAGAGAAATTATAGTTTTTTCTAGTAAAAAAATAATGCTTATTATAAGCTAAAGTGAAGATAATTTCCCTAATTATTTTAATAAAAAAGTATTTTATCATGTCCTTTTTTCTCTTAAACCAAATAAAATATAAAAATATTTGATAAATTTAAATTTAATGAGCCTAAAAAACCCTTAAAAGTTTAAAAACACAAGCTCATATAATATGCCTGGGCCCAACCACCTACGAGCTTAGTCTAGAGAAAAAATCCAACCTCATGGATTTAGCTTAGGAGAAGAACCCAACCTCATAGGCTTCATCTGGAGAAAAAATCTAACCCTAATAAGACGAACTTAGAATAAGAGTTTATCTCTCATGAGCACAATCTTAGAGAAAAAACTAACCTTCATGAGCTTAGTCTAGGAAAATAGCTAGCTTACCCTCGTGGGATCAACCTTGAAAAAGAGTCTAATGCCATAAGCTTAGTTTAAAGAAAAAGCTTAATCTTCATAAGCTCGGCTACATTATAGATCTATAATCTTATACAAATAAAAAATCTCTCAATATATATTTTTCTCATTAATGCTTGTGTAAGGAATATTTTTCTTTCATTAATACTATTAAAGTAAAATTACACTTTAAACCCTTATTTTTATAAAATAACAAGACTCATAGACTATAAATACCTTATTAGTTCTTTATTCTAGGTTCACAATCTCTTATCTAGATTTTGTTTAGTTAAAACCACGAGTGATTGATCCTATAAAGAACAATTAAAGAATCATAGAAAAAAAATATATACAAATATAGTTAATACCCACTAAATAAAATCTTATAAATCCTTTTATTAAACCACTGTTTGAATAAAAACATTATCGTTAAGTGTATCAATATGATATTTGATACATGAGTGATTGACTTTAGTATACATAGGTGATTGTTAGTATACACACTTTATAGTTAATTAGTTGGTTACACATGACATTGACTTTGGTTATATATACATATTTAATTTTAATAAAGATTTTATTTATCTTTAATATTTATCACATATTTGATGAATAAATCTAATATTTGATTAGTGAATGTAGAGTAAAGATAAAGTCTCTAAGACAAAAATATTTTTCAAATGAAATTATAAATTTACTATAATTATTGAATTTCTATTGTATCAAAGCATTGTTCTTAAATATTCATGGTCAATATTCTATTAAAACTGAATATGAATTAAGGTCATTGAGACAGATATATATTATGTTTTTATTTATTTATGAAAAGAAGTCTATGTTCTTTTAAGATAAGTTACGAGGATACTTATAATTAACATATAAGTGTTTGTTAGATGAAATATATAGTGAATCAATCTATATGATAATTTTATATGGAGAGATTACTTGCGTTTATATAAAAACTCATGTGACAGTTGTGTAAATGATTTTTAGTCTTGAAATCACCGAATTATCTTATATAGAAAATGATATACTTTGATCCTACTATACGTTATTCTAATTAAAAGTAACAAATAGATAGATATTGGGTATAACATAAACTAATTTAAGATATTTGAGTAATAAAGAAAGGATTTATCATTTTAGATGAATTAGAAAAAAAAAATATTCTATTTGTTCTCAATTCGTATTGATTATAAATTCTTGCATAAGATGAGATAAGATTTAAAAAGAGTTTGAAATCTTATTTAAAGAATTAATGACTATACTATTGGAAATAAATATGATTTGACAATTTAGATATACTTTATGTTATAATGTCTAAATCAAAATATTGTTGATAAATAAATAATAATCACATTAAAAAAATGGTCATTAAAATGTTAAGTTAAACTTTTTTTTTTAACTTTTCTAATATTTGAGAGATCATAACACATTACAAGATATTATATTTGATCTTTAAATATAAATCAATCAATTATTGAATTGATATTAAATTAATTTATTAAATTATATTTTATTTAGAATTGTAATTTATACTTAGACCAACTTATTAGAGAACCTATTGTGTCACATGTATAATAGCCATGGATAAGAAATTAAACTACGGGGAAATTGATATTTTGTTATTTTTAGGATTTTTAGATTTTTTTATAAATATAATGTTATGCCTTTTATTTTCTATATAGAGATAAAAATCATATATTATAGAATACCTAAAATACATAAAACAAATGAGTTAATACTAAAAAAACATAATAATTAGAAGATTTTTTATTGGTGGTTCATGTGGATTATCTTTAGAGGCTAGACATATGGCCAACTTGTAATTTGCAACAACTTAACCTTAAAGTTATTATTCAAAATCAAGAATAACATTTGATATTCAGGTAATCTTTGATTAAACTCTAAACAACTCTAAATTTATCTGATGAGATCCTTAGGGTTCCTAAAAAAAATTAAATTTACCATTTCCTCTGTATATATGTATTTCAAAAAACCTAACATAGGACCTACGAAGGAATGCTCTTGATGGAATGAAAAAGTGAGAAGATGTTTTTATTTGACTAGAATAATGTTGTTGAACACTTGTACTTGGTGAAAATATTGGTGAAGATCTAGAGGAGCTAGAGTTTCCATGACAGGGACATTAATTATTCCTTCATATTTTAGAGTTTTATTAATTATGTAAATAATTTCTTATGATGGAATATAATGAAGTAGCTTTATATTTAATTTTCATAAATGACACCACTAATGAATTTGTAATAAACCTCAAATTATATATGAAAATATAAGCTAAGCTTCGAGAGCAATCCACATGTTACAGGATCGTTAATTATCTCAACATTTGTGAGCAATCCACAAGTTACAAGATCATTAATTATATCATTAATTATCTCAACATTTGCGGTCCCTAAAGTTTATTTAGTGTTCTTTAATTGTCTTAATTTCACTTTATTCATATATTCACCCTTGAGTTTGTTGTATATTTCCCCAATATTTCCTCACTTTATCAATTTCTTAGCTTCCACCTCCTCATGTTTAACATATCAAAAACAAGTGAGAAATGCAATTTTTTTAGCTTCTTTTCTAAAAAGTGTTAATTTGTTTTGATTTTATAATCCTTTCAAACAAAGATAAGTTATAATGAGAATTTTACATTTCACTAGCTAATTTAGTATTTAAAGCCTAGCTAGTCATTAAAAAGAGAACATATAACAAATGTTAACGAGACATTAGTTCGATACTTCATAAAAAAATCAAAAATACAATTTCAAGGATCGCAGAAAGTTTGATTTGTTGTTTTCTTAGAGAATTAGCGAGGATTTTGTTTTTGTTTTATACATGTATAGCCAAACATGTTAGAGAGGTCAACAACAACATTAATCTTGTAATAGACAAAATGATGGGGGTGGATGGCGGCTGGTGGGTGAGAGTTGTGTGGGGAAGAAAGGTTATAGACTTAATTGTTGATGATGTGGATCTACTAAGTTATCTTTTTATTAACGAGGATTCATTATCACAGTCCGGATCTACTTTGTTTTCCTGGTTTGCTTGATAACTAGTCGTTTATTTATTGGGTGGTTTGAATATACTTGCTTGCTTGATCTATTAGATTTTCATTTTGTTTTGTGTTCTGTATTTTGGTTGGTGAGCTTGGATCTAGCGAGAGAAGGGTGAGAAAATAAGTAGTGTAGTCATGATGACTTTCCACACTGTAATATATATAGGATATTATCATTTCTTTATTGATTTTTTAAATATGTTTTGATTAAAATTACAAAGTATAATATTCAAACATTATTTAGTTTTAAAATGAAAACACGACTAAATTATAAGATGATGAGAGTAATTTATTTAATTTTGTTTTTGTGATCAAAATTAAGAAATTTAAAAGAATTTTTCTTCTTGTGATCTTAGTTGAGATTTAAATTCTAATGATTAAACAATAAAAAAAGTTCTCTTTAATCATCATTTTAACCTTCTTCTCTGTAGGAAAACACTCAAGTTTTTAAAGAATTTAAACTACTTTTTATGAAAATGCCTTCCTTTTGCTGTTGCAACATTTCAGAGTGTATATATTCGTTGCACATGCTTATTAATGCAACGGATTGTGGCAAATTCTTGAAGGCAGAGTAAGAGAGTGTTAAATGTATTAGACTGGGCTTTTTTCTTCAAATTTTAATTTGCTTCGTACTTTATTATCTCTAGATTTCGTATCAGGAGAGGCCAATTCTGTGCGTGAGTGTGCGCGCCTGTTCTGGTTCGTTTAATCCATGATTCATATGAAAAAGATCTATTATTGTCTTTTCTAGTTATTTGTTAGCTAGATTTGCTGTTTCATAAGTGTATTAATTCATCCACATGACTCATGCAAGCATAATTTTTATAATTAACCCAGTTCAAGGGTTGAAATTTAGGTTTTGACCGGATTATCAGTTGTTCGGATTATTTTTTAAAATTAAAATAATATTATTTTAATAAAAAAAATTTAACAAGTTATAATAAGGTTTTTGACTTGTTCTTGTCGAGTTATACCGAGTCTTTTTTTTCTATTTTTTTCAATTCAGTTCAATTCCACTCCTGGATCAGCGGATACCAAGCTAGACTAGATTTCAAAACCATGCCTATAAGCATGGACAACACAATATTATTATATTGTTGTTAAAAATGAATTCTTAAAAATAAAAATTATTATTTCAATATAATTTAAAAAAAAACATATTTTAAAAAACATGATATTATTTAAAAATAATTTTTATAAAATAAAAAATATTATGTTAATATAACTTTAAATAAAAAATATTTGAAAAAATAACCACGTACACAGGGACAAAATAAAACAAATAAACAAAATAAAAACAGATGAAACGGGCTCATGTTTCAAGCATGGAATTGGCATTTTACAGTTACATGCTCTTCATAGAATTGATAGGATTATGAGGCAAACTTAGTTGGCAAAGCCAACAGCAAACACACACCACCCGGCAAAAACATGTTACATGTGCTGTAGTGTTTACATAGGCATCTGAGAAAGTCTAATCTAAATAATTTGAAGCAGATCTGTTGATCTTAAACTCGTGAAGTTAACCATTGACACTACCAGGGAAGCTTCTTCACAATTATTTTCTTGCTTAAAATCTAAGATAACGGTGACCTTCTGGGAATACCTTTTCTTCTTTTTCTACCAGTATAACAATACCGCTCGTCACATCCAGTGATGGAACCAAATACCTCAATCTCATCTTCTATTTGTCTTGAACGCTTTGATTCTTTCTGCATGCAAAATTAAACTTGTATAATAAGTTGTTTGTTAATCCATTATTTGAAAGAATTGTTTTATTATATTTTATACATGTTTGCAGATATCCAACAAGAAGAAGAGGCCCAGCATTAACATAAAAGAATAGCAGTAATTAACAAACGAAGAAAATTAATGCAGAAACAAAAGCTATAATAATAATAATAATAATAATAATCAAAACTATAATTAATTAGAACTTACAACTTTGCATTCCACTGAGCAAAACTTGTAGTTATGAGATGAATCTTCTAATGTCGTTAGCTCCCATTGACATGATTCACACCTACGTTTTCTCTTAAGATTTGTTTCACTAGTGTTGCGATTGCTCAGAGGTCTTTGACTTTGATTTATTACTGATCCATTACTATTCTCTTTTGAAGTTCTTTGTTGAATATAAATAATAGAATTTCTATTAATGGAATATGGCTGAATCTCAGATACATCGAACAGTGTTCTTATCACAGGTATTTTGATTCCTGGACTGTATGAAGATCTGTAAACCTGAAAAATATTCCAACAAACAATGATTAAATACATTCTCCTAATTATTATACATAATTAAGAAGCAGGGACTACAAATATGTAACTTACTTGGATGACTTGGTGCCCTTCATGCACATTGTTGCTGTTGCAATGGTCACAGAACGGTGGTGATTTAGTACAATCCACACAGAAGAAGTTGCAGTGTTTTGCTCTATTCGGATCGCCATGATTTTCACATTGCTCATAAAATTCTGTTTCTATCAAGTGCAGTACCCATTGAGGATAAGTTGCTTGCTCCCCCATATTGGTCTCTTTGCCTGCTGCCTCTTTTCTCAATTTCTTCTTTCTTTTGCGAAAACAAATTGGAGGAATCGGCTAGCTATAAACCCTAAAACGTATTCTAGGCATGTATTGCTCCATCGTTCCCTATATGAGGAGTCCTGTTTTTTTATCTTCCTGTTTTAGTAGGAGACAAAGTCTAGACTTGTTAGGGCTTCCAATATAGGAAGCTGTAGCGGTTACCAATTCCACCAGCTAAAATATTAACTTTTCTTAAATAAAAACAAAACCCTTTCCTTTTTTTTTCAAGGAATTGAGACACAGAAAAACAGTTTGACTACGGACTTCCTGAAAATTGACTAGAAAATCTCTAAATTGGAGAAGAGAGATTCTACTGGAAGTTTCAATGGTTAATATTTTTGTTATCAAGTCCGATTAGGTTTAATTTTATCTTTATTTAAATCTTATTATTATTATTATTGTCTTATCTTAAAAAAATATTCGGAAACAATGCTTGATTAAACAAAAGCAGATCTAGTTACCAACCAGCACAGAAATCAGAAAGCCGAAAACGTTTCCTATAATATAGTCATCACCATGAGAGTCCCTCCTGATTTATAATTTATTGATGCAAAGATTGTTTGGAGAGGTCCGTTAACCCTTCCATATAATCAGTACATCCATTCCCTAAGAAACTTAATAATGGAGCCAATTATTCACAATATCAGTTGTTCATGAATCAGAACACTTGTCAAGCAACCCTATTATAAGTGCTAAGAAAAAAAAGTATTGGCTTCTCGTATATTTATTGTCACGACCCAAATCCTGAATCCATGACCGGCACATAGAAAAGGTTCCTCTCCAAGGTTCCATACCTATTGAACCAAAACTTACACACAAACTTATACTAACTTAATCAGAGTTCAACGCAACATTAATAACAAAATCAACTTTATAATATAATTGAATTGTCTTAATACAAGATTTAATATAATTTCATAGTTTGGGAGCACTAACTAGACATAAAAAAAAATATATACAAGTTTACAACCAAAAGAGCAGGTTCTGAAGGTCCAACAAAAGTGACCTGCTATCAAGCTATAAGCCTGAAAATAATAAATAGTGAGAGTGTGAGTTCAACAACTCAGTGAGTAGATAATGTTCAATACACACACACAAGATAATACAACAATGAGAAATATATATACAAGTATAGTTTTAGGTTCTTATAAAAAGGTTTCTCAAATAGGTCATAGCAAGAATATCATATGGTAAAATTCATCAGAAAATCAAAATACAATGAGCATGAGGCTCCGTACTGTGGGATGATCAGTCCACACAGGTTGGTGACTCCCCCGACCAACTAGGGTTCAGATACGATGTGCACAAAGACTAACACTACCCTGTTAGCATGGGTATTCTGACTGATATACCATAGGGTCATAATCATACTCAAACAGACATATTGATATCTCAAGGCTCAACTCATGACATCAATTAAATGAGGAGCTATCAATTCAGAAGTCAATCCAAAATACATACTGGTTCATATCAAGAATTCAGATTCAATAAATGATCATGCTTATCATAACAAGGATAATAATCACCATATATATTATCAAGAAGCATGATCCAATTCATATTAACAAATCAAATATTTATAATATTTCTCATGCACATGGAAAATTATCCACTCACCTGACTCGAAGCAAAACAAAAGTCAAAAGCAGACATCGAAGAAAATCCTACTGACGTCCCGCCGGTAGAATATCAGGATTATCTGAATAGAAAGGAAACATACTCAAGAATGACTCAAAAGAATATACAACCTATTTAATACACTTAACTAAGGGTTTATTCCATAACCCTATATGTTTTTAGACGAAACTAGTTATTTTTCTAAAAACCAAAAAATTAATGGTTTTCCCGAAATCTATTCCATAATAAAACAAATAACAAAATGGTAATAATTCACTAAATAATCCTAAATTATTCATCAAACCAATCTGAAAAAGCTAACATCACAGCTAGAGACTAATATGGAATTTATCACATTTTTAGAGTCATATGGTAAATTTTTATCAAATTAGAGGATTAAATTGAAAGTTTTAAAATTTCATAACTATACAGTAATTCTGCCCATAATTCATATTTTATTCTGTTCAGAATCTCAGAATACGCTCGAGGGACCATTCTGTAATTTTCCAAAGTTTGGGGACTAAACTGTAATTTTCCATAATTAAAGGACCAAATTGAATTTTCATCGTCTTCAACCTCCAACCCAGAATTTCAACAGAAACCCACTGCTCTTTCCTTATTTCTAACACAATTTTACCATTCAAACAAAATCCATAACTCAAAATCATCATTTTCTTCTACATTCTCTCAAATTCAACTTAACAATCAATTAACTACAACAATCAACCACTAACATTTAATTTAATTCATCAATTAAACCCACAACATAATTTCATAACCCTAACATTTATCAAAACCAAAATTAAAGCTTAATTAACACATATTTATACATAATCTTACCTTTTTACTTATTTCCTCCAACTCATTTCTATTCCCTTTCTAATTTCCCTCTTTTCTCTTCTTCTTCTTTCTCTCTTCTCTCTCCTGCCGATTCTCTCTCAAATTTCAGATCTCTTCTTTTGTTTTTTTTTTTACTTTCTATTTATATTTATCAAGTTTTGTTGAATTACTACACTACCCCTCATTCATTTATACCTACACTTTAAGCCATCAAGGACTTTATTGTATTTTCCTATTCATTTATTCAAAAGATCACATTTATGGCTTTGAAGCACCCCGTCACTAACTTGAACACGTAGGAATGTAAGTTATATCTATTTTGTAGGTACTTTTGTGCATGTCGCCTGGAATAGAATTTTATGACTTATATCCTAGACTTAAAATTCTACATTTTGCTACTGTTCTATATTTGTACGTATACTTATCACAATATTCATCATAATATTTAACAATTTTACTAATAAATTTTTTTCTATAAACATGAAACATATATTCTATCTATAATTAATTTAATTACTAACAAAAATGCTTGAATAGTAAATCTTTCATTGATAATTTTTTGTTCATCAGTAATTTATTACTGATGAATTTACTTATGTAACAAACATGTAAAAAAAATAATTGCTTCAATCTGTCAATATATCCCTTGAAAAATATCATCGGTAATTTCATTGATAATTATTTAAAAATATTTAAAAATTTTATTTTATACAATTATAAAATAATTAAGTTAACATAAATCAACACTCTATAATTTATACTCAAAATGCTTGGAAGAAAAGAAGAAGAAAATCAACTCAAATAAATTTGTATCAAATAAATAAAATAAAAAAAATAAATTCAACTAAAAAAATTCATATGAAAAAAATAAAGTTGCAATTGCTAAAATTTAAAAAAATTATAACTAAATCAACTAAAAACTGATCTCATATGGAAAAAAAATCTTACAATAAAATTCATACAATTATTAAGAACAAAAATAATAAAAAATAAAAAATAAATATAGTGAAAAAATAAAAAAAATAAAAATTTTACCGTAATATAGTTGCAAGTGAAGCTAATAAGAGGAAATTTTTTTTGTAAAACATATTAATTAAAAAACATTAAGAGGATAAAAGAAGAAAAGAAGAAGAAGATATACTTGAGCACGAAGAAGAAGAGAAGGAGATGAGGAGAGAAGAAAAGAAAAGGAAATAGATATTGATGTTTTTTACATATAGGGAAGAAGAAGAAAAAGAAGGAGAAGAAGAAGAAATAAGTTTGTCTCTTATGAAATAAGGGGGTTCACACTTTTTATTGGAGTGTATTAGTAACAGTTTTACCAATGAATAATTAAATATTAATATTTTTTAATTATTTCATTAGTAATTATGTCTATAATATTTAATTAAAATTTTTAATTTCATAATTTTTTTTTCAGAAACCACCCATAATTATCAGTGATTTTTCAATCCGTCGATGATTATATCTATAATATTTAAATAAAAATTTTAAATTAATTGAATTTTTTCATAAAACCGTTAAATAACACTAGGAAATTTTTAATCTATTAGTGATTTTGTCCATAAAAAAAAATTAATAGTGCAATTAAAAAATAAACAATTCTGGAGCTCTCTGGAAAATACTAACATAATTTTTCATCGATAATTCTTTTTAGTAATTGACATGATGAATAATATTTACAGTTTATCAATGATTTTACTGATGAAATTTAGCAATAAAATTTATTTTACAAGTAATTTCATTAGTAAAAATGATATGTCATTTTTTTTTGCTTTGTTTTATATTTTTTCCCATTGTAATTTCCTTGGTACATACTGAGGTATTATTTTTATTGGTAAAATCTTTCAAAAATTTATTGACAGAAATATTTTCTTGGTATTTTCCTTAGTATTTATCAATTTTTTAATAATGATCATAACATAGAAATTTAACACTTAAAGAATATAACTTATATTCATGAGATGTTCTTTGTTTTGATTATAACCATGTAACAAAATGCCTTGATAAAATAATATGAAATGATATTATTTTCATGTTTTTTTTTAATAATAGAAATTATAAGTCTATCAGTTATAAGCTTACTCATTCTAAACCTATTGATTATTGTCTATTACTAAACAGGTTTTGAAGTTCTTATAAACTTGATTAAACTCTAATGTAGTTATTGTTGATTTGTTAAGTTATTTAATTTTTTATTATATATTTTCTTCTTATTTTGGCTTTCTTTAAATAGAGAAAATGGTAGAAAACCATTTAATAAGCACTCATCTTCTTCATTCTTCCTGATTTCTTCTTGATTTCAAGAATGCATGATCACTTCAACTACTCTTTTTTATTTATCTATATATAATGCTGGTTTTCTTTGATAATTTTAGATTGTTTCTACTTTATATTCTAATATTTCTTTTATTTTTTTCAAAATTTATTCTTCCTTGTATAATATTAATTCAGCTTATAACCAATCTTGTCCTTAATTCAGTTCAAATTTATCACAGTCTTATCAAATCTAATCCTTTTTTAGGTTTGTTTTTCTTATCTTTAGCCTAGACTATTCTTTTATTGATTTTACTGTATAACATTTATTTTAAATATCTCATTAGTAACCTTTTAAAAAAAATGAGAATTAATGGGTCATATGACCATGCTTTTAAAAAATAAGAAATATTGGATTATTATTTACATCTATCTATTAATTTAAATTTTAAACTCTCTTTATTTGTTAAAGATTCATTTTTCTCTCTTTTTTATTTGTACACCCCCCCCAAACCCTAAAGAATGTCCAAGAAAGTAACCTCAAAATCGTTAACAAAATCAGCAAAAATCCTAGACACTCATAACGCTTCATTATTCTCTTCTTACAGAAAGTTCTTTCATCTTGAACTATTGGTGTCTTTTTCTAGTGAAGCTATATTGTTCTAATATTTATTTAATTAATAAAATACTCAACTCCACTGCATTCTAGGTCTTGTAGTCCACAAAGACCCTAATCTACCTAAAATTCCTCATGTAGTAAAAGATGCTGCATTATTAATTCCTGACCAAGTTACATATTTTCCATTCCTTCCTCCAAGATCTACCCAAATTAATTGGGATTCTTTCACTAAATTCACTGTCAAGCTTACCAAATCATGGCCTTCTCCCATTGTTGTTGTCAATAACCTTTATCTTGCCGTGCTAAAACAAGATTCAAGTAGAGAAAAATGATAAAATCAACATCTGGATGTGTTCTTCAACCTTACCATTTGTTTTATACAAATTTTAAAGTGGAGAGACTAGTTAGTGTCTAAAATTGTTGTATACCCAAAGCTAAGAAAGAAAAGAGGTTGGAGAGAATTGATTGGATATTCCCAAGATTAAAGTAAGAGTAATTTAAACTTGATGATGAGTTTTTTCAGCATGAAAAGATTAATGCAAAGAGGTTTTTAAGAATTTTTTTTATTTAATATAAAAAATCAAATAATATGGTTGATAATTTTATTTTTCTTAGTTTGTTTAAGAATTTTATTATTTTTATTTATTTTTAGATTTTATAGTTTGTTTAGATTAGCTTGTTGATTTATATAGCGAATGTAAATCTCTATTACATGAAAAGAAATATTTAGTAATAAAATTATAAATTATGATTTTTATGTCTTCTATTCTTTTAAAGAATTTATATTTTTATATTTGTTGCCATTTTTATATTATATGTATCTGCGTTAAATCATTTTATGATTTTTTTTTATCAGAAAAGTTTATATTTTTTTGAGAATTACCTTACCTGCAAAGTTAAAAAACAAATAAAATATGAAATCAAACCCTAATCCGCATGACCGATGTTGATGAAAAGCAATGGGTAAAGACCAATAGAGATACAGGGTGGTGATATATGATGTACCATACACTAATAGAAAAATGAAATTGTAATGAGAAAATTATTCGTGATTGCGTGTTTTTATATAATATGAAGATTCATTCTTATTTATAGTAGATGCATGTTATTGAGTTCAAAACAAATACACTTTTAGTATTGAATGGGTCACCCAAGCATGCATGTCATGGAAGGAAATTTTCATTAGCCACAAATGCTTTTTGTTAGTCACAAGTAGCAAATACAATCCTTCCCCATTATAGCTTCCTCCCCTGCCACTGTTAGATTCACAAAGAATCACTTATTTAGTGGTCCTGCTAAAATCTTTGAACACCATTGTTGTTTTTCTTAATGAATTCTGCAAGTTCTCTTTATCTCTTCCTGTGCACAACTGCTCTTTTGTGATCTTGGAGAAAGCAATCTAATGATTTGGAATCAGCCACCTCTTGATTCAACTCTTGTTAGTTTTTCTTTGGTTTTTTATGTGATTTTTCCTCCATTTTTATGGTCCCAGTGGGCTTAAAGTTTTGCATGCTACAGGCATAAGGTTCTGTCTAGAGTGCAGCTGCCACAACCTGCAATTATCTAACCATAGACCTTAATCCAAAGATTATTACAGCACAAAATAAAATAGTTTCGTGCAACTCATTTGGGTTACAGAAAAGTTTGGCAGCATATTGAAACACTTGGCAAAATCTCAACCAAGAATAAATACACGGATTGTATACAGAAGAGCTCTACTAATCAAGCTGAGCATACCAGATCCCCTGGATCTTGACATCCTTGGGAGTCTTTGCTCCCAGATCAGTATCAGATGGTTGAAGACTCTCAAACACTCCTATGATCTCTCCAGTCTCAGGCTTGCTCTTGGTAACACTTAGGGTGATTTTACCTGTTGATGATGCGGTGTTCTTGATGTTTTCCTTGAGTAGTTCCTCCTCATCTCCTCTGCCTCCAGCAGGCAATGCAACTGCATTGTCATAACCAGTTGAGCCACCTCTTCCCTTTGGGTCCAAGAAAGATGAACCTCGGTAGGATGGTACAAGGAACTCTCCACTGAAGCTCTCTGGTTTTCCTGATGCTGTTAATTGTTTAATGGTGAAAAGGAAAGGCACACGCTCGCCACCAGGCAGCTGAACGGTCACAGCAGCATAGTCAATGCCATCTTTCTCCTCAAACTTGACGGTTCCATCGGGAGAGACTTCGAAAGGTCCCTCAATCTCGTCGAGGGTGTAGGTCAAACGAGTCATGAGCTTAGTGTTTTGGAACTCAGGTGGAGCATTCTTGCTTACACTTTCAGCCTTGACAGTGAATGAAGTTGGCTCCAGGCAGAACTTCTTAGCATTGTATTTGCCAGGCTTGAAGGCGAATGACTCAGCTCCCCCATCAAGGGTTGGGCACTGGTTAGCAGTTCCAGATCCTTTTACTTCCATGTATGTCTTGCTCTGGATTTCATCATAGGTCAGCCTCTTTGGGACTCCTTCAGCACTTGCTCCCTAAAATATGAAAAGAAATATATATATATCATACCTGGGTTCGGATTTAATCCTCAATGTAACATTGAAACCTTAAATATAAATCTGCAGCAAGGGGATGATCTCTAATAATCAATCCACACTGACTAATTACGGTTATCTTACCATGTGGTTGCTTCCCTTCCCGTTGTGCAAGTACTTTTTACGGTAATCATCATGCATGATATTGATAGAGCAGGGCAATCATACTATAGTCCTGGTAGTCTAATATGAATATGATAAACTCTAAATTATATAGCCGTTAGAAGTTTAAAAAAATCTGATTAAGACATTCATACATACCGAGACAACAAGAGCTGAAGTAGCAAGAGCAAAACCAGCGATCTTGCTAGCATCTACGCACTTTTGAGCCAAGTCTTTAAGGTCAGACTGCAAAGAGCAGGAGATCCTAGCACTAGCTGGTTCGAGGCCAAAAGCCTTGGAAACACTCTGAGAAGACCTGAGTTGAAGGCTGGTCCTGGAAGGCACACCCATCTTGGTGGGTTGCATCAGTGTAGCTGCTGCTTGTAGTGAGGCAGCCATTTAGTTCCAACTGCTGTCTGTCTGTCTGTCTAGCTTGGAACTACGTATTCAAAAGAAAAGGAAAAAAAAAAAANGGAAAAAAAAAAAAAAAACAGAGCGAGTGATCACAAGAAGAAGTGCTCTGTGCTGGTTAAGGTGGTTGGTTTTGGTGTGGGTAAGATAAAGAGATAGGGTAAGGCCTTCTCCTATTGGCTGATTGAAGGTAAAGCCTCTGGTTTCTTTGTTTGCCCCGTGGCAAGTATAAGGTTCGGGATTGCTCTCTCAAAGCGACTGGATGGCGATGTTTGTGATTAATCCAAAATAAAAACATTTAGATTGGCCCATGCAGGTTTCGAACCTGCGACCTTCGCGTTATTAGCACGACGCTCTAACCAACTGAGCTAATAGGCCAATTCGAAAGTCGTGTTTTTAAGTAAATTTATAAACCTTAAACATATGAAACAGTTCGATACTCAACGTTTCAATCCGAACCGAGTAACATTTTTATTTATTTTTATTTTAAATTATTTTACACGTTAATAATAAAATAAAATAAATATTATTTTAATATATTTTTAAATAAAATAATATTTTAAAAATAAATAGCCACCTATATTCTAAATACTTTTTTATTATTATTGTCGTTTTGCTTTCTCAAATGTAATATCTTGGTATAATTATAATGTCAATCTATAAACAAAACATCACAATTAAAGGTGTTAGTTTTAATCTACTGCATCTATGATGATTAATGTCAGTATACCTCGTTTAAATTTAAAAGATAAAATAAATCAAAATAATTTTTTTCCTAATAATCTTCACTCATTCTAGTTAGAAGTTTTGTTTAAATAGTTTTTTTTAATATATATTTTTAATTTAGTTTTATCTTTCAATACTTAGATTATTAGATATAAAATTTTATAATTTATTTTAATTTTTTTGTGATTATCTTAATCTTGTGATTCATATCATTGATTTGACAGCTGAACCCAGTTAGTTTAAGAATTTTTTTTATCTATTTTTAATTAATTTTTTTAATTTTAATTTTAATTATTTTTTATATTTAATTAGTTAATTATGAATTAGATTTTATTATTTATTTTAATTTATTTTCTATAAAATTATCTTAAAATCCTAACTCGAATAATGAATTTTATAAGTTAACCTGAATAATCTTAAATTATTTTATAGTTTGATTTTATAATCATTTTAATTTTTTAAATAAAATAAATTTTTTTAGTTTTATTTTAGTTAAATTATATTTTTATTGATCTAAATTATTTTTAAACCTATCAAGTTTATCAAGTTAATTAAGTTAATTTTATTTAAATTAATTTATTTTTAAANTTTTTTTATATATTTTTAAATGGTATTAAAAATAATTTTTTTAAAAAAACAATGATAGTTGCGATTTTTTTAATATATTATTATTTTAATATATGTACCGTTATGACAACCCAGTTTTTATGTACTTTAATCTGCAATGCAGTATCATCTTATAGGCAATCTATAATGCTTGACCCATCTGATTGTAATTGACTCCATTTCAAAGAAACTTTTGCTTTCTCGTCTCTTACAGCAGCAACCCAGGAAAACCCAATCTGCTTCAAAACATTTTCTTAGGTAAATCACAAAATGATCGCAACAATTTATTGTTCTCCCATCGTCTTGTTTCGGTCTCATCAATTTCAAGATCCAATCTCAATATTTTTTTCCAGACTGGAAAAAATTCAGTTTCATCAGCTGAAGGGGGAAGCAATCACAAGGAGGAGAGCCAGCTCAAAAGTGCTTGAAATGCAATCATAGGTAAAAACCCTCAATGCTTGTGAGAGATTAAGATTGCTTTCTCATCATAGCTGCATCATCCTTCTCCCTCGAGGGATGCAAGAACTAACACAAAGTCAAAAGAAAAGCAGGCATTCAGAATGAGTAGGAGGTGTTGAATCATCATACATGTAAGATAATTTAAATCTTTCATCATTATTGCCCGCCCTTCATCCTTTCAAACAGAAATGTCTCAGCCAAAGAAACAAAAGTAGACATTTAGATAACTATATTAGTATATCATTTTCAATAAGAAAAAAGAATAAAAATGATTCCTCTCAGACAAATGCCTCGAATTGTCCTCACAATTTAGAAAGAACGGAAAAATGATCAGACTCGTCATCCGTGTTTCTTCATCACCGAGAAATCATTGAAAAGAAAAGTGTAAACAATAATTAAAAAAAAAACAAGTGATGATTACAATCGTTAAAGGAGAAGGAGAGAAAAACGAAGGAAAAGATGATTGATGGGAAAACTAAGATATGAGGAGGATCAGCTGGCTCCATCACTATTCGTGGGCTTCTCTTTGTTTTTATAGCTGAAAGAGTACTAGGGTTAGGGTTTTCTTGTTACTTTCTCTTCGTCATCTGCTCAAATTACCAGGCTGCCCTCCCAACTTCATCCGTTTGACAAGTCGGTTATGTTTTTCGTTTCAGCAACTTTTTGGAGAGTCATGTTTAGCTGCTGAATAAAAAACAAGTATTTTTTTTAATGGTTATATATATATATATACACACACACACACACAAAAGGTATAATGGATGGATGATTTTTTTAATAAATATTAATGAGAAATCGGTTTATTAATGTTTGAATGGTGTTTATTGATTTTTTTTGTGAAAATTAGTCAGAAATAAATTTTTAAATAAAAAAACATTCAACCTGATTTTTCAATCATTTATTTGATGAAAAATAAATAAATCATAGATGAAATACTATCTATCATATCAATACAAACAATGTATAGCCTATAGATATATATATATATGGCTTTTTTATTATTATATAATTAGATAATAAGAAATAAACACAAAAAATTTCTCCATTGTATTGTGTGAGCAATTTATTATTCTTATATTTTTAAATGTATTTATAGTAAAAATATCAAAACATAATTTTTATTTAAAAATTCCAAAAACAAATGTTAATAAGATAAAGAGACTTTAAGTAAAGATATACATTTCTTATTTTTATTTCAAATGTATTCTAATTTATTTTAGCTTTTAGCAAATAAAATGTTTAGCATAATAAAACTATATTTTTTTGTTGAGAAAAAAGGATTAATAAGAAAAGAAAAAATTGCACTAGTAAATTACTTTGTATGTAATCAGAATTGGTTATAATAAAGTAATTAAGATTAAAGTTATGATATTATTTTATTAGATTCCAATTTAGTCGTATATTTTCATATAAAATGACTGTTTTTTCATGATGTTAAAATTTATTTTGTTAATTATTATATGTGAACCCATTGTGTAGTTTTGTTTAAGTATGATATCCTATAAAAACAAAGTTCAAAAAAATAAAATTTTAGGAATATTTTCTTTTGAATTGCTTTTACATTTTATTTAATGAAGCATGCTACTTATAATGAAAAATTGCATAAATAAAAAAATTAACAAGGTTTTGATTAACGAATGTATTTGGATGCATTTTGAGAATGCACACTCCTTTACTTGGATTAAATAATAATACTAAAAAATTTATTACAATCTAAATTTTATTTATTTATGTAAAAAAAATTTAATCTAATATACAACATAACAAGCTCACATTGTTCACATTCTTGATTACACTTTGAAAGCCTTTACATATTTGTCCATTGTTTTAGACAAAAGTAAGGTCACATTACCTACACTTTTACACTCTATTTTATGGATCTGAATAATTATTTTCTCTTTAAATTCATTTAAATAATTTTTTTCTTGAATAAGATTGTGCCATTGTTTATATTAACAAACTCTTTTTTTTGTTATGCCTTTTATGATTTGTTTTTGTTCTTTTTCCTTAAGTATAATCAAAACTAATCATAATGAAATAAATTGTATTATATTTGAGATATCATTTTGTGTTGGTGACAACCATTATCTTCTTGTCTAAACAAAATGTTATTACTAATGTTAAAAGTTGAACAAATTGTCTTAATGAAAGTTTTAGGCATTTGTCTTAGTTTTCTAACCAAACAAAAATAAGTTCATTTGGGCTTCTAGAACTCGAAATATGGGTTAAATATTAAACAATATCTGGGTTACAGGATAAATTCTGACTTCTTTTTTGTTGCTATAATTTAAACTTGAAAATAAACTTTTTGAATCTTGGACTCTTATGAAAATTTTAAACCTATATCTTAATTTTTCATCCATATAAACTAAACCTAAATCCATATTCTACGACTCTAATTATGTTCTAATAATCGAATGATATTTTAGTTTGAATTAAACCAGCATCTCTTTTTTAAACTTAACCCTCTTTTTATCCTTTCATTTTTAATAGTTAAACACATCAATCCATTCTTTAAATTGTGAGATATATCTACATTCAAAATGAACATTTATTATAAATTAAAGATATCTTATGTTATCAGACTTGTTATTATAAAAACATGTTTAAGTTAGGAAATTTAATTATACTTTAAGTATAATATGATGACATAAAACCTTGATAAAAATACACTTTTAATTACTAATCACATTTTATTCATTAACAAGGTACAATTCACATAGAATAACCTAAATCAACATTTCCATAAAACATATTGTCAATACACATACCTTTAATATTTTATTTTCATACGCATATGTTTATATTATATCATAATGACATGCTTATAAATTCCTAGTTCTGTTCTAGTCTCGTTATCATCATAAGTTCATACGAAAGTGTCGCACAATAAGTTACACAACCTGTACTTTCATTATCCTGATCTCATGTAATTTTACAACATGACATCCTTATAAAAAGAATACCATATAAGTATATTCATACATTTTATATCTATATGATCTCATATTCACATTTGTGTTCCATTTCATTTTGTTATTACAAGTCTTTATAAAAAGGGCTGAATGATTGAGTGGTTTACACATTTATTCATACATAGCTCATCACCTATAACACGTGAATATATAATTCTTTTCAAATGAGTGAGTTGTGAAATGAATTTCCTTACACACCATGTTCCTGTTACAACACAAGGTAATTTCAAGCATTATAAGCAATTTAAAAAATATGTATATAATAAAGCAATATTAACTTTACATTTCACTCATAAACCAACAGAGCAAAAATTTTTCATTTCTCTTTACTTATGTAAATAAAACACTTAATAATTTATTAATTAATTAGGCTAATTACAATATTCAAACCTGATTATCCATCTCAAATATCGTTAATTGAACTAATGTTATTCTCTGTTTAAAACATAATAATTATAGTTTTTTTATTTACTTATTATATACAAAACATAGTACCCATATACACATCAACTCTTGAAATTAACTCATAACTCTTAAATTTGGCAATCCTTTTAGGATACCATTAGCAAAAACTAATCATTTGTTTATCCCGGTCATCCACTTAGGATGTCATTAGCCGAAGCTAATCATTAACCTATCAAACATTTTAGAGGCATTTTATATAATCGTTATAACTTGATATTATATCCTTTGCAATACACCAACAAACATTCTATAACAGTTTAACATTTAGTATAATACAATAATAAACCCTTTATATTTTTCATCCAACCATTCATAATGATTAATATTCAATACAATACAATAATAGATCCCTTGTAATACTCATACAAAAATTCATCATAATTACATTCAATAAAATACAACGATAAAGCCCTTGTAATACTTATACAACTATTTGTCATAATTATTTTCAATAAAATACAACAGTAGAGCCCTTGTAATGCTCATATAACTATTTATCATAATTACTTTAAAAAAAAACTAAAAGAGTTGATCTTTTGAAATACTCATATAACCGTTCATTACATTTACACTCAATAAAATACAATAGCAAGTCCTTTATAATACCCATACAAGAATTTATCAGTAGCTCAAATTTATAATAGCTCAATCAACATCTCATAGTCGGTTTAATAATCATCGTAACACGATATTATATCCACTTTAAAAAGTCATTTCAAAACATTAACATTTTCATCATTATTTTAACATTCATCAAGAACTCGATCAACATTTTATAATCATTTCGACAATCATACAGAATCCAATCAAACACTTCATCATTTTTTTCATCATTTAATAAGAGGCAATTGGTAATTAATTTGGCCACAAAAGGATCCAATTCAATAAAAAGAAATGTTTGATAACCAAAATGAAAAAAAAATTGAGTATTAAATCCATAGTTATTTGTGAGTGTGTGTACAATGTTTCTTGTAAACTAAAAACCTGCACTTTTTTTAGTTTATTCTACTAGCCCCGTCCTTGCACCTTGCCACAACCCAAATAATTTTTTAACTAAAAACAAATATAGGATAATTGTGAACCAAAAACATAATATATACACTTAATAAAAATAATTTAAGAATTATGTATGCTAAAAAAATACTAAAAATGTTTTTTATGCTAAAATATTTTTTATGCTAAGTATGAGGTGATTAGATTGATTATCTAATTAAATGGTATCTCAAATATAATATAATTTATTACATTATGATTAGTTTTGATTATACTTAAGGAAAAAGAACATAAACAAATCATATTCTTTAGTATAAACAATGGCAAAATCATATTCAAGAAAAAAAATAATTTTATTTAAATGAATTTAGAGAGAAAATAATTATTTAGATCCATAAAATAGAGTGTAAGTGTAGGTAATTTGACCTTACTTTTGTCTAAAACAATGGATAAATATGCAAAGACTTTCAAAGTGTAATCAAGAGTGTGAACAATGTGGGCTTATTATGTTGTGTATTAGACCAAATTTTTTTTATATAAATAAATAAAATTTAGATTGTAGTAAATTCTTTAGTATTATTATTTAATCCAACTAAACAGTTTAAATTTCAAACCTTTTAAATTGATGCCCTATTTAGCTCGAATTTTAAATTATCTAATGGGAGTTGCTCCAAAGTTTTTTAGTCACTTAGTAAGTCTAAAGGCAACCCAAATATGTAAAAATATAGCTTGATTAAAAACAAAATAATTGAATATGATATTTTTTAATATATATATATATATTGAGATGAAACATATTATATTGACTTAATGTAGGATTTTGATGGAATAAAATGCGGAGGTTCGTAATTAACACACCTATTCTGAAACTTCCACCACTTTATTGATCATTAGAGGTTTTATTTAAGCAACTAGAAAAACCAAAATGCAAGTAATAAGCAACTAAACCTATTGATTTTACATAACAAAATTAAAGAAGATTTATGTTACTCATAACAAATTTTGATAATTTCAAATCAATAAGTGTTTTATTAAATCTAAAACTCTTATTAGCTTCACATCAGTAGACTCCATGATTAATACTTAAAAATATATTTTTACCAGGGTTTTATATTATCATTTTGCACTTAAAGAATCAATAACTCCTTAACTAGAACATGTTTTATAATAACAGACCTAATAATATAAGATACTTTTAATTTATGGTAAATATTGATTTTAAATGTAGGCTTATCACACAAATAAAAGGATTGATTGATGAGTTAAAGAACTAAAATTGAAAGGATAAAGAGATGGCTAAACATAAAAAAGAGATGTCGGTGCAGTCCAAACCGAAACATTGTTCGGTAATTGGGTCATATCTAGAGATATAGATCTCGAATTTAGGTCTACTTTTTATGAATAGAAAGGTAAGAGATAGGCCTATAACTTTCATTTGGAGCCCAAGATTTAAAAATGTCATTTTGAAGTTCAAATTATAGCAACAAAAAAAAAATTATGAACCTGTCCTATAGCCCGTGCACTATTTAGTGTTTGATCTATATCTAAAGTTCTAGAAGTCAAATGACCTCCATTTTTTTTCTAGAAAGATGAAGCAATTTTCCACAAATTTCATGTTCAAGTGGTTCTAATTTTGACGTTCTCAATGACGTTTTGGGTAGACAAAAAAAGATAAGGACTGTTACCAAGTTAAGAATTGGTCACCCACTCATCAATTAGTCATCAAATCAATAATTCTTAATTTTAGCCTATAAAAGAATGTATTTACCATGCATTTAGGCATCTTGATTTTCAAATCAAGATCATACTCTTGCTTTCTTTCTTTGTATTTTTTATAATGTTTATGCTTTACTTTTATTAATATCAAGTTTATGCCTTTCATTTTCTTTATTTTACTTAGTTAACTTTTATCTTATTTATGTTCTTATCTTGTTTATCTATTTTTCTTTTTTTCATTATGTCTAGTTAAGTTTATTATGTCAAGGTAAAAAGGTTACACTAATGGTGTAAGAATAAATATAGTGTAAACTTAATATGAACTTTAATGTTTGATACTAACATGTTTTGTATTTGTTATATTGTTCACTCTTTAATACTTTGCTTGTTAAATGACTAATCTAGATTTATATTGTATAACACTTGATACAACAAATACTTGGCACTCTTATAGCTCATACTGTATGGTATAATTGACACCTAAGCTATGAAAGGAACTTGATTTGTTGTTAACGTAAGTTATAAGCATGAATGCTTGACAATATTTACAAGTATTAATATTAATCGAATAAAATAACTAATATAATCATGTTAACAATTTAGAATATGATTGAAACTTCTTTTATGTATGGTTTCCAGTTGAACAATAAAAGTTTATACTATACTTGTTTGACATACCATTAGTGGAACCTCTAACCTTGAGATTTGTTGTTATCATTGTTTAATCCTTACATTACTATTTTATCTCAAAGTTCTCATCATCATTATTATCATCATCATCTTCTTCTTTTTCTTGTTTACTACTACTACTACTACTACTACTACTATTGTTGTTGTTATTGTTGTATTATTGTCATCTATAATTTATACAATTAACCTCCCTATGATTCGACTCTAATCTTACTGGGTTATTTATTACTTTGACACTCCCATACTTGAGAGAAGATATCAATCTTTTGGTCATGTTAAGTTTTTGGTGCCGTTACTAGGGAGGTAAATTCTTGTACAAATTATAGTATTTATTTTATTTTCTCTTTTCACTTTTCTTGTATATAACTTTGATATCAATTTTTAGTTGTGTCAAGTTTTTGGCACCGTTACAAGAAAGGTAAGTTCTTTTACAAATTATAATATTTATTTTATTTTCTCTTTTCACTTTTCTTGTATATAACTTTATTTCTTTGTTCTTTTTTCTTCTTCTTTTGTTTTCTTTTTCCTTTTATTCTATTCCTATACATGCATGAGAGTGTAGTTATGTATATTAAGTGGTAGACTTTGTAGGGTTTCTTCATTATTTTTAGAAAATATAGCTGAAGAAGATAATCAATCATTTCATAATGATAATAATGAGAATAACCGTGTTAGAACACTTAGAGACCACATGAATACTAGAAGAATAAGTGCATCATCATGCATAGTGTTTTCTTCTAATACATCTCATTTTAATTTTAAGTTAGATATTATTCAACTTTTATCTTCTTTTCATGGCTTAGATTTAGAAAATCCATGTATTTTTGGGAATTTGAGGAGGTTTGTAACACCTACAATGACTTAAATTGTAGCATGAATACCATCAAATTAAAGCTTTTTTCTTTTTCATTAAAAGATAAAGCTAATACATGGCTATAAAATTTAAGACCAGGATCCATTCGTGTTTGGGATGAAATGCAACAACCGTTTTTAAATAAGTTTTTCCCATCTCACAAAACAAATTCTTGCAAAAGATAAATCACCACTTTCACTCAAAAACTAGAAAAAATATTTTACCAGTGTTGGGATAGATATCGAGACTTGCTTAATACTTGCCTTCATCATGGTTTTGAAACATAGAGATTGTTTCATATTTTTATGAAAGGTTAACACCTAGAGATAGACAAATGGTTAAGTTGATATACAATGGAACTTTTAAAGATAAATACCCTGATGAAGTAATGGAGTACTTAGACTTGTTAGCTGAAAATGCTCAAAATTTAGACACCGCAGGTGCTTATAAGGTACCGAGTTAAACTCAACCTCATATATCTAGTCAAGGTGTGTATAACCTTAAAGAAGATCATGACCTTCAAGTCAAGTTTGCATCTTTAACGAGAAAAGTCAAGGCACTAGAATTGAAAAGGAGTGGTAAATTAAAATCTGTTGAAAACATTGTACGTGAAATCTGTGAAACTAATGAACACTCAACCAATAATTGTCCAACCTTGCTTTTTTTTTAAGGAATGTCTTTATAAACAAACATATGCTTTAAGCAGTTTTCAAAAGGCTAACCACAACCTATGCTTGCAAACATACAACCCTGGTTGAAGATATCACCCAAATTTAGTTGAAAGAGTGATAATAACAATTTATAAGCTTCACAACCATCATTTAAAGCACACCATAATTTTTAAAATTCTCAAGGATATGCACCTCTTTATGCTCCACCTCTTAGAAAAAATCTTGAGGAAACATTGCAAGCATTTATTAAAAAGCAAGAGATAATTAATACTTAACTTACTTAAAACATGATGGATTTTAAAGATACTCTTGCAAAATTGACATCTAGTCTTAGTTTTCAAGAGAAAGGTAAGTTTCCATCTCGACCACAACAAAATCTCAATGGGCAATACAGTGCAAATACATGTAGTTCCGGAAGGAAATACATGGATTAAATGAAATCAATTACTAATCTTTGCAGTGATAAGGTTATTGAAAAACCCACTCTTGAACTTTTTGAGAAAGATGATGAGTCAATATTTGAGTGTAAGGAAGGGGCTAAATATGAAAATTACAACAACAAAAAATGTTGCTTTCCTGCTAGCACTTATATTTCCTCATGTCATAACCAAACAAAGAAAAGTCAATCACAACTCTAAAATCTTTAAAACTTTCAAAGAGATAAGGATCAATATACCTTTGCTGGATGCTATTAAACAAGTTCTTTCTTATGCTAAACTTTTAAAAGATCTATGCACTGTGAAGAGGAAACTGAATGTGAAATAAAAAACCTTTTTAGCCAAATAAGTGAGTGTCATTATTCAGAACAATAATGCTTTGAAATATAAAGATCCTGATTGTCTTATAATTTTTTGCTTTATTAGAGAACATAAAATTATAAAAGCCTTACTTGATCTTGGAATTAGTGTGAATTTACTTCTATATTTAGTTTTTTAAAGTCTCAATCTAGGTGAGTTAAAACCAACATCTATAACTCTTTTACTTGCCAATAAATTTGTAAAAGTGTCTAGAGGAATAATTAAAGATGTGTTGATATAAGTGGATAAATTATTTATCCTATGGATTTTATTGTCTTAGACACACAACCTATTGAAGTATGTAATTCATTTCCTATTATTTTACGACATCCGTTTCTTGCAACTTCTAATGCATTGATTAATAGTAAAAATATACTAATGAAGTTATTATTTGGAAACATGGAATTAAAGATGAATATTTTCAACATTTGAAAGCAACTTGAAGATGATAATGATTTACAAGAAGTGGACTTTACTAAAAAAAATTAATTCATGAGCAATTTCAAATCACTTATAGTGAAATTAAGGTTGATAAATTTGAAGATTTGCAAATGATTTATTTTCAGAAATAATCAAAGATGAGTAATTGGAGGCCATAAATTGAGGAATTATCACCATGATCAATTAAGTCCATACCTTTAAGTGTTCAATCACCTAAACCTGATTTAAAGTCATTGTCATTCAATCTCAAATACTTATTTTTAGGAGAAAATAAAACTTTTTTGGTAATAATCTCTTCCAAACTTAATGCATATCAAGAAGGTAAGTTATTACAAACTCTGAAAATGCACAAAAACGCATTAAGATGGACCATAGCTGATATAAAAGGAATTAGTCCTTTGATTTTGTACACATATAATTTATTTGAAAGAAAATGTTAAACCCTTTAAGGAAATATAACGAAGGCTCAATTCTAATATGAAAGAAGTAGTGAAAAATAAAGTCATTAAGCTTTTAGATAATGGAATCATCTATCCTATTTCTGATAGTAAATGGGTAAGTTCTACCCAACTTAGGACATGCTGGTTTTTATAAAAGGTTTATCAAAGATTTATTGTAATATCTATGCCCATAAGTAATCTTCTAACAAAGGATAATATTTTTAAATGGACTGAACATTGTGAAGAAGCCTTTGTTAAACTTAAAAACTTATGCTCTTATCATTCAATAACCTGATTGGTCATTACCTTTTAAAATAATGTATGACGCTAGTGATTATGTCGTAGGTGCTGTTTTGGGACAAAGAAAAGATAAGAAACCTTAGGTGATTTACTATGCAAGTAAAACCTTAAATAGTGCTTAAATGAATTACACCACCACTGAAAAAGAATTACTTGCAATAATATTTGTATGTGAAGAATTCAGGTCTGATCTTGTTGGCTCACCTATTGTTGTTTTTAGTGATTATGCAGCATTGAAATATCTTCTTTCTAAGAAAGATTCTAAAGCTAGATAGGTGCGGTAGATTTTGTTACTTCAAGAATTTGATATCATAATTAAAGATAAGAAAGGCACCAAAAATATTGTCGTAGATCATTTGTCAAGATTGACAACAGATTCAAAAACTAACATCACACTAATCGATTACTACTTTCTAGATAAATCTTTATTTTTTATCTCTATAATGTCTTGGTTTGCTAATATTGTCAATTTTCTTCTTTTAAGACATTTGCCAGCTGATTGGAGTACCCAATATAAAGAAAAGTTTTTGAATGAAGTGAAGAATTTTTTTGGGATGACCCTAACTTATTCAAATATTGTCTTGATCAAACATTTTAAAGATGTATTCCTGACAATGAGGCAATTAATGTCATTCAACTTTGTCATTCTAAAGTATGTGGGAGTTATTTTTTGTTAAAAAAGTGATTAGTACTCAAAAGTAAATTTTTATCATAATGTTATATCATTATTTTGCATTTGAAGTATCAATAACTCCTTAACTAAAGTACATTTTATAATAATCTATCTAATAATATAAGATACCTTTAATTTGTGGTAAATGTCCATTTTAAATGCAGTCCTATCACGTAAATGAAAGGATTGATTGATGACTTTAAGAACTTCAATTGCAAAGGCAAAGAGATGATCAAACTTAGAAAAGAGATGTCGGTGCAATCCAAACCGGAACACTGTTCGGTAATTGGGTCATATCTGGAGCTATAAATCTTAGATTTAGGTCTATTTTATATGGATGGAAAGGTAAGACATAGGCCTACAACTTTCATAAGAGCTCAAGATCTAAAAAGGCCATTTTCAAATCCAAATTATTGCAACAACAAAGAAGCTCGAATCTGTCTTCCAGCCCGAGCACTGTTTAGTATTTTGACCATATCTGGAGTTCTAGAAGTCGAAATAAGCTGAATTTTTTACATAAGAAAGCTGAGACAATTGCCTAGAACTTTCATGTTTTCAAGTGGCTCTAATTTTGATGTCATCAATAACGTTTTGGGCAGACAAGAGAAGATAAGGATTGTCACCAAGTCAAAGGTTAGCCATCTGCTAATCAATTAGTCATCAAATCAATAGTTCCCAATTTTGGCCTATAAAAGAAGGCATTTACCATGTATTTAGGCATCTTGGTGTTCAGATCAAGATCATCCTCTTGTTTTCTCTCTTTGTATTCTTTATGTTTTGTTTTCATTAATATCAAGTTTATGCCTTTCATTTCCTTTGCTTTGCTTTGTTAACTCTTATCTTATTTATGTTCTTATTTTGTTTATCTATTTTTCTTTCTTCCATTATGTTTAGCTAAGTTAATTATGTCAAGGTGAAAAGGTTACACTAATGGTGTAAGAATAAGTATAGTATAAACTTAATATGGACTTTAATGTTTCATACTAACATGTTTTATATTTGTTATCTTGTTCACTCTTTAATACTTTGCTTGTTAAATGACTAATCTTGATTTATGTTGTATAACAATTGGTACAACAAATACTTGGCACTTTCATAGCCCATACTATATGGTATAACCGACACCTGAGCTATGAAAGGAAATTGATTTGTTGTTAGTATAAGTTATAATCATGAATGTTTGATAAAATTTACAAGTATCAGCATTAATTGAATAAGATGACTAATGTAATCATGTTAACAATCTATAATCTGATTGGAACCTC